>ML685813.1:8161604-8173369 GCA_007922175.1 Pelusios castaneus
TGGTTTAGTTATATAGATCACTGTTCTAGTCCCATGGTTCCCAACCTTTTGGCTCAAGGACCACAAACATTTTACAACCCTGGAGGTCACCAGTTAATCAACTCATAGAAAAAAGATGAATACACCATTAAGTCACTATGTATTTAAAGTAAACATTTTGATGATATTGGGTTATTTTTGCATTCATTATTCTACACTTCCAAATTACTTGCAGTGTGTCACACATTCACAGACAAAGTACCAGTATAGATGAGCGACTGTCACTATATACTGAAGCACATGGCAATTATGTCCTGGTAGTGGCATGAAAGGCATGGATTTTTAGAGGCCTGCCCCTCCTCAAGCATGGTGGGTCCTGGCTGCTTTGCCAGCAGCACCCTCCACCCCCTCTACTGGAGCCAAATGAAAGGAGTTTAGTGACAAAGCTGTCTCCTTGCTGATCTCCCATCCCCAGGCAGCAGCAGTGAAACTGCATCTGGCCTGTAGCCCCATGCACTCTACCTGGGTCACTAGACAGTAGCTCCCTTCTGTAGCCAAGGTGGGATGGGAGATCAGTGCTCCCCTGTCTCTGACTGCATCAGGGAGTCATGACAACGTACTCCCACCTGGGACTTAGGCCACAGGTTGGGAACCACTGCTTTAATCTGTTGTATTCCAATTGTGCTAATACTAGACTGATGTCTTGTCACATGGTCAGTTTGACTGCTAACTAAGGCTTCAGTAGAAAGCCCAAGCTTCATAGCACATGTTTTGAGAATCATCCCCGTGACAAAGACAGTCAACACCCTCTTATATCCGAAACAGACCTGATGGAATTAATATAATCTTTATTGAATTAAGCTAAGTCTTACTGAATTGAAGTTAGTGACATTGGGACACATTGTATTAAAAATATAACTGTGTATGTGTATTCTGGCATTGTATGTACTTTCTCTAGTAGAAGGGGGGGTACTATTGTATTTCCTCCATTTTTCAGCCTTTGAAGTCATGCACTTGGACAGGTTTGTATATTCTAGTTCACAATGGATTCTCCAGGCAAAAGAAAGGACAGACAAACATGTGATTTGGGGGTAAATAGCCTGTTTTTAAATTGTTTCAAGTACTTCTTCCTGATCAAGAAAATAGACAGAACCCCTGGTCCATGGATGGTCCCTATTCTTTGAACCTACCAGGTTCTCATGAACCTGAGTGCTTCTTCTGAGCTGAAACTTTGAAGAACTTGTAACCACAAAGGAAAACCTGTGTGTGGGTGTTGAAGGATGGTTGTGGATGTTGAAGGATAGTTCCTGCCAGAACCCATGTTGGGGACAGTGGAGAGAGGGAAAAGTTTATTAACCTGTATGCAGGCTTTTTCATTGAGTTTAATGTTTTCTCTATAATGCTTTCACTTTAAGAATAAAGTAGGCTTGCATAAGAAGCTCTGTATGGGTAACTTAACTTTTGCAACTACATCTGTTCATTATCTCAAAAAGAAAGCAAGAAGTTGTTCATGGGCAGCCTGTGCTGTTTGGAATAACACAGTGAAGGCGCGAAACAGAGCAGCCTGAGCATACCCCCATCAGAAGGGAGAGAGACACAAATCTTCACCCATGAAAGGCAACAACTGAGGAGCTGGAAGCCTGAGCATGGCTGCCCTGGATGGACCACTGAAGGGAAATTCTGATGCAGATGGTGCCGATTACCTGTTCTGTGAGAACAACCAAAAAGTCCTCTTTCTCTTGATTAACCTATTTTTTAATAGTTTATAGTATTTAATTGTCCTACAAATAGGGAAGGGGAAAAGGTCAAAGATCAAAAAGCTTTCTTCCAGGTCTAAACTTTGATTTTACTCAACCCCAGAATAAGTATAATTTGGAGGGTGAGGGCAGGGGAGAATAAATAGTGGAATAATCCTCCAGGCAGGTCTTATCAAGAGCTTTGTGATATCTGTGGGTTTTCTTAAAACCTCAGCTCCTGTGGTCATGATTATAAACATTTCTAGCCCTTGACTAGAAAACCTTGCAAACATGAACCCAAACACCTCAAAAAGCCAGAAGTCACATACCAAGAACCTACAGTTAATTTGAAAAATATCATCCCATGCTTTTTAACACAATCTCATGATTTTAGTTGGGGCTGACTTATGATTTTTGAATGCTTGGAGTTTTCAAGATTATGTTAAAGTTATTTAATATTTAATATTCATGCCGACTCTCACATAGTTCTTAGATTCCTATTTTACTAGTATTATTGCAAATGCTAGGTGATAATTATTATTGTGAACCAAATTCTGATCTCCAAAAATCAAAACTTTCCAGGATGAATTACATCAGGCTATTTTTAAACTACCTAAAATTTACCCAGGAATATGCACTTTGCACACTTTAAAAATCTAATCATATTTATTAATTCACAAGGACATAATATGGCAACAGGTTAAAAAGGAAGAGTACATTGACTAACATTTCTCCACAGAAATAATGTGTGTTTTACAGACTTGCTAATTTTAATAAACTAACTCTTATTATGAATTTTTTAAACTGACTAGTAATTTAAAATAGCAATGTATATATAAATAAAATCTCCAAAAGGTCCTTTGTGGAAATATTTGCTCACCCATGACTATCTGCCAGGAGTACACACCTGAAAAATCACCTCTTCTTTGACTGTTGTGCTCTAAATACACATACAAATAAAATTCTAGTGGTTTATTAATAACTTGTCAAAGGTTAAAAAAAAAAAGTATCTGAGGGTAATATTTTAATGTCTTCCTTCCTTTCTCTCTTACATTGGATAAATTATTCATTGGTCATTTATTATGCATGTTTTATAGAGGGTTTTAAATAATTAATTATTTTATGCAACTGAAATGTACATACTGGATTTCGATGACATTTTTGCATAATGACTTATTTTAAGCTTATGTGGCTCATATGAAATATTGCAGTAAACTATTGACTGTGGCTCAGAGAAAGTTATAGAAGAGTGTTTTAATACTTGTGCTGTTATGGGGCCTTTTAAATGATTTAGGAAATGATTGGAAATGTAGGACCTCATCCCATAAGTTTTTATGCAGGACAAATCATCACACTCATACCCCACTGACTTCAGTGGTGCTCCATACAGTCTTGAGGATCCACCTGCATAGAACAGCTTCCAGGATCATGGCTTTGATTGCATGGTGACTATGCATGATTTCAACCCCCCCTCCCGCCATTATTTGTAACATGCTGCTTCCACATTGAAACGCACCCGCAAAAGCTTATCCACTACTTGTCTCACTTAAACTTCAAAACTGGGTTTAAGTGGGACTTTATTGGTGCGCAGAATATGTTAAAATCTTCTGCAAAAGGGTGAATTCTATATGTAAAGCACAACAGACTAGGCAGGGTAACTGTTTTACACCTACCTGCAACTTTATGAAATTCACCATGAAAGCTGAATCCCTGTGAAACTTGCGTGATTGGGGGGTTAGCTGAACTCAGAGCAGTTTTAGGAAGGCTCACTATGAGTCATATCTTTCACAGAGCCCAAGTCCTAGGCAAGTGATTTATCCACATGACCTTTCTTCCTTTTTGAGAGTGTCTCAACTGGATTAGATTGTATTTCAACTGTTTGATACTATTTCTTTACCATGCCAAATAAATCTGCCAAATATTAAAACTAAGGGCATACAACAACTGAGAGGGTCCTGGACTAAACCTCATATCTTAACACTCCAGTACACAGGAGAAATTAGGATATGGTCCCTATTTTCATATTGTTGGAACAGAAAAATCTGGTACTATTTAAAGGGTATGAGCTAGATCAGTGGTTCTCAACCTTTTTCACATTGTGACACACCTGACAGATAGCGGTCCCCTGAGTGGCTGGGAGTGCTTGGGAGGCTGCGGCACTCTGGAAGATGCAGCATTCCAAGACCTGGGTGGAGGCAAAATCAAGCCAGTGCAGGCTGGTGTCCTGGTGATCTGGTTCTAAGTCCCTTTACTCATCTGGCCCTGGCTGCTGCCTGTGTTGTGCAGCAGGAGTGGCCTGTTGAGGGCAGAGAGAATGGTGGGCAGCAGGCTTTAAGCTGAGCTGCCAATTTTCTGTGACACACCTCCCAGCTCTTCGCGACACACTTTTATGTCCCAACATAGTGGTTGAGAACCACTAAGCTACATAACCCAATAGGTCCTCTCCAGACTTACCTATGATTTTTATCAAGTGGACTAGACTGCTGATTCTTGAAGAGGAAAATTGCACTGTAAACCTATAAAAGCTTAGTTGAAATTTGTATGTTAAGATGAAATGGCCAGCATGATAAGGGGAGGCAAGAAGGAGAAATAAGAAATGGTGGAAACTGACAAGAAATATTTTGC
Source organism: Pelusios castaneus (assembly GCA_007922175.1). Taxonomy (NCBI): domain Eukaryota; kingdom Metazoa; phylum Chordata; order Testudines; family Pelomedusidae; genus Pelusios; species Pelusios castaneus. The sequence goes on from ML685813.1 coordinate 8,165,945, forward strand.
AAGCAAAGGGTCTCATTGAAGCAGCAGTTATACTTCTGTTTGATTCAAGGGTAGAGAATTGGCACTTTGAGAGCAAAATATTTCTAAATTAATGAGAAAATAAAGTTGTTCCATATCCCTTTCATATGAAATGGAAGCATAATAGTTTTTTAATGTATTCATTTGATGTAATACAGCTAAGCATCCTTACTGTCAACAGAATTGGTGTAGTGATTAGTAGTAACACCAGAATTTCCACACTTCCTTAAGTGAGAAATCTAAGTAGTTGACATTTCCATAGACTTTACACTTGATACATGATTGCAAATTCATTAGCATTTTATATTCTTAACTTTAGAATAGAAATATTCAAGTAGCTCTCTAAAGAACCCTTTGCTTCTCCCGTTTATAAAGTACCATACACATCTCAACATATAAAACCACATAAAAGTTGGAGACCTGGAAGTCCATTTAGGCCCCATATGCCAAGAATGCACCTCACTTTAAGCATGTGAGTACAGTACCACTGACTTTAAAGGGACTACCCAAGAGTTAGGCATGTGTTTAAATACCCTGCTGAACCAGGGTTATAGATCTCATTTCTCTTCTGTTTGATATTTCAATCATAATAATCCACCACTCACTCCACCTCACTCCTATTCAACTACTTTTTCATGATTGGGGAACATATACTCTTAAATGCTTCCTAAATTCCTACTTTACCATTATTGCTGCAAAAGCTAGGTGTTCATTATTATCTTGAGGCCCAGATAGTTCACTTGCAATCAGTGCACAGAGGGTCTACACAGATGGGAGGTAGTGTCAGAGACACATTCAGAGTAGTGTTTCCTGAAGGGAATGTGGGTCTATTTAAAAATTAGGGATGTAATAATTAGTTTAATTAAGTTTAGTTAAGAATCTGTTTAAACATTCTAAAAATAAATTGTTTCAGTGCTAGAAGTTGGGGGTGAGGGAGAACCCATGCTGTACTCTGGTCCTCACTTGCAAGTGAGAGCTGCCTAGCCTAGCTCTTACCAGCTGGAATCTGAGTCAAACCCTGCTGCAGCTCTCCCCCAGTCCCTGCCAAGCCAAGACCAGCGGAACCCAGCTGCAGCTTGTCCCCCACACTGGAATCCACACCTCCCAGCTGCTTGTGGCTCATTTCTCCCCCTTTCCCCACACACTCAGCAGAGCGGAGCCCAGCTGAAGCTCCTCCCTTGCCGTGACTCCATATCTTCCTGCTGAGCAGAGCCAAATCCAGCCAGGAGCCACGCCCCATGCCGAGCCAAGCCCTACTGCAGTTCTTCCCACGCTGGGCTCCTCACCACCTCACCAGCAAGTGCTGCCCAGCTGCTTTTACTAGCAGGGAGCGAGCCCAGCTGCCGCTTCCATCTTCCCCCTCCCCCATTTAAATGGTAAATGTTTAAATGTTTTAAACAGCTGATTACCATTTAAAAGGTTAACCTTTTACATCCCAATTTTTAAAAAAAATCACAAAATACCTTTCCTTATCGTTTGACCAGAATTAGTCACTGCCTGGCACCAGACTAAACACAGAAAAACATTTAATGTAGATATATTAAGAAGTAGAGTCTCAGGGCCAGGCACCAAAAGGGACTCAAGAGCAGCTGGACTGAGCCAGACAGAGGGCCCAGACCTATTTGTTCTCTTGTGGAGTCTTAGGAACTACTATAGAAATCAAATTAACCTTCATTTTTCTAGTTCCAGTGCTGTAACAATTTCATTTATACATGCCTTCCTTTGGAAATATCCATTGGGTTATGCAAGCAAAGAGAAAGGGAAAGTATAATCCCTAACCGAGGGGTTGATACAAACCTCAGTGAAGTCAATGGATGGATTGTCTTTGGACTTCAAACAGCGCTGAATCAGAATTAGTGAACCACAGTCTAACTAGATAGTAAGGCAAAGGTGCCTGCTGGAAAACCTTGTGAAATAGGTATTTTTTATGCTGATTCTTACTCTGCCCAAAAACTATAGAAATACTGTTCTACAGGACCTCTGTGTCAGGAAAGAATCTTTGAGACAGCAGCTGCAAAGGAGTTTTCCAGGATGAGGTTTATGGGCCAAGGTGTAGCAGGCTGTCAAAGCCTAAGGACTACACAAATCTCCTAATGTATGATCTAAACAAATTATTAGTGCAGTAAGTATTTAGTATTAGTATTAATTAGCATTAATTAATTAGTGCAGCTAAAAGTGCTGGGAGTTCAGTTCCTTAAGCATAAAAAAATCCATTTTATCTAACTCCTGTTTCTACTGTAAATTAAAAAGCCAGCGAGGCACGATTGCTCTCCCAAACTTCTGCATGAGTGCAATCTTAAGAGATGTGAATATATTCAGTGAGGAAAAAATGATGACTATACAAAGCAAGGTGAGAATAAAGAGAAATACAGCAATAAGAAGAATGTTAAGCTTTTTTCTAAGCAAACAGCAACACTGAATTGAAAACACAGCCTCATTTTAAAGACACACTGAGGCAGCATTATAACGGTACAAACAAGTAATAAGATAAAGAATTGCTACTAAAGACTCTTTTTGTTTTGAGAGAGAGTGTGATATTTGTTGGTTTAAGTAGGTGACAAACTCCAGAACCCACAGACATCCTGGTAGAAGGTGATTGATGTTGGATGTTGACAAATTAGAAAGAGTCCAGCAGAGGGCAACGAAAATGATTAGAGGGCTGGGGCACATGACTTACGAGGAGAGACTGAAGGAACTAGGCTCATTGAGTCTGCAGAAGAGAAGACAGAGGGGGGATTTGATAGCAACCTTCAACTACTTGAAGGGGTGCTCCAAAGATAAGGGAGCTAGGGTGTTCTCTGTAGTAACAGAGGACAGAACAAGGAGCAATGGTTTCAAGTTGCAGCTCAAGGTTGGTTATTAGGAAAAACTTTCTCACTAGGAGGGTGGTGAAGCATTGGAATGGGTTACCTAGGGAGGTGGTAGAATGTCCATCTTTGGAAACATTTAAGGCCTGGTTAAACAAAAACCTGGCTGGGATGATTTAGTGGGAGTGGTCCAGCTTTTAGCAGGGGGTTGGACTAGATGACCTCATGAGGTCCCTTCCAACTCTAAGATTCTATGATTCTATGAGAGAGAGAGGTTATAGAAGGAAAACCTCGGGGGGGGGGGGGGGGGGGAAGCCAAGGGGGGAGATGGAGCTTAGACTGAGTGTATGTTTTTAAATAATCAATCAAACCAAATGTGCGGAAGTGAGGTAAGTTTGCCCACATACAGATGATGAAATTCTAGTCTTCTAGTCCCTCTTCTGGTCTCCCTCCTGGCCCCCAGCACAGCAGAAAAGAACTATGTTTAGGGGACTCTGAACACAAGTAATCTCCAGCTGCCAGAATGGCTTTTTGGGGACATGGGAAACAAGGGATCAGAGCAACTTTTGAGATGCTTTGATTTAGACAGGTGCATACTGGTTCTTGACCAGTTTCAAGATCTGAAGCCTTCATCTGGTTCTGTGTTGATCACAGCTTGCCAGATCAGAGAATCTGGTCCACAATATGCATATTTTATGAGGATCCAGTTGTAAACTTCTCCAACTCACAAATGAATGGTGGCATCTGGAAATGAAGAGCTTTTTTCGAGTATGAGGGGCCTGATTGACTTTGTTAGTCTACATTTATGCCAGTGTTACTAAAACTCAGTGGTCAGTCTGTCACAGCCCCTGCTTTCTCTGTAGTGGATATTTTTACAATTGAGAACTTGAGGCCCTGATTCTATATGTCAGGTTGTAGGGACTCATTTGTTTGACTTGATAGATTACTGCTTCAATCCCCAGTATTGGCCAAGATGGCAACTGCCACATAACTCCACTGATTATGTGCCCTTAGGTCTGTCCTTATCAGACTTCCCACTGGCGTGCCTGCTACACCTGGGATGAGTCAGGGGGATAGAATTTTCAGAAAATAGTGGCATAAAGCTGTCCACACCAGCTTTCCACAACCTGGGGATCACCCCTTGGGGCAGCTTTCACATCAGAGCAGCACAAAGTGGCTGAATCAAGCCCAAGAGTTGGACCCAATAGGTTTTATTTCCACTAGATGAAAGACTAAAATACAAATGATAAACATGAACTGGTCAGCACAAACTTGATTAAAAGATTAACAATGCTATTCTAACAGAAAGCTGCCTGGCTGCTGGCAGACCTCTGTAAATTTGAGGGATATCTGCCATGAGTTGGAAACTGAAAGAGGTGCCTGGGGACATGTCAGAGGACTCTCCCTCTCTGTCCAGCAGAAACATGCTTTTGTACATTTTGAAAAAAATGTGTCTTGATTAATTGTGACAAAGTGGAGCTGCATTGGATGATTAATAATGCTGTATCTGGATATCATTAACATTGTGTTTCTTGACTGTTGGTCAGTATCATTGTGCACTGGCTTCCAAAATCCAGTCAGACCTTCAGGATGAGATGTGCTTGTTACAAAAGGGGTGCGGTACCTGTGTCCTACTCAGTGACTGGAAGAATCACAAGATTCCATTCTGAGACAACTCAGGGCAAAATGCCAAACACCTGAACTGTGACCTGAGAGCATTCTGAAACAAGAAAGGGAACAGAGATGCAGCTAGCATAACAATTATCGCCTATTTTCAAGGAAAGAATTAGTTATACATTTGCAGATCTACAGCTAATGATACCATATGGATGACAACCACAGTCTACTCAGTTGCTACAATTTAATATGAATGATGTCCTGAGGTTTCTTAATGTTTGCATACTGTTCTCTTCTGCTTATTCCTAATTCCTCCTTTCTCCATGGCCCTTTTTTTTTCACAAGGGTAGTAAATTAAAGACCACAATGGCTATAACAGAGTTAGTAATATTCAGTTGATTTTTGTACGCCAACATCAATTGGAAATCCACAGGAGTTCACCTTTGCTGCCCAGCCAACAACAAACCTCCTACATTCACTTCTGTTTCTGTAATGGGACTGAAATTGTTCCCAATGTCCTTTTACCAAATTGTTCCCCCAGTCCTTTAATTATATTTTAGTCCTACTGTTATTTCCCCTCCTCACAGTCTCTTGTACAGTGATCTGCATTCCATTTCATGTCCCTGAGTTCATTTTCTGCCTGTCTCCATTACACTTTGGATATAGAGTTGTAAGAACCTTAATTTTCTTTTCCTAAATTCAGACAAAAGATTTTCCTTTAAATAAAATGCTTTTTAACTTACTCTGAAAGCTTAAGTTAAGTCTGTAGAGCCTAGTCATTTGTATCCTAGAGCCTATTAAATTTAGCTGGCTATGTTTTGGGTTGGTAGGAACATTTTAATGTAGAAGAAATCTTTGGCTATTCTGCTTTGAGAAAATTCTGCCCTCAGAGTATATTTCAGATGAAGACATTTTTATTGTCTTTGAAAGAAAAGCAGGAAGAATATAAATCACTTATTTTCATGCTATAGTGTTGGCTTTCAGAACCAGATGTAATGTCCAAAACAATTTGTCATAATTCTCTCTAGTTTAGGGGTGTCAAACATGCGGCCCATGGGCTAAATGTGGCCCACAAACCTCTTCCATTTGGCTCTTGACTGCACTCGGTGGGACTACACTCTTTCCTTAACAGAGAGAGAAAGAGTGTTGTCTCGCATACCTAGCACTCTGCAAAGCCACAAGAGTGTCAGGTCTTGTGACATCATGAAGTGCTGGGTCTGCAAGACTGCTCCACGAGACCACTCTCACTCTCTCTCTCTCGCTCGAAGAAAGAGATATTGCAGAGCACAGTTTCGCATACACAGCACTACACGGTGCCACGTGAGTGCCGTAATATTTCGTTTTATGGTATTTATGGCCAACTTGAAGTATATTTAAGTCAAATCTGGTCCACCACAGCAAATGAGTTTGACACCCGTGTTCTAGTTCATGGGAGTGTATTTTCCATTTAGTTTTTAGTCAAAAGTCAACACTGCCTCATTGAATAAGTATTTCACTTTTTAAAACATTAAATTAAGATTCTTGAATTTTTTGTACCCATTTGGAATTTAAGGAATAAATGACACCAACTGTAGGTTAATTTTAGCAGGGCAGCTGTGAATATGGTGCATATGAACACAGTTCAGCTGAATAAAATGTATAGTTGAATTCATGTTCCTTAATGCTATGTAGCTTTTTTAATTAAAAGTACTTCCTAAATTATTTAAATTAGCATAGGAAGAGTTCATGGAGAAACTCTGAAATAGGCTGTCTCATAGAAGGCAACAACTAGCTGTCATAATCTTTAAATTCAACCTTTGATTTCTGTTTAAGATACTAAAAGGAACTGGTTTGCAAGAGGGAGTTGGAGAAGAGAGTGTGTATATGTATGTGTGGGAGTATGTGCACAAATTCAGCAGATCTTGAACCAGAGCCCACAGACTTCAGTGGGAATCATTCCATTCACTTCAGAAGGCTTTGGATGAGGCCACCAGGTGCTATTTCTAAAGTCAATATACAATTGTTCCTCAAATATTGAATTTAAACCAAAAGAATATTAAATGCAGTGGCTTTGTTGCTCACTGGTAGGAATATCATAATCACATTATGCCCACCAGAGTTCTTTACAGTATTTCTGAATAAATTAGTGAAATAGCTTTAATTTGGCACTAATATTTTGGCCCTGATTGTATTCAGGACATACACCTCAAGCTTTGTATTCATATATATACACACCATCAGCTTTGTCTGTAAAGACCATAGGCGATTGTCAGACTTGCCACAGCAAAAGCACAATGTGAAATTTGTTTCTTTTCTCTTTAAAAAAAAAAAAAAAAAACTATCATCTTTTACATTTATTGTTCTTGGGGCTAAATTTATCAAGCCATTTTCTATTTGTCGAACTGCATCCTGAGAATGGTGTCCAAAGATGGCGAGCGCTATACAAAAGGTAGTTATCATTAAATCCTACATTTTACACTGAAATCATACAGCTACAAGTAACAATGAGTTTGATCCTCACATCCCAGAACAGTAATGGATCAAAATCCTGCTGTCAACCCATCTATTCAATTCCTTTGCCAACAATGGGATTGCATGAGTTCATGAAAGTTAATTGACCAGGTCACACCAATTCAAAGCCTAAGAACCTGCCATAACATCAAATTTAAACCTGTCAACGCCCACTACAAACACACCATGGGTCCTACGCATGCCTATTTTAACATGTGGTGTTCCTCAACCTGTGTCCTAAATGCGCCAACAATAACTATGTGGGGGAAATGAGACAATCACCCCACACTCTGAATGAAGTCTTACAACAGAAAGATACAAGACAAAACACTATATCACCTGTGAGTGAATACTTTTCAGACCTCTCAGTCCTCAGCCTCAAAGGAAAAAAGCTTCAAAAGACTAGCCTGGGAGCTTAAATTCATGACTTTGTTTGACCCTAAATATCATGCACTGAATTTTGTCTTTTTACAACAACCTATTACCTACTAAT
>ML685813.1:8188369-8210975 GCA_007922175.1 Pelusios castaneus
CGTCTTCAAAGCGTCTGACGAAGTGGTATTTTCTCCCACGAAAGCTCATGCGATAAATAAATCTGTTAGTCTTTAAAAGTGCCACAGGACTCTGTTGTCCTTATCTAGACACCTTGTGGTCAACTTGTAGAATAAGGATACAAGAGATATGTTGTTATTAAGATACCCATGGGAACAACAACAAAAGATCTTTTTTATGGCAACCTAATTCACTCACTTCTATTGTTCCATTAAAATAAATGTCAGAGAGCATTACTTTGTTATGAATAAGAATAAGATATGTTCTCCTGAACAATGGGCCAAATCCTTTTTTACTGCTCTCTTTTCTACCCTTTTCTTGCAGTTGCACAGCCACATTTTAAACAAAAACAAACAAAAACCCCTCAAACAGAGAAAAAGGTCTTTTAGATTTAGCTGTTTTCTGTACAGTGCTCAGCCGTACAAACAGAAAATGTACAGGATCAAAAGTGATTGTTTTGTGTGCTTACAATTATGGCATGGTAGTGTGTAAGACTATTCCAATGTGCTTATTAGCAATATAAATGCAGGAATATAGGATATATTCGCAGATTTGTGTAAACAAAATACAAGAAAGGCAGGGCCAAGTTTGGAAAGCTGGAGAAAAAGTTCATAGGAAGCTCAAGTTTACTAAAAATAAATAATAATAATAATGATAATATGCAACTGCAAATTCTATGTCTACATTTCCTTCCTGCAGTTTTATAGCCTGTAAACTCCAAACAAATAAAATAAATCCTATACGTACCAATATAATTAGGGTGACTCTTAAGCTCCACAACATGACTTTGGTCAACATAGCAACTCTCCGTTTGTTCTTTCCTTAAAAGATCCCAGCCTTCTTTTAGAACTCTGATACTAACTAGGTGCAAGTGTGCCCAATTACTTTAAAAGCAACAGGAAGATGAATTTTACTTTGAGAGACCTATATCTGTATCTGGAATTATGGGTTTTTCCTCTAGGTCTGCAATGGACAGGATGTATCCTGGTTATGTATGTCCTCAATAGGAGCCACCAAATCATAATCTCTCACAGTAACACAGAGCATATTGAAATAAAACGTCCTTAATAATCACAGGCCAGCCCATGCTCCTACATGATTTATTGTACGTCTGACTGCGTCAAACTCTTATTGAATACATTACCGGGGTAAAACAAGAAGTATGAGTTTGAAATCCATTAAATAATATGAGCCAAATCATTCTAAGCATAACTCCATTAAAATCAATTTAAGGTAGAAAAATTTGGCCCTGTAAGGTGTTGTTTTGCCTGTACATCAAACTGCATATAAAAAAAAATCATTACAAGAGCATTTAAGTTTGCAAAATCAAGCACTCAAAAGCTTGGGAAGTGTCAATACTAAAATTAACCCTCCATTTTTAATTTGATTTCCTTGGCTATGTCTACATTTACCAAAGTTCATTCAAATTAGGTAATTCAAACTAACTAATTGGAACTAATTTTAGTTAGTTCAAATTAACTTAATTCGAACTAGCATGGCCCCACTAGAATGCTAGTTCGAACTAAGCAAGTGCCATGCATGGTACTTGCTTTGTTCGAATTAGTCAGTTGCATTAAGCTCAATGTGCCAGTTAGTTCGAACTAAGCAGCTAGTTTGAACTAACATGGCCACATTGACTTAATTCGAACTAACTAGTTCGAATTAAGGGTTAGTTCGAAAGGTATAATCGAATTTATTAGTTCGAATTAAGGAAGTCCTTAATTCGAACTAATGAAAGCCTAGTGTGGCCAAGGCTTAAGTTAGTTCAAATTAAGCTTCCTTAATTCAAACTAACTTGCTAGTGTAGACATAGCCCTTGAGTTTTGCTTAACATCCCACTGGAAGTCTCTGGTAAAGTCAGGAAGAGAGCCTACCACACCAGGCATTCAGTCCTGTGCCTTCAATAAAACATCTTTTAATTACTTGCCATCCTCCTTCTGCTAGGAGTCTCACCAAGTAGGTATTGTGTGATCGTGTTATTAACAACTGCATCATGCCACATTTCATTTTTGTATGCAATTTCCTGTATTTTTTCCCCTTTTACAAAAGAAAAACAGAAATTCTATTACCCATGTTGTCCATTGCATGAGTCATCAGCAGGGTTGAAACCTTTAACTGGTAGCAGTAATAGGCTTTATCCTGTATATTGATCAGCCTCTAGAAGGGGATGTGACATGTTTGTCAGGATTGTTTGGTAAACAGGAGGTGCAACCCAGGGATTCAGTCTGAGTGGTAGAACAGTGTAGTTGCACCTAGTTAAATGTTGGATCCCTAGAATGCAGACCCCATATTCCAACTGTGATAACTCTTCAAACACATATCTACAAGAAACTTGCCTCTAGCAGTTTTTTAAATTTACTCAAAACATTTTCTTCAAAACATATATTCACTTAAAGGTTACATGGTAATCAGAAAAAGGCAACAAATGGTTATATGCATTTGTTCTTACCTAACCATTATTTTTTCCTTGCAGGATTAGGTAGGTTCCACTTAATTCAGGATCCCTCACCTCTGCTCTGAGAGGACAGACTATCCTACTGCAGTCTCTTCATTTACCAATGTCTCCCCTTAAGCAGTTGCTGACAATTCCCCTCTTTTCACCATGGTGTTCTGTTATCCATTAAATAATTTTGCTTATTGTTTGAAAGAATTCTGTATTAAAATTTTAAATAACAGTTTTCCCAAATAAAGGAAATTTTAATTTCATATTTTTGATAACATGATTTGGTCAAGATCGTGCAGATCTCTTGTCTGCAACAGGCTTGCATGACCAACTAACAACCAGACTGAAGGATTAACACATTTCCGAAGACAACTTCTGTTCCGGACCTAGGTTTGGCTCCTTCTAAATGTAAATAAATCCAGGTTACTTGATCTTCTTTCTCTGGAGAAAGACAAAATCCACCCCTGAATCAAATTTCTCTTGGGTATCTGCATCTGTTATCATGATCCAGTCATGGAAAGCAAATAATCAGGTAAGTGGAATTAAAATTTGTCTTTTTAAATAATCCTGAAGACACTGAGGGAGGAAGAGCAAATATTCTGTGATGTCAATAGCTCATCAATTCTAACTTGCTGAGCTGATGTCAAATGACAGACTTAATTTTACTAATCTAATATGAAGGCACAAGTAGACCTCTGTGAGGTCTTTATAACAGCACTTCTAGTTGCTCTGATGGTATTGGTGACTGACTGTCAGGTTGATTCAGCCAGACCTCAGTAAGGGAGGTTGTATCATAAGAAGAGATCAAACTACTTCCCTCTGGATTTGTGGATGCGGGAAGAGTAATTGACGTGGTATAGCTTGACTTTAGCAAGGCTTTTGATACGGTTTCCCACAGCATTCTCGTCGGCAAGTTAAGGAAGTATGGGTTGGACGAGTGGACTGTAAGGTGGATCAAAAACTGGCTAGATCAATGGGCTCAGTGGGTAGGAATCAATGGCTCGATGTCTGGTTGGCAACCGGTAACGAGTGGAGTGCCCCAGGGGTCGGTCCAGGGGCCAGTTCTATTCAACATCTTCATTAATGATCTTGATGATGGAATAGACTGCATGCTTAGTAATTTTGTGGATGACACCAAGTTGGGGGGACTGGTAGATACTCTGGAGGGCAGGGACAGGATCCAGGGAGACTTGGACAAATTGGAACACTGGGCTGAAAGAAACCTCACGAGGTTCAACAAAGACAAGTGCAAAATCCTGCACTTAGGACAAAAAATCCCATGTACTGCTACAGGCTGGGGACCGATCTGCTAAGTAGCAGCGCTGTAGAAAAGGACCTGGGCGTTATGGTGGATGGGAAGATGAATATGAGCCAACAGTGTGCCCTTGTTGCCAAGAAGGCCAATGGCATATTAGGTTGCATCAGTAGGAGTATTGCCAGCAGATCAAGGGATGTGATAATTCCCCTCTATTTGACACTGGTCAGGCCGCATCTGGAATACTGTGTCCAGTTTTGGGCTCCCCACTACAGAAAGGATGTGGACAAATTAGAAAGAGTCCAGCAGAGGGCAACAAAAATGATTAGGGGGCTGGGGAACATGACTTATGAGGAGAGACTGAAGGAACTAGGCTTATTTAGTCTCCAGAAGACAAGACTGAGGGGAGATTTGATAGCAACCTTCAACTACTTGAAGGGGTGCTCCAAAGAAGAGGGAGCGAGGCTGTTCTCGATGGTAACAGAGGACAGAACAAGGAGCAATGGTTTCAAATTACAGCTGGGGAGGTCAAGGTTGGATATTAGGAAAAACTTTCCCACTAGGAGGGTGGTGAAGTATTGGAATGGGCTACCGAGGGAGGTGGTAGAATCTCCATCTTTGGAGATTTTTAAGACCCGGTTAGACAAATCACTGGTTGGGATGATTTAGTGGGAATGGTCCTGATTTATAGCAGGGGGTTGGACTAGATGACCTCATGAAGTCCCTTCCAACCCTATTATTCTATGATTCTATGACAAGGTCACGAGATCTGTGAACTAGACTAGTGGTTCTCAACATTTTGCAGGTTGCAACACACTTGGTGGCATATCTCGACCCTACAGGACAAACCAACCCACTCCCACAAGGCCAAATCCAGTCATCTCCCTGGTTCTCTGTGACACACTTACCGCTGTGTGGCGACACAGTAATGTGTCCCAACACAATGATTGAGAACCACTGAACTAGAGCATGCTCCTACTGAAGAGATGAGTAAATATCTGACAGATTCTTCAGGAGTGTCTAGATGGCTACCAGCTTGTCATCTTCCCTCCCTCCATGCCTAAATTCCTATGACAGTCCCATTGCAATTGATTATTGAAGCAAGCACATGTAAGGAATCAGCAACCAGCTCTCTTCCCCATCATGAAGCATATGGGACAGTTTCACTCATCTGGGCAACCTCTGAAGCTTTACTGTGTAGCCTGATACTTTATGATTTGGATTAGGATTGCCAATAGATCTTGCCAGAGAATTTGGGTTCTTGCTCAAATCCGAACACAGATAAAATCTAAAATGAGGTCCCCCAGAGATGCCTAACAGGTATGATAACATGGATATTTTAAAGTGTTTTATAAAAACAACAAGCATAAATTATAAGCAAAGAACTGAGAAAAGGTTAAATGAACAAAATTAATAACCAAATTACAATGGACTTCTATTTTAATACATACAGGAAATATTATGAATTTTATGATTTAAACTATACCAAGGTTTATAATAAATAGCTTTAGAATTTATATTGAAAAATGTATACCTCTGGTTAATATACTCACACCTGTCCAACAACTTGGTCGAGAGGGAGATGTTCAGTTTCTTGACTTGACTGGAGGGCTGGAAAGCTTGGTAGTACTAACTATAACTAAAATACTTAGACTGTTAAATAAAATCTAAGTAACTAATAGGCAGAACGATCAGGCTGTTACCATTTCTAAAGCTAATAGCTGAAGCTTTAGTAGAAAGATAGATAGAAAGATAAAAGTTAAGAGAAGACAGGAAAGCTAGAAACTACCCCTAGCAACAAGTTTATTTTTTTAAATACTTTTCTAGCATGGGTCATTGTGGGTCATTCTTCTCTACCCAAATATAGGGAGGTCATCCCACAAATTATAGGGGTACATCTATTTTATTGGTTGATGGGTTTGTGCATATGATTCACACATATCCTCCTTCCTAAATGGTCTCTTATCTTCCACTTTTATTATTTCTGGATCTTCTTGTGGGTTTTGTGGTGTTCTTTTAAATGTCGAGGGTCCAAACTGGCAAATCCCTAATGAGTTTTCTGTCTGCTGACCTTGGTATCATGATCAAAATATAGCCTCCTGGATCTTTGCATCACTGCTCATCCAACAAACAGACCTACCTGTGCTAACATATCTAATATTAGGTTATCTTCTAAGCTTCTGTGCAACTTCTGACTACTCCCTTAGCTGTTTCATACAAACTGTCTAATTTCTTACACAGTTGTGTAAGGTACCCTGCATTCCAGCTATCAATATAAAAATGGTTATGCTAATTTATGAACTTATGCTAAGTATATAAAACCTATTATCTATAACAAAATTCCATAAACCTACAAAGAAGGACGGACAGACAGACAGACAGATGCATGCATGGATGCATGCAAGTCAAGCATAGATTAAGCTAGGGACTACACTGTGGAGAAAAAAGCTATGGGGAGGGCATAATGGAAAGAATGATGAATTTTCAGGGGACCCATAAAAAGAGGGGAAATGAGGGTTTTGAAAGAGTGTGGAGCAGCTATGGAAATTATGGCTTTTATCTGGATACTTCTGAATACAAAATAGTTCTTTCTTGACTGCACCCATATATGCACATGTGCACATGCATGTGTGAAAGAGAAAGGCTTTGAACTTTTGCTTAGGGTCCAATCACATATCGATATGCTCCTGTGTCTAAAACAATGGTCTGCTCTACACTTGCTGCCATTTTCAGCGACAGTTGTGCTTGCCGCTACACTGTTTAAGGTCCACCCCCGGGATGTTATTCATCGAGGGTTGCGAGCGGACCAGGGTTCTTTTGGCCGTAGGGATTATAGCCCTACCTTTGTCCGGTGACTGATTGGAGGCCTTTGATATTACACAAGAAGTCAGGAGATATACACAATAGAGGATTGAACCGAGCCAGCTGGCAATCCACACGAACATTATGGGAACTGAGTATTGCTCCCATGAGGGAAGAAACGAGAATGACAGGGGTGCAAGGGAAGTCAATATTGAGAGGAAAAGTATCAGGGGAATCAGGAGAGTTATGAATAAAAGTGATTTATTTTCGATTACCATAATTACAAGTCTGAGGCTTCTCGTTTCCTGTTCAAAAACCTTTGAAAAGTGACAGGCAACAGTGACCGACAACAGTGACGCAGTTTCAGAAGCAGAAAGTCTGTGTGTGTCTATGTCTTTCTATTCATATGTTGCAGCAGGCCTTAAAGGCAATGAGTATAACTGGGACTTAATGGTCCAGATTAAATGCTAAAGCTATTCTTATCATTCTGTGCATAGCCCTCCTCTTTCTTACAAGAGGAGGCACAGCCTAACCAACCTGTTCTCCCAGGCACGGGGTACTAACTATCGGTCCCTAACCTTATCCCTAGCCAACCTGTTCTCCCAGGCTTGGGGTACTAAACTAATTTGGTCCTTGCCCCAGGACTCAGGGGTGCTAAAATCTTCCCGTTACTGTTTCACTGTAGCTACCATGAACCAACCTTCACCGAGGTCTGTGTGTGCACCTGTAACTAGTTACTTACCAGTGCTCCCCGCCAACGTGTCGGGTCCGTCTCACCTAGGATCGGGATCGACCATTCTTGTCCGTTCCTTCATGCCAGTCCCGTCACCTGTCCGGATCAGGGGTGCTGACGCTTCTACCCTAGCTACAGCAGCCCCCACTTGAAAGCTGCTGAGCCTCTGTTCCCCCCTTACGGAGGTCCGGGGCTGACTTTTATAGGGATTAAGTCCCTCATGCCCCCACCTTTGTTTTCACACCTTTTGCAGAAGAGCTCCTTGCAACTTTAGTTTGCAGAGCTTTTGCAGACTATTAAGACAGCCGAGTTCTTGGCATATGTCCAGGGGAGTTGTTGCTGGGCAGACAAGACCCTTAGAGGTTAGCTCGGGCTTGTTGTTAGGCAGAATAGACCTTTGAAGGTTGGTTCAGCTGGGACCTATTCTACCATTGGCTAAACTTACTTATACCTAAAACTAATGCTAAAAACCCCATATCTAAAACCCACTTTCTACAAGTTGAAAGGAGATACACAAGCTATATAAAATAATTTGCATATCCCCCTTCGACCCTCTAACACTCACCTACCTCTCTGTCTTCACTGCACTGTGTCGACTCAGCACTCCTCTTCTTATGGGGCTGGAGTTACTAAATCGAACTCCAGATTGATTTAGCGAGTGTTCACTAACCACTCAATTGAACACAGAAGATCGAACTGACAGTGGTGAATAGACTTAGCCAATCTCTGGAACATCTCTCTCTTTATTTCCATCCCTGATATGCTACAAAATAATGTTGCAATCACGTCTCACCATTTCCACAAGCACTTCCAATTCCAGAACATTTGCCTGTACGTTGTAAACATATTAGAAAAACTAAAGCCCATTAACTTATCCTAGAAGAATTAAGTTTTGACAGATCATAGAACATCAATAATCATGCAATACATGGTTCTTCACTTTTTCATACTTTAAGATTGTAGGTCTCATTTGAAATGTCGGAACTTTTGTCTATACAGGGAAAAATGGACATAATTTTCCTTTATGTAGCATGTACAATGCTGAAGCAAGTGTTTGTCATAGAAGAAATTATATGAGAGAATTATTCTATGTACCAAAGGAGTCCTTTCCTAGGTTTACGACCCTGATATCCTTCAGAGAATAATCCACACAATGCCCCTTAATATTGGAGTTTGCATTTGGATTTCTGCTTTAGCTGATGGATGAATAAAATTACAAGCATCCAGAATACTCCCTAGTGACTGCTCTGCTGAGAATGCTAAATGCTGAGCTACAGGTTATTCCAGCTAAATTCAGCATTAACTTTCAATCCAAATTTTCCTTGTACATCTGCCTTTTTGCTACTGATATAATGTGATTCTGTTTTGTGCTGATTTGAAGGTTTTCCTAACTTGTTTCACAAGTGTGAGAAATGTCAAATTTGGACAGCTGTTCAGTTTGAAAGATCTTTATCAGCAAATCCAAAATTAGGTGCATATTTTGCTGTCAGTCCCTTAACTGTTTGAACAAAGCCACACTTCAGAGATCTACAGTACAAATCTGATAAATTCATATGAGATTAATGCATAAGGTTAAAATGCCATTCATAATAGAAAGAGGCAGCAGCTCATGTTTTGAGAAATAAGCATGACAGAGTGTAACAAGATTTGTCAAAACAAAAATGAATGGCAGCTGATAGCTGCTGTCAAATCTTGTGTCACAGACAGCCACCTCCTTTGTCTGGGAGTGTATGCTGTGATAGCATTATTGATAAAGCATTAAGGATTCATTCAGTTAGTAAGTAACCAACATAGCCTGATTCAAGGACCTCACCTTTAAACCTCTTTCCCCTTCTATTACTTTAAATGTTTTATCAGATTTCCTGTCTCCCCATTCCCCTTTTTAATCCTCCCTTTTCTTTATTTAGGTTTTTCCCAGTGCACCACTGTTTTATATTAATAGCTAGAGCCATTTTCTTATTATGTATTCCACCTGCCATAGTAAATTACATAACTGTGCTGAATAGAATCAATTAAAATTGTGTGGAGATTAAGAAAATAATTTAAAATTAAACCAAATCTTGCAAGAGTCTAACTAAAATTTGATGTTCATTTTAAAATAAATTGCTAGTTGAGACAGGGGCACTGATCAGTGATCATTTCAGAATGCAATAATCCCTGAACAATCTTATTGAAAAAGGAATGCTGAATCTGAAGGCACTATTTTAAACGTAGTTGGGTACATTTTCAGTGAAATATCCAGGGAATTAACTGTGGAATTATCATTGTTAATGGAGAGTTATTTAGCCAAATCTTCACACAAACCATAATTAATATGCACCCTTTAAGATTTTTTCTATCTAATATATGAAACAAATGAAATCTAAATACACAAATTCCTAGCAGCTTCTAAATACACTGGATACAATTCATGAAATCACATACTTTAAGACCAGAAGCAACCACTAGATCATCTAGTCTGTCCCACAGTTTATCACATGCCACTAAACCCCTACCAATTACTTTTTGATGAAGCCCAGTTACCTGTATTAGACTAAACATTATAGCTGTTCATGTACCTGTGGTGTCTCAGGTTACTGGGGCCATTGAGGGCTGCCATAGTGATAAATGGGAGGGTTGTTAAGTGCTCAGGTAAACCTGTGTGTCTGCAGGCAGTCCTTGCCAGATATGCTGAATAAAGCTCAATAAGGTAACTCTGAAGCCTGTTATGTCTATTGATCATTATTTAATCTTAATACATGACACGGATGACGAATGTGGGATGATGAGATGCATGTCGAAGAAGAATCCCAAAAGTTATTGTCTATCGTAATACGTGAGGGGCTGTACAGATACTGTTGCTTGCCTTTTGGGATTACTTCAGCCCCAGCTTTGTTCCAGATGGACCAGATCTTGAGTGGCTTATCTGGAGTACAGTGCTATCTTGATGACATCCTGGTCACTGGCAATTATGAAGAAGAGCATCTTACAAACTTAAGAGCTAACTTACAAAGATTGGAGGAATACGGCCTACGCATTCACTGAGACAAATGTTAATTTTTTCATCCCTCTGTTGAATATTTGGGACATATAATTGCTGCTGCTCGCCTTCATAAGTTTCCAGCCATGATGAAGGCAATCATGGAGGCACCACTGCCTCATAGCATGAGCCAACTGGGCTCTTGTTTAGAGTTACTGAACTATTATGGCAAGTTTATTCCACAGTTAGCAACACTTCTGAAACTCTTACATGAGCTCCTTGGGTCAAACTGGAACTGGATTGAAGCCTGTGATGTTGCATTCAACAAGGCTAAACTCGCATTGACTAACTCAAGGGTTCTGACACACTTTGATCCATCCTTACCCCTACAGCTAGCCTGCGACGCCTCTCCTTATGGAGTTGTGGCTGCGCTGTCCTGCATTACGCCTTCAGAAGAAGAAAAGCCCATTGCATTTGCTTCACACACCTTGACCAAGGCAGAGACTAATTATGCCCAAATTGAACATGAGGCACTGGGAACTGTTTTTGGTGTCTGGAAATTCCACCAGTACCTGTATGGAAATAAATTCATGCTCCTCACTGAGCATCGACTCCTAACATCGATTTTGGGTCCACACACAGGCATTCCACCTTTGTCTGCTAGTCGTATGCAATGATGGGCATTGATACTTTCTGGATATACATACGAAATCAAGTATAGGAAATCCTCTTTGCATTGCAATGCAGATGGTCTTTCAAGACTACCATTACCAGTAGCACGTCAGGATTCAGGCCAGGAAGGAATCTTTTACTTTGATCAGGTGGAAAACACACCTATCAGGGTACTCAAGTAAGGAGCGCAACACACGTTGATCCAGGATTGTCTCAAGTTATGGATCTTGTGATGCACGGAACGTCACTGCCTGACTCCCAGGTCGCACCTGACCTCCGCCCCATATGTCTAGGTGGATAGAGTTATCAACCCAGTCTGGGTGTTTGTTGTGGGGCATGCGTGTCCATATCCCGCCTTGATTAACACCACATTTGTTGGAACAGTTCCATTCCAGGCACTGTGGCATAGTGCACATAAAAGAAATCGCACAAAGCTATTTTTGGTGGCTGGGCTTGGAGGAGATGGCTAGAGCCGTGGGACTCACCAGAAAGGCCATGGCAATGTATTCATGTTGATTTTGCTGGCCTATTTGAAGGATGTATGTTTTTTATTGCTTTTGATGCCCATTCCAAATGGCCAGAAGTCTCTGTAATGCAGTCCACTACTACGGAAAACACTATCCATAACCTACATGGCTTCTTTAGTCATTATGGTCTCTCAGATCAGCTGGTGAGTGACAATAGACCGCAATTCACTTCCCAGGATTTTGAAAGTTTTATGAAGGCCAACGGGATATATCACATCAGGTCAGCACCCATCCACCAATGGACTCGCTAAAAGATTCATAGAGACTGTGAAGCAAGCTCTAAAATCAGTGAGGGGATGCTCACCCCTTCAGAAACGTCGGGACAACTTCTTGTTATCCTACAGAAATACTGCACAGGCCACGACTAAAGCATCTCCAGCATTCCTTATGATGGGACGACAGTTGCGCTCTTGCTTTGATTTGTTGAAACCACAAGAAACACAACAAGTGGTTCAGGACCAGTTCATCAGACATGCACCGAGAACAAAGGACTGGACCTTCACAATTGGCCAGCCTGTCGTCTCTCGAAACTATGCTTCCGGAGCTAAATGGGTTCCAGCAATAGTGATCTCCAAAACAGGACCTGTTTCCTACTCTATCCAGACAGCAGATGGCCTGTCTTGGCAGCCGCATGTTGATCAGTTGTTACCATAGCATACCTGTCCTGAGGGTACCTCAAACCGACTTAACTGATTTCACCCATGTCAGAGAAATACCATTGAGTCACAATTCAGCAGTTCATGTCTCTCCTACTCCAGCCACCTCTTCAACAACATTGGCCTCCACCCCACACCAACCAGAAACAACATCTTTGCCGGAGCCTGCTATTTCTCCAGTACCTGTGGCCACACCGCCACCAATACCACCTTCTGGTATGGGTCCACCAGAAATTCGTCACCTACAGTGAGAAGGACTCCTACTCAGCTGGATCTTTAGCTAGGGGTGACCCCTTCATTATGGGGCAGAATAATCTCCTGGGGGTTCGTCTGGAGATAGGGCAGTCTACCCTCGTCTCCCAGTTTAATGTTTATTCTTTGTCGGGGGTATTTTTTGGTGGGTGCTTTCATCTGAGAGGGAGGGATATGTGGTGTCTCAGGTTAGTGGGGCCATTGGGGGTTGCCATAGTGATAAATCGGAGGGTTGTTAAGTGCTCAGGTAAACCTGTGTGTCTGCTGGCACTCCTTGCCAGACATGCTGAATAAAGCTTAATAAGGGAACTCTGAAGCCTGTTATGTCTATTGATCATTATTTAATCTTAATACATGACAGTACCAAAGGCAGAGAATAAGAAGAATTAAGGTGCACTGATGCCTGAGAGCCCTGCAAATGGCAAGAAATTGCTTTGGTGAGATATAATCAGATGACCTTAGCAAGCAACCTGTGTCCTATGTTTCTGAAAAAGGCAAAACAAAACAAAAAAGGGGGGGGGGGGGAAAAGGTCCTTCTCAATCCGACCTAGGCGAAAAAGTAAATACAATATTTCTATATTTTATATTAAAATACTTATTTACCTGATAATTCCAGTTAAAAGCTCACACTCAGTAGATGCCAAAATTAAGTTACTGATAAATTGCAACATGCAAGAAGCACTTGTCTTACCAGAAAGACAGTTTGTTTCTAGGTATATTTTTACATGTCATCTCAGTATCTTGAGAAAATCTGTAGATTGTAATTATTGTTTGCATTATTTTAGTAACTCAGATGTGTTAAGTACTACTTGAACAGGAAAATATAGTCCTTTCACTGAAACTTAAAATCTTATGGGGGAAAAAATCATAAAATGGAGTTATCAGATTTCTTCATTTTATTAGTTTCTTTTATTAGTAATAGATAAAAACTGATTTAGTCACAATCACTATGAGCCAAGAATAATCTTAGGAAAATGCACAGGCATGAACACGTTGGACAGTGGCTCATTAATTGATGAACAGAATTATCAGAAGCAATAGTCAGAGGGGATCTAACTGAGCAGAGCTCATTGCAGGATTGGTACCTAACTGAGTACACAGGGAAGTTGAAACAGCCTATATAAAAAGATCTCCAGCTGGTGTAAATGGACTCCTCATTGTCATCAATAGAACTGCTCTGATTTATAGTAACTGAGAATCTGGCATCCGGCAAATGCACAAAGTAAGCAAACTATACAACTTTTTTTTTCTAATTTCTTTGTTACATTAACACACAGAGAGACACTTGTGTTGTCTGCCCTTTTACCATTTTTTTTTAAAAAGCACTATTGAAATATTGTTTTGTAATTTTAGCCTTTTTCTTTTTTAACCTAAACATAATTTATAAACAGGGAACCTTGAAGCTGTAATCAGTTACTGCAGAAACGATTCCCCTTGTCACACATGGAGTGGATTTTTTATTGTAGAGGTGCTGGTAATAAGTGCTGTGCCTCTGGCTTTTAAAAATAAGAAAAAAAAAAGAGACACACACATTTGGAAAAAACGTAAAGCACTTTACATGGATTTTTGTACTAGAGGAACAAAACAAAAGGTATAGTAGGTGAAATTATGAGCCAAGTAAACTGACACTGTCAAGGTTGAAAATAAAAAAAAAGACTGAGGTAAAAGCACTTCAGGCAGAGATTTCAATGAGAAGTGTGGTGTAATTCTTATAATTGAGATTTTTGTGTAGTGGCATATTAAATGTTCAGCATCTAAGACCTGAAGATATGGCATATAATAATCCAAAATGAATATTTGTTTCCACAATACAAATATATGCACTTTATTTGGGCCAACTGCAAAACATTCTAAAATATTTGCATACAAGTTTAAAAAAAAACAGGAAAATATATATTTGACAACATTTAAAACTTATTCTTAGTATTCTGTTTCTCTGCTGTGAATAGTACTTTACCTATCCATCAATATGTTGTGATCTTTTCCCCTTCACATATTTATCACAAAAGAAAGTGAGATTAACAAATGCTTTGTCTGTATCCGGAAAACAAGGTATGTTAATTCATACCTTTTTAATTAATACATTAAATACTACCTTAGAGGTGAATGTAGACCAAGACAGTTATGTTTAAAAATGTTAGCTGGTTGGTTTTAACCCTATGAAGGATCCTAGGGATAACCTTGCCTGGCGTTAAAATCTTTCTAATACATTAAGTTGTAAGATCCTTGAGGCACAGTCCATCTTCTTTTTTCTATGTTTGTACAGCATCTAGCTCAATGGAGTCCTGATCCATTACTAAGGTTCCTAGGTACTACTGCAGTACAGATATTCATAAATAACACCTCATTTCCCCAATGTAGATAAAACCTTAGCTGCAACTATTCTGAACAAGGAGATTGACTTGAAAAGATCCAGATCTCCAAAGCCCTTAAATCATAAAGTGTGGTAGGCTATAAGGAAATCCTATCAAGCTACAAAAATCTTCAATGGCTCTTTATTTTTATTTTTTTTAATTAAATGGACAAAAATCTTTGTTAGGTAAGTTAACAATGGACATCAGGAAGTTAAAAAAAACCCTTAGAATTTAGAAGTATGGAAATTAGCAATAAAATGAGGTAAATATTCAAATGTTCTTACAGTTCATACCAATCCCATAAATAAAGGAATAATCATACATTTAATTATAAAAATCAGTTTGAGCTTTGCTTCCACTTACCCATAAGCTTTGGAATGTGTATGGCATCATTAAAACATTAGAATATTTTGAAATTATTGACTGCAAATGAGAATATAATAATCAACTGAATCCTAATCTCTTTCTTTCCTCTATGAGAAATATATAATTTACTAGTTTGTACAGAGAATGTGGCATTCAGCTCTGTAGCCTACATAGGCAGATTGGATTGGATGAATGCTGATATGTATGTTGTAACGGGAATGTCTCACAGAGTGTATAAGGAACGGATAATGTGACTCCTCTATATAAGGTGGGTGAAAAGGATACGTTGTCTAGTGATGTGGCTAGAATAGGTCATCTTGGTTTCAATTATTTTTCATTTCATGTCAGTATGAAATTGAGATCCTTCAAAATTTGTCATCCAAACAAAAGCATGAGAGAGAAAGACTCCCCCAAAATAGGCATTATCACAATGGTCAGGACACTCACAAGAAATGATGGAGGCTCAAGTTCACACCTTTTTCTGCCTGATTCAGAGCTCAGACTCATAAAGAGACAGATTCTGCTACCCAAGATTTCAGTTAATTAATCAGCATGACTAAGCAGAATATGGTCCATAGCTGTATAATAGGGGGAGATAACTGTTTATCACATTTTATTCCCTATATGCAGTCCATAATGAATTGCAGAGATAAGGTAGATGTTGCATAGAGACCTCTTAGCAAATGATCCTATGTTTTTTTTCCTGACCTGACAAACTCACTGAACTAAACATTTTTTATAGGTGTAGTGCTAAAGGGGAAGATTAGTGACAGACAGGTAGTGGCGCCCACATCACCCCCTCCATTAGTTACCCAACCGTGAACTCATGCTGGGCTTCATGCCCGAAGCACCAAATGGAGCCAGTTTCCTGTGTGAATCGGTTGGGGCCTGATATAAGGTGTTTTGCTGTTTTGTGAGGCTTGGCTGTGATATACTTCTTTTATCTGTTCCTTCAAGCTAACTTGGCCTTGGGCCTGAGTATGTGAAGGGAAAGCGGGCTTGATCACTCTGCCTTCTCCTGAGATGCTATATGTTAGCATAGCCCCTGGGAATCTGTGGACTTTGCTGCAGGACCAAAGACCAAGGTGACTCGGGAACCTCCTCAAGATCATCCGCAGTCATCAGGCGTCCCCAGCTGCTGAAGGGACATAAGCTCTCACCACTCATTACTTTGCTTTGCTTGCTCAGGTTATTTATCCTGGCATTCAATAAAAATCCATCCATCTTTTTAATGGTCTTTGACTATGTCTGGTGAATCCACACACGAACCTACCCCTTGGGGTACAGTTTGGGGGAACAACAGGATATTTATCCACAAAGAGTAACATGTGAGATATCTACAGAAAGCTCATAACTTAAGACTCAATTACAGTGATACATATAGATGGATACATTTTAAGGAATAGTTAATTATATTGAAAGTATTCTCTATGGACTTTGAAATTAGAAATTAGTCATCAGTGTTAATGTGTCCCGGTGATGATCCATTCAAGCAAGAGGGAATTGTCTCCTCTCCCTCATTTGGTAAAGCAAGGTTCTGTTGTGTACCCTTCCCACATCCCAGAACAGTCAATAGAAAACCATCAAAGACATGTGCAAACAATCAAAACCACTTGAGGTAAAAAGGAACAATATAGCAAATACGAGATCACCCTGTCTATGAATAAAAAACATAAGGCTTCTTCGACATAATAAAGTGAAGGTAAATGCACACTGGCTTCATTACTGTGGAGCAGAAGGTTTCATGAACATTTAGATTCTGGTTCTTGTAGAACCAACTAACTCTGCAACAGATTGAACTTGGGGTGGTAGGGAATCTACTTTATTAGATAGGAAACTACTGATAAATATAGAACCAAGTTTGCATGTTTATGATTTTGTTTTGTATTATAACCAATTCTTTTCTTCATATACCATCATTTCTAGTTAAAGCTCTATTCTTTCTTGAAAAATCTACTTTTATCATAAGTGCTCACAAATGCTGTATGAATTACAAGAGAAGTGGTTTAAGGTGACATGGATAAATTGAGCTACGCTACACCTTTGGGTACAGATCACCTGGAAATTCTATGATTAGCCAGCCTCAGAAGCTGGATAACAGAGAGGAATGTTTCAAAAGAACTCATGGATAGGGACCATGTTGCACAGTCAGTAAAAATGTATAATTTTAACATTGTTCGTAAATTAAAATGTCAGTAAAATTGGGTAGAAATAAAAACATATTGTATTTTGATATTGATTGTTGTTAAGAATAAGAACTTATAAAACTACTGGTCATGACTTTCTTTCTTTCTTTTATTTCACATACCCAAAAAACCTGGTTGTTCAATTACCTGCAGCTAAAACAACTGTGTATTGCCTAATTCCTATATACAGAATACTGCAAGTGAGTACACACTTTTGTGACATTATAATACTGTTTATGGTATTTTTAGTGATGTCAGTAAAATTTTACATTCCAGTAAAAAAAAAAAATCAATTTCAGATCTTCATGTCAGTAAAAACTAAAATTCAAGGTTGGCAACCCTGTCTCCCCATGGACAAGGAAAGGTCAGAGAAGCCCTGGTGATCTCACATTCCTAGTCCTATCATTTATAAATGATAGAGAGGAGGCCTTTAAAAGGGAGAAAACTGCCGGCAGTGGAGATGGGTAGTTAGAGTGGTGGTGGCTGGATTGTCCTAAGCAATAGACTGCAGAGGTGACTCTTGACAATGTGAAAGAGACTTTCACCCTGACCCTGGAGAGAGCATAGTGGACTCTCAGAGAAAAACAGAAAAGCTGTATCTGTCTTGAAACCCAGCCAGAATGATTGCCCCAAATCCATGGGGATGGATCATGGCAGCTTTACAGAGTTGCCATACACCCTTTTTTTGCTTGGGACTGTAGGCAGGGAGTATTTCTGTGAGGTTTGTGGCTTTTATTTTGATCCATCAGGTGCAGAGTTTTAAGAAGCCCCATGATATAGAGCTCCCCCATTCCCCTGATAATAATAGGGAAGTGTGGCCTGTGTTGTGACCATGAAGTGTAGATAACTGGGTGTGATCGGGTTCCTCCACCTTCTGAGGGAAGAACTTCCAGGAATTGTTACATGGTGCACCTATAGTTAACCTGCAAGGTGAAGTTAGGGCTTACCTACCCCAGAGGAGAGAGCTTGAGTGGCTAACAGGCTGGTGGTATTAGGAAGCTGGCAATCAACTATCACAAGAAAGACTACCTCCCACAGAGGCAAAGGATAACAAGATGATTCACAGTCCTGAATGCCCCAAGTGCCAATACTGTAGAATCAAGTCTTTGATCTGTGCATTGATGAAAAGATGTTGATGTTCCTAATTACTAATGTATCATTTAATTGAAGAATTGGCCATGGGACCAAGTGCCATGTACTGTTGGTGATAGGAGTTTTCATTTTGGTCTAATTTTAGTGAACATGGAAAGTCCCGAATAAACAAAACAATTTATAACAAAAATCTAGCTGGCTGAGTTTTACCTATTTGCATTTCAGTCAATTTGGGCAGAGAAACTATTTATTGATGGAAGTGCTCTTGTGTAAAGTTACACATGTGCATACATGTTTGCAGGTATGGGCCATAGTCAAGTTTACTTTAGATGTTTTGAAACTTGTTGATTACTATTTCTATTTTCTAAAATTCTGTTCACTGTGCATGCATTTAAACAAGTCCTATACATTTTACATACATTATTGGACAAGGTACCTTTAAGTATTACATTCAGAACAGTAAGAATGAAGTGTGGAAAATACTGCCAAATATTTTTTTGTGACAAGAACTTATTTCCAAATACTTCATTATCTGGCTGAAAACAAGGGATGAAATCTTTGCTCCATTGATGTAAAATGGCAAAATTTTCATAGATTTCAATAGTGTCAGCATTTTATTCTAGTTATTTTACATTTTAACAGAAAAAGGTGAATAATATTACTCTAATGAAATGTAATTTTCTGGATTAAAAAGCAGAACCTATGTGTCCAGCAGACTATGAGGATAAATCATTTTAAAGGAACAATGCATGAATCTTTTTGAAACGTATAAAGAAAACCCTATTTGATTTAAAAAAAAAAAAGATAGTGACAAATTGTTCAGGCCTGGGCATATAAATTTAGACCCCTAGATTCATATTTATGCACTTAAATTTAAGTGAGCTGATACTGGAAGTTCCTGGAGACCCAGTAAAGTTAAGAGGAATTCTGAGTGCTCAGCTTTTCTGAAAATCAGCCCATTTTTATTAAGGTGCCAAAATTGTACAGTTGGCTGGGAATTTTCCATCAAAACCTTGAGGTTTCTTTTTTGTTTGTTTGTTTGTTTGTTTGTTTTAAAGTCATGATGTAATAGGATCATAAATATCAGTGTTAATTGCATATTTCAATCTGTATCTCAAAAATGTGATTTATGTTCTTAATTTCTCAAACGGGATCAGACAGTATTAAAATCTTCACCTATACAAGACAAATGGTCTACAACCCAATGAGACTAAATGTCTCTAGCTGCCCAAATAATGCAGCAGTCATCCTCAAGGTTCCATGACAAGCCCTGATTGATGCTCCTGCTATCCAGAGATGTGAAAACAACAGTTTCAACACTCTGAGTCAAAGACCAACCTACAGAGAGCCGCACAGACTGTCACAGACTAGCAAGTGTAGAAATCTAAGGGGGGTATAGGAATAGTATATAGGTATAGGTATTTCATATAGGATTATAAGCAGGTATAGTATGTTAAGGATAAAGTGTAGTTAGAGTAGCTAGTGTATTGTTCTACAGGCCTACTCTATGCATCTGCCTAGTGACAAGACTAATTTGACTACATGAGGCCTTGTCAAACCAGCAAACTCTCTTCTTGATCTTGAGCCAGAACTCGAACCGCCTGCAAATTATGCAAATAGCCTGAGGCCCCCCATGGGTCCAGGTGTTCGACCACTACTCCGCCCCCCATACGCTTGGGGCAAAAAGTGTTACCCGCAACCTAAATGTCAACCAATCAGGAACTATACCATGCGACCACAGTTTCACACCTCACAAAAGGTGAGATACTGGGCCGACCCAAAAAACACTATAAATGAGGCCCCCAATTGTTCGGAGGGGGTCGGAGTCCCAGAGCTTCTAAGACATTAGAGGTCTCTCGGACTAAGGCTCTTTGATCATGGGGCTCGTCCTCACGGTCATTGAGTCTGGGCAGAGGAGTCAGTGGCCCCGACCTGGTAACAGGTAGTGGGACTGACACGGTGGAAAGGAACCGGAGGGCCGATCCAGATCCTTACAGAGGCGGATCTGACACGAGGCTAAGAGCGCTGGTAAGAAACTGGTAAGAAGGCATATGCACAGGACTTAGGCGAATATTTGCCCGCTAGAATCGGGAATAAATTACTTTAGCAAATATTGGCCCTAGAAAGGGATCAAATTGGGGTCCTGGGATTATAGTAGCTACCTTAGATATTTTAGTAAGTGTTACACCCGTCAAGCTTAGAACCCCGTAGTCCTGGAGTAAGGACAGAAGTAGGTTAGAACCCCGTGCCTGGGAGAACAGGTAAAGGGCTTTACTGAGCCTCCCTTAAAAAGGGGCAACGGCAGCATTGTAACAGGGTGTTGTTTAAGTATAAGTACAAGTATAATGCGCATAAAATGTAACGGGAATTTAGTGTGCACATAGTAAGTTTGCAAGAAATTATCTACTGTCTCTTTAAAAGCAGCTGCAACTAAGGAAACCGCATAGGACGGCATAGACTGATATTCAAGCTTTTGCTAAGGAAATGACATTTCTGTACTTTAAGCTTTATTTCCTGTCGCTCTACAGAGCCATGACTATTACACTTATGAAAAATAAATTGTCTCTTTTACTTATGACACTCTTTGTAGTTTCCCTGTTATTTTTTCTGGCCCTCCTTATTTTCCTGGCCATGGTACCATATCCAATCCCCCTCTCCTGGGACAAACACCCAATCCTGCTACTAATAGCTTGGGTGCTGGGAGGATTTTGTCCTGTATTCTGTTGCTCCTATATCCTGACTTCCTATGTTACAACATGGGCCTCCAAAAATCAGTCACCGAATAAGGGCGGGGCAATTATCCCCGTGGCCAAAAGGACCCAGGTCAGCACGCCACTTCCGATGAATAAGATCCCGGAGGGTGACCAAATTCTTAGCGGCGAGCAGCAAGTAGAGAAGAAGAGCAGAACCTGAAGTCTACTGTGACCAGAAAGGGTCACAGAATTGCTTACATTTTCCTGGCTGCTTTGCTTTTACTTCTGTAACTAAAGCTGAAAGTGAAATGTAAAATAAATTGCAACTAAATGTGGGCCAACTATTTATCATTGTGAAATTCTATTTTCCTCTCTCACACTTCATTCCAACTGTTAAAGAAATAAAAATACTCTGCTTTTAAGAGGCTGTTGGTCAATCACTGGTTACAAGTTCCTAAAAGGAGGGAACACAGGTTTCAAAACCTGCAGAGGATAAGTAGTTTGTTTATGTGGGGAAGTATATCCAAGTCCCAGGCTATACTACATCTAGAGGTAGGGGTACATTTTTTATCTTGCATAGATATAATTTGTATTAGCTCTCCTCAAGTTAGCATATTAAAAAGTGTAGCCACGGTAGCAGTATTAATCAACAACACAGGCTAGCCGTCCTGAACAGAATCCCACATGGACTTTGTGAATATGTACTCAGGCAGCTAGTCTATGTCACCACTCAGCTCTGCCTGTGTTACTCCAACTACATTACTATTCTTAGCATGCTATCTTGATGAGAGCTAGCACTGGTGTATCTAGTCTAGCTGGGAATCATACCCGCAGTGCCTAGTGTAGATGTAGCCTAACAATGGAAGAACTGAGAGTGTCCAGCTTGAGACAGATAAGGGCAAGAAACTTAAGACCTGAGCTGGGGGCCCTCAGAAAGAACAGAAAAGGGACAGAAGTAGAGCTAGTCCCACAACTGTGACTGAAGAAAAATGTAGCTTCTGCCAAATCAACAATTTCCAGAAGAAATTTTGATTTTGTTGATTTTTATTTCCCACTCAGAAAACAGAAATGAAATATTTCATTTTGGGTCAGCTCAATGTTTATCTATGCCCATCTGAGCAGCTGCAGTTCCAGGCTGATCTGTATCTCCCATAATGCACTGTACTCTCTCCTCTGATTGGACTACTGCAGTGCATCATTTATCACATGCCCCTGGTGCTTCATGGGAAAAGTAGTCTGACAAGGTGCCTAGCATACAGGGTAGAATACAGATATAAAGTATCTGAACTACCATGTGTCATCACAGGAGCTCAGACAAATGTAGTTCAATGTTGAGCTAAGCTGAAAGGGGACATTTCTGAATCAAAGTTTTCAGTACATTTTGTTCCACAAAATATTAATTATTATTATTATTATTTCAACTCTCCAGTCCTTAGAGTTCAGACTGCAAACAAATGCTGAAACATAAACATTTCACAAAGGCTGTAAATTAAGGTTTTTGAAGAACTTTACTAAAAGTGGATCTAGGGGTCTAAGTTTACATAGTCAGATTCTTTCTTTCTTTCTTTCTTTCTTTCTTTCTTTCTTTCTTTCTTTC
>ML685813.1:8210985-8271715 GCA_007922175.1 Pelusios castaneus
TTCTTTCTTTCTTTCTTTCTTTCTTTCTTTCTTTCTTTCTTTCTTTCAACTGATAATAAAACAAACAAACAATAACATTATAAATTGCAATAATTACAAAAAACAGCTATATTGGCACATCTCCTGCCAACATGTAGGCATGAGGATAATTTTACTCATATGAAAAATGTCAGTCACAAGTATATGTATTTGCAGGTTTAGGGTCATGCTGCCTTCCAGCTGTAAACGTTAAAAGGCTTTACTAATTGCAATGCTTGCTGTGGTAACCCAGGATTGTGAGGTACCTCTCTACCTCAAGCCCTTAGCATGAAGAAGCCTTGTCTTTGCTTCCCAGGGGTCAGATCAACTCCTCCAGCCACAGGCTCCACAAGCCCCTCCACTCTAGGCCCCACCAGCCCTGCTGTCACTTTACAGGTTGGCACACTCCAACCCTCAAGCCCTTTGAGGGTCTCCCTGGAGGATCCAGTCCCTGGACAGTCACAGTATTCACAGATTCACAGCTTCCAAAGCTAAATAGTACCACTTCAGATCACCATTCCATTTAACACACAGCACTGAAATCTGGTGGGTTATGGCGAAATTGAGTATGAGTTTAACAAATCATGGAACCTCTAATAATAGAAAATGAAAGTACTGGAAATAAATGATTGCATATAAAATCATAACATGCATTTTAGAGCCCAGACTTAATTAACATGATACTCATGGCTTTTAGAGTATTGTTCACCCGAAATCCTTGCAGCTCTTTGCAGGCAGGTTCCTTTTACTCTGTCGGTTTGAAGAAATCAGTACATCTCTTTGCATGCCAATACATAAGAGAGCAATAATTTTTCTTTATTCACAAAGAGGACAATCCTGTTACTATTTTCATTCTGCAGATCTCCTCTCTTGTAGATTTTACAGTGTCTTAGTTCAGGTCTGCCTCAATATGCAAATAGATGCACAATGTGAGGCATGCAATAACCGCATGGCCAGAGAGAAAGATATGTGGCTGTTACCTCATACCTAAAAGTTATATTTCTGAGGTATATCACCTCCTGGGGACTTCTCTTAACTCCAAGATCTTAAGAGCATAATT
Source organism: Pelusios castaneus (assembly GCA_007922175.1). Taxonomy (NCBI): domain Eukaryota; kingdom Metazoa; phylum Chordata; order Testudines; family Pelomedusidae; genus Pelusios; species Pelusios castaneus. The sequence continues at coordinate 8,212,064 of ML685813.1, forward strand.
TTTTGTATAGACCCATAACTCTTTAGATATTATTAATTCATACATTTCACAATGATTATGATGACTAACAGATGAATGGCTTTGGCTAGAAACCTTGCATACCACCCTTTGGTGAACTACTATGCAAATAGGGGATCACTGTAATGCAACCTGCCAGTTGCGTGCCTCATGACATTTTTTTTTATTATTATTGTTCCTATTTTACAGATAAGACATTGAAGCAGAAAGAGATAAAGGGCTTGATTATCATTGGTACTGAGCAACCACAATTTCATTAGTCTTCAGCGAGAGAAGTAAGTGCTCAGCATCTCTGATTTTTCAAGGCCCTACGACCTTCCTCCTGAAAAGAGCTCTGTGGGTTGATCCCTCTTCCTGTGAGCAGTCCTATGTTGGTGCAGAAGTCTGCCTAGACAGTTTTCCTTAAAGGATGAGAACCCAAGTGGCTTGTCCAATGTCATACAAATATTCTCTGTGGCAAAGCCATGAATAGGATTCGGATTTTCTTGTTTTAGCATCATGTCTTAACCACAAGATGCTCCTTCATCACCTCAGCTCAGGCAGAAATCTTTAAAAAAAATCTTTCAGAAGCAGACATATTCAGATTCTCACAATTTGTCACTTAAAAACCACATATTCAAATAGATGCATACAGAAAATGTTTCCCCTGAAACACAACTGAAAGTAATTGGCCTATAAAAAGACCTGCTTATCCTAGAAATAGAAAATCAAACTGGAGACAGCATTGCTCCGCTCAAGTATCTGTTAGCAATGGAAAACATATTTTGTCCTTGGCCAAATATCTAAAATATTGCTTTTTATGCTAAAAGCATTTTGCTATTTTATATTCCCTTCATATTTTGTTTTGCAGATTTCATGCTGTAGCCACAACAGTGTCATTAGCACCAGTAACTTTTTTGTCTTCCTTAATAAAAAAAACCAAACCTATGGCTTCAAATTAAAGCACCACCAGATTGAACATTTACATAGTCATTGTAGAGGAGTGATTAGACTAATCAAAATTCTTTGATTAAAGAATGTTTCCCAAGTGTCTGTCCCTGATAATTACTATGCAACCACTACATTCTAAGATAGCATAATTGAAGGCGCCGATGCAAATGTTAGTCTTTACAGAGCAATTTCTCTTTCTACTTTCCCCCATGAATATAATTACATATGTTGTATTTTATTTTATGCAATGGAATGAACTGCTATACCAAGTAAAACATGACTGAATCAGAGCATTTAGAGGGGGAAGAGACCTAGAATATCATTCAATCCATCTCCCTGTCAATGTACTTACAGCCATATGTAATTCTGCAATTTTGATGCTACCCAATAAGACTCCAATCCCACAAACACTTATACGCATGGAAAAATGTATGAAGGACATTGAATGGAATTATTCATTTACATAAATATACCTACATACATAAGTATTTGCAGGACCAGAGCCTTAATGTCTGCATGGAAATGCACAGTAAGGAACCTTTTTGAGTAGTTTAGTTACATCTGGCAATGAACCTATTCTATACATAGAATGAAATTTGCTCAGTATACCTCTTTTGGGAGTCAGAAGATGTTATGGTATCATCAGTGCTGTACATTAAGAACTCATATGTCAAGCCTCAAAATCATGGGATTCATTTGAAAATCAATATTTTTTAAAAAATTGTAATAAAAATTAAGGTTTATTTTGTTTATCTTGTAGTTTCTGATCCCATTAGGTTCATGTTTTCAAGGTTTTTGCCATACGAGGTCAAGGAATTTTCCTTTTTGGGAAAAAAAAAAAGGAAAGATGAGATCCTGACAATTACATGACTTTAGGACAGAGGTGGGCAAACTTTTTGGCCCGAGGACCTCATCCAATGTATGGTGGGTGTCACGGGCCACGCCCTCCACGGTGCCCCCCAAGTGGGGAAAGTCTCGGGGGGGGGGCAAACCAAGAGGGTGTGTCCACAACCTTATCAGCCAAATGTGCCCCCTCCTGGGCTCCAGGCCGTCTGGCCTAGCGGCCACAGAGTCAATATCTCGCCCTCTTTGCAGGGCAGTTCGGCCTAGTGGCCACAAAATCAGTATCTTGCCCTCTTTGCAGGGCAGTCTGGCCTAGTGGCCACAGAGGCAGTATCTGGCCCTCTTTGTAGGGCAGTTATAGGGGCAGCGGCCTTCGGGACAGGTCACCTGGGGTAGGGGGACTCGGGCCCTCCCACTCTACCGAGTCCCAGCTCAGGGCCCTATTGGCGCCAGGGGTCCAGCACCAGGCCAGCAGGGATCCGGACCACAACATGCCGACCCGCTGCCGACCCTCTGACTCCACAACCCAGGCTCCTGGGCTACTTCCTACCCGGGTCAGTCGTTGTCCCTTGGCCTAGGCTCGTCTCTGGGCTCCTCGACTCCCGCGGTCACTGTCGGCTGCTGCTCTGTGGGATCCGAGGGCTGAAGCAGGTGCCTGCGGATCAGGCTCCTGGTGGCTGACCCAGGACATTGGCTCCACTTGGCTCCTTTTGAGGGTTCCTTCTTCTGCTGCTTGCGGTGGGAGATCCTCCAAGTCAGGAGCTGCTGGCAGAGGTCCTTCCTCCTTGCTGGTCAGCCCAGACTGAACTGAGCTGCTCCCTTTTATAGGGAAACTGCAGGCTGAGCATGCTTAGCAGGGCTTAAGGGGCGGGGCCTTATCCACCCACAGGGTCTGCTGGGTTCCTGCAGTGCGGGGCGGGGCTGCCCCATCACAGTGGGCTGCAGATGGGGGGGGGAGGCGGGGAGGCAGGAATGGGCAGAGCTTGGAAAGGGAATGGCCACCACACTGCCCACATGGTGGGAGAGGATGAGGCTAGGAGGGGGGAAAGGAAGCAGTTATGATCCGAGCCACCAGCTGGCGGGCCGGATTAAAGCTCCCGGCCGGTGGGCCATAGTTTGCCCACTTCTCTTTTAGGACCTGTGGCTATATGAAAAGCATTAAATATCATCAAACTTGATGCCCTGAGTTGGCAACACTTAGATTAATAGATCATAGATTTTAACATCAGATGGGACCAATATGATCATCTAATCTGACCTCCTGTACAATGCAGGCCAGAGAATCTTGCATCCACTCCCACCATAGATACCTAGCCTATGATTGAGTCACCAATACCAAATCTAAGATTGTGTCTCCTCTCGGTTCAGAAACTGTTTGATGGAGAAATTCGTCCGCTATCACATCCAAGAAAACCTGGGCCCTTTTATTGCTACTAGCACATGTCCTCCAGTCTATATCTTGGAAGTTAAAATCGCCGATAATCACACAGTTCCAAATAGTGTTTACTTCCTTAAAAAGCCTTAAAGAGATCTCTGTCCATGTCTAAATCAGATCCCGGTGGTCTGTAATACACCCCTAGCACTATCCCAGGAGAAACTCTAGTAACTTTCTTCTCCAATGTGATTTTAAGCCAGATAGACTCTGTTTTACTAATTCCATCATTTTGAATTTCTTTACATTCTATTGTATCATTGATATACAGTGCCACTCCCCAACCTTTGCCATTACGTCTTTCTTTCCTAAAGAGCAAATAGCCTTCAATACCCGTACACCAGTCGTGACTACTATTCCACCATGTTTCTGTTATCCCTATAATATCTGATTTCACTTCCACTATCAATAGTTCCAGTTCCTCCATTTTATTGTCTAGGCTTCTTGCATTAGTATACAAACATTTTAGGTTTTTTCTGCTTGGCTTTACTCACATTCCTTACCCAATGTGGCAGTGTTGTACTACTGCCAACATCGCTCATCAGACCAGTATTTGCACTTCCCTTCTTTCTAATGTCCACACTGCTCCCTGCATCTTTGTCCTTTCCTATTTCATTTTCCTTCCTCTCAATCTTAATATTAGGCGTAGAGATTGTCTGGGCATCTCCCCACCATCTCCCTGGACTCCCTAGTTTAAAGCTGTCTTAATCAGTTGAGCTAACCTCCCACCTAGAAGTCTGTTTCCTTCTCTACTCAGGTGAAGTGCATCCCAAGCAAACAGTCTTCTGTCCATGAATGCCTCCCAGTGCCCATACATCCCAAAGCCCTCCTTAGAACACCACTGCCTGAGCCATCTGTTGATCATCAGAATCTTCTCACACCTATGTTGTCCTCCTCTAGGGACAGACAGAATCCCACTGAAGATTACTTGAGCCTCTAGTTCCTTGAGAGTCCTCCCCAGCCTGGCATAGTCTCCTTTGATATGTTCCAATGAGAATCTAGCTATATCATTTGTACCCACATGAAGGACAATCAGAGGATTCTTTCCCGTTCCCATTAGGATCCTCTTCAGCCTTAGATCCACATCATGTATCTTAGCTCCAGGCAAGCAGCACACCCTTCTGTTCTCTGGATCAGCTCTAGTTATAGGCCTGTCCATCCTTCTCAGCAGGGAATCCCCAATCACATAGACTTGCCTTTTCCTCAAAACGGTGCGATTCTCCAGCTTATCCCCAGTTCTTTCTGGCTGCAAGTCTGAATTCTACAGTTGCTCTTTGCAATCTTCTGCATCTGCTCCTGAATCCTCCCAGGGCTCTTATTCATCTCCATTGGCTTATCTCCACTTTGTATAGGACTAGCTGCTCTCCTCTTCTTCCTCGCATTGCCACCTTCAATAACCACCTGCTGTGCTCCTTCTTCGTTTGCTAACCCAGCAAACCTGTTTCTGAGCTCTATTTCTCCTTCACTAGCTGGTCTTTTCCTCTGCCGGCTTCTCACAGTTACATGCTTCCACTGGTCACTTTTCTCACCCAGCATTCTCCCCTCAGAACTGGTCACTATTGCTTCCATCCCCAGGTCTGGGTTTTTTCCTCCAGCTTCATAGAATCATAGGGCTGGAAGGGACCTCATGAGGTCGTCTAGTCCAACCCCCTGCTAAAAGCAGGGCCACTCTCACTAAATCATCCCAGCCAGGGTTTTGCCTCCCCATTCATCCGTTCCATCAACTGCTCAAACCCTCTTCTAAACTCAGCCAGGGTTTCCACCTGTATCTCTAACCCTTGGATTTTCTCCTCCAACAGCTCTATGAGGCTGCACTTCATACAAACAAAGCTCTTTAGAGGTACCCCCTCCAAGATCATGTATATACCACAGCTTCCGCATCCTCTCATCTTCATTATCTCTTCCCCTGTTTGAGTGACTACCACTGCTGCCTCTGTGTCTGCCATAAGTCTTTCCTTCTCCTCCCAAAACTCTCCCTTTCTACTGGAAATATCTCAACTGATGCATCCTAGGACTGCATTAGCTTTTTTTCACAGTCACATCACATTGATGGCTCATATTCATCCTGTGATCACCTAATAGTCCCAGGTCCTCCTCCTCCTCTGTCACTTCCAACTGATGTGTTAAAAGCTTATAGCAAAAAAATCCTATTATTAGTCCCTAAATGCATGACCTTGCACTTAACATTATTAAATTTCATCCTGTTTCTATTACACTAGGTTACATGGTCATCCAGATCTTCTTGTATGATATCCTGATCCTTCTCTGTGTTGACAATACTTCCAACTTTGTGTCATCTGCAAACTTGATTAGAACATTCTCACTCTTTGTGCCAAGGTCAGTTATGAAAAAGGTTAAATAATATTGGTCCCAAGACTGATTCCTGAGGAACTCCACTAGTAACCTCCTTCCAGCTTGACAGTTCACCTTTCAGTATGACCCACTGTAGTGTCCTCTTTAATAAATTTATTATCCACCTTTCAGTTTTCATATTAATCCCCATTTCAATTTAACTAATAATTCCCCATACAGAACTGTATCAAATGCCTTACCATAATCTAGGTAAATTAGATCCACTGCTTTCCCTTTGTCTAAAAAATATGTGAGCTTCTCAAAAAATATCAGGTTTCTGTGGCATGATCTACCATTTGTAAAGCCATGTTGTATTTTGTCCCAGTTCTGTTAACTTTGATGCTCTTAACTACTTTCTCTTTCAATTTTTCTCAAGACCTTGCATACTACTGAGGTCAAACAGGCTTGTATTTATCTGGATCACCTTTTCCCCTTTCTTAAAAATAACAAATATGTTAGTAATTTTCCAGTCATACGGTAGAACTCCAGAGTTTACAGATTCATTAAAAATCCTTGCTTAGGGGCTTACAATTTCATGTGCCAGTTCCTTTAATATTTAATGGATGGAAACTATCTGGACCATCTGATTTAGTCCCATTAAGCTGTTCAAGTTTTGCTTCTGCCTTGTATATGGTGATTTCTACTTCTCTATCCTCATTCCCATTAGCCACCGAGCCACTATCCCCCAACTCTTCATTAGCCTCATTAAAAACAGAGGCAAAGCATTTGTTTAAATATTTGGCCATGCCTAGATTATCCTTAACCTCCATCCCATCTTTGGTGCTTAACTTTCACACTTTTTTTTGTTCTCTTCCTATTTATGTGGCTGTAAAATCTTTTACTATTGGTTTTAATTCCTGTCTAAGGCAAAGTGGACTAGGTTTCAGTCAGTCTTCTTAATGCAGTGATAGCTTATTGCTATCCTTCATCCATTGCAAACAGAAAAAAAATATTGTGGCAATATCTCTGTGTATTCGCTCTTTTTGTTAATTTCCACATGACTGAATATGCATACTGAAAACTGTCAAATTAGCATTATGTAGTCTCTCTCTCTCTCTCTCTCTCTCTCTCTCTCTCTCTCTCTCTCTCAGGTACTTATTGGGACACATTATCACAGTATAATCAAAATCTTTGAGGAATTTGTCCTCAAGACTGACACATGAAGTAGTGAAATGCTCTTATCCCCATTTTACATATGGGAATCTGAGGATATGGGGATTAAGATTCAGATCCAAAAAAGTGTTTAGGTACTTAATGCCCCTGAGATTTTAGGTCTAAGTGACTTATCCAAGCTCACATAGGAATTTTGTGGTAGAGCAGTGATTTCAACTCAGGTCTCCCAAATCCTAAAATAGTGCTGTAATTACAGGCTCATCATTCCCATCCAAGGTCAAGGTTTAACAACAGTTATAATTCAGGGCAGCAACTGTTACATTTTTTTAATGGCAACCACTATTCAAAATCATCCCTATACAATATATAAAAATCCCAGGAACTAAACTTTTTCCACTTCCAATATATGAATTATTTATCGAAGAAAGAAATGGAAACGTGATTAAAGAAAGAAACCTGGAGGAAACTGTGCATAACAATTATGATGTTCTTCCTGTCATGTTAATACCAAACTAAAATACATCTACACCGTGAACCGATGTCTCTGAAGTAAAACAAAATATAAATGAAATAATTGTATTAATTCAGTATTACATGGACTTCTGTCTGCTAAAGTCAAAACAGATGTTTTTATGATGGATCATCATTCAAGGACATCTTATTCCATTTCCATGTAAGCCAAAATTAATCAATATTAGTAACACTGCATGTTTCCAAAACACTTTGGTTCATACTGTAGGTGGCAACAGCAATGTGGTATTGGTAGAAAAAGAAAAGAATTTGAAATTGTGTCTATGTAATAAAAACTGTAGACTTGGTGATTTGGAACTTTGTCGGTCACAAATGTTAATTTGATAGCTATTACTTTGTGTGATTGTTGTACTGGTTCTTTGGAAGGCAAGGAAAGCAAAACCAAAATGGAATCTATCCAAGCTTTCTTTCACATGAATATTTTGGAAGCAAGGAGGTGATGGCAGTATTTAAAAAAATAACGAGGGGGGCGGCTTTTTGGTATAATGTGTTAATGAATTAGCCTTTACTTCAGAAGTACTAAGCTAAAATTCTTGGGCTTGTTTACAAGTGAACATGAAATTAGTTGTCTCATTCTAGTCCTGATGGGCTTTATTCCTATTATAAAGTCTCTGCTGAGTTTGGCACAGCTGACAATCTCTGCTCAAGTTTGTATGTGAGAATTGACTTGCAAGTAGGTGAAAGCTTGCTTAGAATATCTGGCTCAACCCAGTGCTATTAGTCCTTCAGTTTGGAATGGTGGGAGGGGGGTGGGGGTGGGAGGGGTGTTCAACAAATATTACATTCCCTGATATATTTCTGTTGAGGCAGAAACAAGGAACAGAGTCCCTACCCCCAGGCCCAGGCTTTCATTTCAAGTTTTGTTTTGTGTTTAAATATGAATATTTGTGGTTTACTGACATTGAAAAATTAAAATCTTTTACCATGAAATTTAATTTCATGCATTACTTAATAAACATTAAAATAGGTTTAATGTATTTGTATTAAAAAGTACAGTATTTTATTACCAGAGAGGTTAAAGAATATTAGCATATTCTGAAAGTTTTTCGCTTATAAAAAGTTTAATCCTGTGATTATTTATGACCAGATAGTGTTCTGTGTTTGTAAAGTATCTGGCACAGTAGGAGAAATAATCAATGATTAAGGATCCCAAGAGCTACTGCAGTACAAATAATGAATACTTATAACTAAGGATAAAATAAATAAATAAATAAGATAACTATGATACTGACTCTCAAATCATATACCTCCCATGCTGAAGGGGGATCCAGCTATCTTTTTGGCATTGTTCACCCCTTTGTCTCCTCAAACTAAATAAAAAAGACAATAATGATATATAAGTAAAATACCACAAGGACTATTGATTGTTAATTACTCCTTTTCTCTTTAACTACACTGTTCAACCTCATCTGATTCCTCCCATAACAAATATTCCAGGATAGAGTCCAGCCCTCTTACCTTTTGTTCTACTCAGCATTTTGTCTAAATATCTTCTTTTTAATTTGATTAGTTTCCTTGATTGATTCCAGTGGAGCCAGGAATGCAAAGTTACATTTTCATTGTCTTTAATGTGTCCCAGATTTCACCCGTTTGGTTGGTTGGTTGAGTCAACCAAATTTGGCACTAGTAATGGAAAGACATCCCTTGGGATGAAGAACCTATCTTCTGACATCAAGAAAGACAGAACCAAGGTGGTTTCAAAATCCAGACTTTCACTCTTGTGAGCAGGAAAATCAAAGAACACTTCCAAAAGGTACAACTGGGATGTAGTCAGACTAAGCAAAGGAAAAATCTAAAATACAAAGATCCATGTGCAACTAATAAAGTGTTTTCCATTAGTATCTCAAAGCTGATAAATTCTTATATAAATATAAAATTAGAAACAATATCTATACAGAAGTATAAAAAATAATAAAGACTAAAAGATACAAACTAACATGGTCAATTTTCAACTTAGTTTATTTCTGCTCATTATACTGAGCTGAAATTAGTATAGTAGTGAAGTAGTTGAGCTTCCCATTGGATAGCAACTGATGAATAATCTAATTCATTTCTGAGGGTTGATCTATACTGAAGTTATTTCAGAATAGATAAATCTCTCAAGGGTATAAAAAATCCACACACTTCAGAGACATAATTAAGCCTTCTTAACCCTTGGTGTAGACATTAGGCTGATGGAAGAATACTTTTGTTGACCTAATATCAAGGCATATCTTGAAATTAAAGTAGGGTTTTTAGATAGCAATAGTTATGAAAAGGACAAAATAGATTCTCAAATACCTGAAAACTTAATATTCTATTAATCTTCCTTGCCACCACCCTTTGGCTATGTCTACACTTACCAAAGTTAGTTAGTTTGAATTAACTTAATTCAAACTAGCATGGCCCCACTAGAATGCTAGTTTGAACTAAGCAAGTACCATGTGCAGTGCACTTGCTTAGTTCGAATTAGTCAGTTGCATTAAGCTCAATGTGCCACTTAGTTCGAACTAACATGGCCACATTGACTTAATTCGAACTAACTAGCATTAGTTCAAAGTAAAACAAGGTTTTACTAATTCAAACTAACTTTTCCTTAATTCAACTTAAGGAACTGCTTAAGTTGAATTAAGGAAACTCAAGTGTAGACACAAGTAAATTAAGTCGACTTAAGCCTGCTTAAATTGACTTAATTTACAAGTGTAGATACACCCTCTATGTCCACTTAATATTCCATTATGTACATGCCTATGCATTACCCATAAATCCTTCAAGTCAATCAGGCAGTAATTGATTTTTCTCCTACCCAATTAATTCCACTTAAGTTATAAAGACTGAAATCTGCGCTGTGTTAGACAATAAAATAAACATAGTCTGAGACAAAATTTAAGGGATAAAAGTTATGTATTACATTCAGACAAATATTGGTGGAATGGCTACTGTGAAATGGGATCCAGGACCCCATTTAGGGTAATCAGGTGTCCCAATTTTATAGGGACAGTCCTGCTATTTGGGACATTTTCTTTTATAGGAACCTATTACCTCTTGCCACCATCCTGATTTTTCACATTTGCTATCTGGTCACTGTAACCCAGTGGTTCCCAACTCATGGCCTGCAGTCTTTCAGGGTGGCCTGCGACGCCCCTCCCACTGGCTTCAAAAGGGAGCTGCTCTCTTAAGTACCCAAGCAGAGTGCATTGCTGGTGTAGATTCTTTACTGCACCCAAAGGGATGAACGATCAGTGCTCCCTGACCCGTGGCTGTAGCAGGAAACACAGGAAAGCACTCCGTCTGGATCCCTAGATGCTAGATCTATGCTGGAAACAAAGGAAGGGGAGCACTGATCTCCCATCCCCCCAACTGTAGAAGGAGCTGCTGCTTAGGAACCCAGGTTGAGCACATGGTTTCCCTGCTGCAGCCAGAATGATGGGAGATCCTCCTTGCTGAACTCCTTCCTTCTGACTGCAGGGGGATGGGGGATGGAGGCAGGTTGGTGGAGACTGGTGGTCTTTAAGTGTTCTAAAATTTATATTTGTGACTCTCAAGTGAAAAAGGTTCAGAACCACTGCTCTACCGCATTAGGAAGAGCCACCAACCTCATTCATAGAGCTACTCCTCTGATGGGACAAGTCTCTATCACCTGGAAGTCCTGGGCCTTTTATATTTGATGGTACTGCATCACTCACAAAGGACATGATCCATCTTCAACTGAATGGCATTTCTCACAATGATTTTAATAGAAGCAGGAGCAAGCATTACTGGCTCAATCGCACCTTTAGGCTCAGCCTTGCATTAAAGGTAACAGCGCTACACTGCCTCAGACAGAATGCCTCCTTGGGGTCCCAGAACATCATGTTTGTTAGAGTCTACCCCATCCTATTTCACTTTCTTCACACAGATGTTACAGATATTTGGGGGAACAGGGAGTGCCTGAAAAACACTTCAATTTCCCTGTTCACTCCATTGATGATTTGTTAATAGCCATACTTAAACAAATAGATTACAAATCAAAGCTCCAAAAAGAAACTGCAGAATTGGAATGCGTATGCAGATTTAACACCATTGCCTCGTTTTGGGTTTTTTTTTTCTTATTACAACAGGAGATTCAACCTCACCTCCCTCTGTATGCTGTTCTCCACTGTTTGAATCTAAACAACTCCTTTGACTTGCTGTAACAATTTGACATTATCCTATGACTTACACATCCCTGCCTTTATTTTCCTTCCATTCTGTAAGTTCCTCATCTTTAAGCATCTGACAAAGTGGGATTTTCTCCCATGACCACTCATGCAATAAATAAATATATTAGTCTTTAAGAGTGCCACAGGACTCTTTGTTTGTTTTACTGAACTAGACTAATGCACTACCCCTTTGGAACATGTCCAATAACAGTTTCTCCTCATGAAAGCCCTTGGCCTGGAGTTAGTGTAGTTTCTTGACTGACATATTATTTATACATCTATCCTTCAGACCTTCCCACACAATCTAAAGCACATCAGCTATACTACACAATATGTCAGTACCTACTAATTGCTTCCTGAGAAGGTTTTGGTGCAAGTTCAATGAAAGGTATAATTTAGAAAACAGATTTAGCAAGCATCAGATAAAACAATTAGACTAAACTTCCTTTGTGAAAGAAATGGTTGGCAGTACACCCGCAGCGAAGGCTGACTTTGTAATTTAGCAAGCAGATTCAGTAAGTGGCAGATACAACAATAAGAAGAAAAATCTTTTGTGAGAGAAATAGCTCACCCAATTCACATAGGGAAGTAACATTTGCATTAAAGTGATATGTTTAGATTTCACCGAAAAGCAAGACATTTTTTCCACCTTAACTTTTTTCCCTCTCCCTGCCAGAGCTGGTAGCAGGGGGACATTGTTGTGCACTTACTAATGGGTCGAATTCGGAGTGCGGAATCTGGACACATTATGAGCGGAAACCTCAAAAAAATGTACTGTGAGCAGAGATTCTTGCATTAGAACTTGTTCTTACTTTTTTTTCTATAACCATCAGAAGATCTCTTTTTTAGCTATGTTTTCTTGTTTTATGTTCGCTATGTTTTATTGCTATATTTTAACAAGATGTCTACAGTCAAGTGTTTGACTGAGACAGTTTGCTGTGAAATGATTAGAAAGTACATGACATGCTGTAATTTCACTGTTACTGTGGGGGAAATGTTTCAAGATATACTATGAGATCTCTTTATATTAGGTAACAATTTATTACACAGCACTGTAAAATGGGTAGCTACTGTGCCAAGCTAACAAGGTGCTTCCCTAAGAGCTTACAATCTTAGTCACAAATGGGAGCAACACAGCATAGTGCAGTACAAAAAAAAGAGGTGGAAATATATTCTCTCTCTGAACAAACAAGAACATGAGAGTGATTTTTTTCTTGTGACTAATAATGCAACAACAATAGGGCAAATCTTGCTATCTGCCATCTCCATGACTCTGAAAGGCTCCGACTCAGCAGAGATTGCGCAGTTCTGCAGAAGACAACAGGAGGCTAATCAATAATAGCTGTGTAGCTTATTGTCATACCCTGTATGCCATAGTTGTACTCCACAGGAGCTTATTGTTCCCCAGCAGAGTGGGGTGGAATTCACTCTACACCAAGGGCCAGAAAAAAGCATATGTACCATCTAGTCCACTCTTTTGATGGAGATGGGGGTGGGTGGGGCTAGGTGGATTGAGACTCCGTGAATATCCTAAAGATTGGATGCACGAGAACTAAGGTGCTACAGAAGCCCTGAGAGACTGCAGTAACAACCACCAACAAAACAGCCCTACTGCCTCTTGTCAGTTTGGTGGAGTGAATATTTGTTCCCCTTGTAGAACAATCTAGGAAGCATTCAGTCACTCAGCCTGAGGATTCAGCCCTTTGAATTTACTGTGTGTCACAAGTGCTCTGAGTCGCAATGGAAAAGTTTGTATATGTATTGCAATTACTGCATTTCTGTAGAGAAAATAATTCCATTATGTTCAGGTTTAGATGGGATAATCAGAATGTGATATTTTTGAATGTTGTTTTTCGTGTCTGAAGGCTGGACACTATTATTGATTAGCATGAGGTTTACAAGTTAGTGAGACTACCATGAGTTTCTTTTCTGTTTCCTCAAGCAAAACATCATTAAAGAATTATCAAATAGCAATAATTGCTTTAAGTATTCCATCTGTGCAAAACAATGCTGGCATTTCTGAATTTGCCCCATAAAAATTAAGTATTTAACTTGGAATATACTATCTTTTCTGTTCTATTAAAATATAAACACAACAATAAATAAATATGTCAGATCTAATATTTTGGAGAGAGAAAAAACAGTAAGGGAAAGATACATGAACAGTCTTAATAAAAGTCATAACTATATTTTAGTTATTAGAATATCAGATATGGCTGTAACCAGTGCTATTTTTGTAACAGTACGCAGAGGTACAGAGTACTGGAACCCATTTTTGCAAGGGAAAGGAAGAGGGGAGGAAGCATTTTTCAAATTTACTATTACGATATGAGTATCGGCATTTTTTTTAACACAGAAAAAGTACTGTCTGTAACAATAAATACATATCTGGGGTGTGAATGCAACAGTAAAAAAAATGGAGTGGCACATCCTCAGCTGATGTAAATTCTCACCCTCAACAGAGCTATGAGAATTTGCATGAGCTGATGATATGGTTTATAATTTAAATAATAAGAATTAGCCTTTTCAACTGCAAGGAAAATGACTGTGGGCTGGACCCTCTTCTGGTTAACTTTAATGGAGCTTAACATTGTTTCCATTATAAGCCAGATTTTGTGCTCTCCTCTACAATATTCATAGCTCCGAGACCAAGGGATTTTTCTAAAAACTACGGTGATTCAGATAGGATTCTGTTAATTATTAATTATTAATAATTAATTATACCTTAAAAACAGAGTTGTTAAACACAATTGCAAAAGCTTCTTCTTATGCCTTTTACCATTTAGAAGCATAAATATGAAATAAAAACAAATGAGAAATACTTTCCTAATAGAGACTTAAAGCTTTGTCCAGAGCCTGATACAAAGACTTCTATTGACATCATAGAATTTTGTATTAAGCCACTGGCACTTAATTTTAGTCTTTTACTTTAATAAACTGTATTTTGCTATTAACATTATTTACTAACATTAGCTGCGGAATCCTTGGTGTAGAATTTAAAAGGACTGATACTGCTAATCTAAGCTTTCAATGGAGGAAAGGAGGAGGGGGGACAATTTTTGAACTCCTTTCCTTGAAGAGATAGATCTTAAAAAAAATGTAGTAACCTGATCAGAAGACAGGAAAGTCAATGAAATAGCAAATCATTTTCAACTTAAAGGTTTAGGGGGCCAGGAAAGGGGGGGAGGTTATGTCTCTTTAAGCACACACAATGGGAGTGTTGTTCAAACAATACTACTAAAAATTTCAAGAGATATTAATGAACCTTCTTCCATTTCCTGTGTGTCTCTTATTCTTTACTCTCTAGGACCTAGAGTCTAGGTGGCCCACAGAAAAGGGGTTCTTAGGGAGTGTACACCCCCCCTTCTGATATTCTTGCCTAATTTTTCACCTCTGATGGCCCTCCTAAAGTTTTTAGGAAAGAAACCCTACTCCTGCAGACCTTAAGATACCTAGGGTAAAGGGAACTGGAGATAATACAGGTCTAGTAGAGAGCTCAAGAGGTCATACTTTAGGAGATCCATACACCCCAAATATTCACTATTAAATAAATAATGTTCCTCTAATACTAGTAAACCAGGTGGCAGATCTTCCCAAATCTGTAGGTATTAGCTCAGTATTGACAAATTCATAGCTGGAAATCAGATTAGCTAACCTATATGTAAATATTGCTCTAGACAGGTGCTAGATTTGTAAGGATGTGTTCAGTGTTTAAACTCTGTAAAATGCTTCTAAGTTATTGCATGCATTATTCTTACCTATAATTTCTATTTTTCATGCTACAAGGTAAAGTTTAAGTTTTACAATTTTAAACATGACTGCTCTGAATTTGAGAACTCAGATGGGAAGAGTGGCTCCCCTTGTCCATCCAGAAGGACTAACAAAAAATAAATAGGCCATTATAGGATAAAAGCTTTTTTGATTGCCCCATCTATCCCTAAAGAGGTATATGCAGAGGGCTTCATCCCAGTAGTTGGAGTAAGAAGGAAATACAGATAGTTGACTTGAATTTTTTCATCTATTTGCTGTTTGAACTCTTGTAGCAGCTGGATTTAAGAAACAAAAAACTGAGATTAACCAGGATTAAGCCCTGCAAAGACATTCAGCGCTGACAGATTCCTCCATCTCTGTCACCTTTTGGAACCATAGATTGAACTCTTCTGTGCATATATGTTACCTAGTATAACCTGTAAATCATTCATTTCTTTTTCCTTAATAAGTTTACTCTAAGATTGGCTACCATCATTGTCTTTCATGTGAGTTCTAAGATACAAATTGATTGGGGGTAAGAGACTGGTATTTTGGGATTGGGAACAATCTTGAGTATTTTGTGATTTCTGGTGTAAATGGCCATTTATCACTAACTCCAGCTTGCCTGGGTGGCAAGATAGACTGGAATGCCCAAAAGGATTCTCTGTGACTCCATGGTATGTCTGTTATAGTGACCCAGATCGTATTTTTTACTGGGTTCGTGAAATCTAATTACAGAACATGCTGACAGTTTGGGATGTCTGCCCTGTTTTTGACAGTCTACACCGAGGTAGGTCTCAATATACACCTTTCCTCTTATCTCTCTATCTCCCATAAAAAACAACAACAAACAAACAAACAAACAACAAACACCACAAGCGTTGGGTGAGATTTACACAGGCATTTTCCTTTCCCCCCATATTTTGTAAATTTTCAAGCAAAAATGTCTTTTGGCAGGGAGACCACCTAAAAATGCTGTCAAAACAAATAGATATCTTTCAATCACAACCATGCCAAAGCTATTTCTTTGTAATATGTCAAGCTATACCCATAGGGGTTACAAAGAGTTTGCTGTAATTTCTTCCTAAAGAATACGGTTTATCCCCATTTAACTTGAACTCAACCAAGGATCAGTTCTTCATGAGTGGACACACCTCTCCCTCTAGCAGTAACGGTCTTAACTCTCAGTCCTGCACATTGTAACATTTTGTTCAGGCCAGTCTCTCTTCTCTGTCTGAATCCTAGTACTTCATAGTGCATTCCACTGCATAGCTCTGTGGTCACAAAGTGCTGAGCTCCATTTTACCCCCACATGCTTTTAGTGCAGCAGTCCCTGAATTTGGCTGCTTCTGCTCCTACAGAATGGAGTCTTTGCATCTGGATTTTAACAGGCAGATGTCCTTCACTAAACTACTGGAAATCACTGATCCAGCCTTTGCATTGTAAGCATAAAGATCTTTTAAAACATTTATACCAACAATCTACTAGCAATGATTTTTTTTATAAATTAATTTAGTGCCTGGTCCAACACCCACTAAAGCACATTGATTTCAGTGGGCACTGGAACAGGCCCTTATATTTGCCCATTTATACTATAATGTGCATGCGCGCGCACACACACACACATCCTGAAGTGTCCCAAAACAGTAATACAACCAACAGTGAACAATTCACTGATCACTGACATGCAGCTACCTATGGGTTGGGACAATGTAGCTGTTTAATGGCATATGGCAAAGCTTCATATAAATTGATGAAAGGAAAGGAAAATTGCCAAAGCATCCAGTTGACACTGTAGGAGTTAAGGTTGGCAGAATACTATCACCCACAATAGAATTTGATCAGGATACCTCTTAAAAAGAGTTGCCAATAGAAACAAAAGGTGGAGACCTTAGTTTACATCCTATTTGTATGATGTGCCAAGCAACCTGGTGCCATCTAAGACCATTGCTAGATTGGATAAACATTAGCTTCCTTGAAAGAGTGCAACCCACCAAATCACCAGAACCAGCTCCTGGAACACCTACCATAGTTGTTCCTTGGGCATCTTACCTGTAACTACTACACTATTAGTTCTCTGCTTTGTGCTTTAAAGATTGGAAGAACACAAATGCCAAATACTTTTACGTTAATCCAGCCCAAGCCAGTTCAGGATGGGAATTTTTGTAACAGGACAAGGACAAGAAAGAGTGATACGATCATGAGATTAGTGAAGGCAGTTTCCCTTCATTTCCAATATAGTAAATGCTTTGCATTAATAGAAGCTTTTAGCCACCAGCAACTTATTACACAAAATAAATGTATAGATGTTATCTGAAAAGGTTATTTCATATATTTAAACTTATTTGCAAGCCATTCTTTGGAAATTGATTATATCAGTTAAATGGCTACACTAAAAAGTTTTCCCTTTCCTTTAAATTAGACTACAGTACATTATTAAATCCCATGTGTATTTCAGACCACTTTAAAATATCTTTAAAGAAAGTATCTAAACTGAATACATGGAAATCTATTTTAGCAGTCTGAATTGTTTCAAATTGTTCTGTATTTAAAAATAAAATTTGCAAAATGGAAAGAGTCAAGGGGGGAATAACAAATTTTTCTAAACTACTCTTAGAAAATAAAGAAATTATGAAGTTATGTTTGTCAGGTCACCATATAAAAAGTCAGTATTTGCTACCTGGAGATTTTGATTAATTTCCCATTCCATTTATTTATTTATTTATTTATAGAGAATTAGGTCAGGGGAGGAAGGATAGCACTTAGTAACTTTTACTACTGAGTAACAAGATGACATTATGTAATAACTATTGACAAATAGTGACCTTTAATGAAAACAAACAAGGAGTTCTGTGGCACGTTTACAGACTAAATGTCACAGGACTCCTTTTTCGTTTTTCTGAACTAGACTAAGATGGCTACCCCTTTGGAACTTGACCTTTTATTGGTGACAATCAAACTTTAAAAATAAAAATCTAAATAATTAAAATATTTATTGTGAAGTAGGACCCCTTTGTTCTCTGAGTCCCTCACATATTCCAGTGGGATTCCCAAGAATTATTGTGGAGAGAGTATTTGGAGACAAATTCTGGGAGGTAAGTTTCTTTTCACGTCACTTCTGTTTGTTAGTTTCATCATCAAGGCCCTGCCCCAACTCAGAACACATGTGATTCGAAGCAACTATGTGTATGTGTGTTCAGGTGTCTGACCCCCAAAGAGCAGCTTGCAGGATAAAGGCCTACAATTATGGACATAGTATACACATATATGCATATGCTACCTATAAATCAGCAGCAGCCTTCAGTATCTCCCTTTATCTCTCAGTTAGCAGTTAAAAACTTATCAGCCATTAACAAATAGTATGATCATTACAATTTTCATCAGCTCAGATCGTCTCTGTGTAAACAGTTATATGTTCAGTGATAGTATTACTTGACAAGATTGCCTTCTGTTAATATACATCACGTAGTAATAATAACCTGGATAATATTTCCCTTGAGGTATCTTGTTGACATAATACGGCAGCCATGTATTACATAAACAAGCAAGGGTGAGCCCGCTCTTTTCTCCTGTGTGCGGAGGCGGTTCGCCTATGGGACTTGGTGGAGGAGCACTCTTTTTACCTGGTGGCTTGCCATCTACTTCAGGTAAGGAACATCGAAGCGGATCGCCTCAGCAGAAAGTTCTTACCTCTCCACGATTGGTCTCTCCACCTGGACGTCGCAGGCATGATCTTCCGCAGGTGGAGCTATCCCCAAGTGGATCTATTTTCTGACTTCAGATTAAATAATTCCTTATCATGTGATGATTACAGCCCTGCATATTTCTGAGCTGTTTTTAAAAAAATGAAAGGCCGTATCTAACCAAGCACAGTTAACTAAAATTTAGTAAAATTAACAGTTCTACAAAAGCTTCCTAAAAAATGCAATAACTGAGATGTATGTTTTTATGCTCACTAATCAAAATGAAATTACATCTTCTGCAACAGCTAGCTCATGTATAATATGCTTTCAAATTGAATCACATTATCATTGGAGACAGTGCAGCAGGTACCATAAAATAAAGCCCTGTATTGCCGCTGCTTGATATTTTTAAAAGCAAAATGCTAAACTTTGCTAACTTAGTGTTTCAAATGGGTGGTGTCGTGGGGGATTAAGGACACAGAGCCATAGACTCAACTGGTACAAATGAGCGCCATTCTAGTTAACAGTGAAATTATGTGGGAAATAGTTTTCCTGTTCCACAATCATCAGTTTTGAGTTATTGGGATAAAAATCAAAATCTTATTTTTTTCCCCCTTGAACCATTAATCCAGTCCCAGTCCTTCCTCACCCCCTGGTAATGGGGAAGGTCAATTTT
The DNA here is from genome assembly GCA_007922175.1 of Pelusios castaneus. Lineage (NCBI taxonomy): Eukaryota > Metazoa > Chordata > Testudines > Pelomedusidae > Pelusios > Pelusios castaneus. The sequence goes on from ML685813.1 coordinate 8,231,552, forward strand.
AATGTTTTGTTTAGATTTTGACCATTTCATATTTTTAAAATATTTTCTTTGAATAAAAATTATATATAATTTTGAAAGGAAAGGTCATTTTGAATTAAAATTAAGCTTTGATTTGCAAACATCAAAATGAAGGTGTTTTGCCATTTCAAACATTTATTTTTTTAAATCAAGAGATTAAATCAAAACTGGCCCCTTTCCATTAGCAGTTTTGGTTTCAATGAAACAGTCTTGTCCAATGAAAAATATATTTTGTCTGCTAGTTTCCAACGGGCTCTAGTCAATAGTCAAATTATACTAGCTGAGGATCTGGCCCACCAAATGTTAAATGTATCCTATCCAGTTGTTTATGTCCAGTAGTTGTGTACAAGAAACACTCTTTTTGGACCTGGGACTATTTTTTTTCATTTTGGCAGTGATGATATTTCTGAAGCCACATTTTAACTTAATACAAAAGAACTCCTTTTGTGATTTAGTTACAGTCCCACACATAATACTAAAGCACCCAAAACATTCAGAAAACCAGAAAATATAGAGCAAATTAGCATACAGGAACACCTGTTGTAGCCATGAGCAACACATTAGCAGAATAGAACAGCAGGGATCCTGTGGCACATCACTTCTCTTCACTAACACAGCATTAAAGTCATCAACAATGAATGGAAATTTTTACAGACATTAAGTAAACATCAGTTCCTCAACAAATACCTGTGTGATTAAGTTTTAAAAGAAGGGGCTAGGGTGACATTAGGGTAGTTTAAATTACCAACAAACTGCTGTAATTGCAATTCCAAGTAAATATTAACCTCATTGGTCTCATTTTCTTTAACCTCATTTTCTTTTTAATAAAACAAACAAGGAGTCCTGTGGCACTTTTAAAGACTAACAATTTTATTTATTGGATCATCAAGAAATGGAAAATTTATTATATGGAAGGGAAAAATAAATGCAGTGAAGAGTAAAAAAATCACTTCAGATTATTTATGCAAATCAAACAAGTTGCTTTTATTTAAACAGTGTGGAACAACCAATAAGAAAGTGAAGATGTGTGGGGGGGAGAAATCACATTTTGGAATGAGAAAACCAGCCCAAATCTCTATTCAAACCCAAGTTGATGTCAAAACTGCATCTGAATTCTAAGTCTGCTGCTTCCCTTTGAGGCTTTGATTTGAAGTTTCTCTGTTGTAGCACAGCAACTGATATATTTTTCACTGAGTGTGCAGAGAGACTGAAATATTCCCTTGTTGGTTTTTGAATGTTGCCATTCCTGATATCTGATTTGTGTCTATTTATTTTTTGCACAGACACAGTCCAGTTTCTCCAATCTATAGGGCAGAAGGACATTGTTGGTACATGATCACATATATTAAATAGGTGGATGAGCAAGTGGATGAACTCTTGATGGAGAAGATGGTTTGATTATATCCTATGATGGTGTCATTTATGCGGATGTGTGGGTAAAGATGGCAACAGGGTTTGTTGCAGGAACAGGTGTCTGCCTTATGTTTCCATTGTAAGGTCTATAGTTGCTGCTGAGTGTCTGCTTAAGGTTGGGGGGACTGTCCAAGGAGAGGTCAACGTCCTAAGAATTGATAGAGTGAGGGATTGATGATGTGTTTCAGAGGTTTGACCTGGGGGCTTAGGACAGGTGACAACAAATGTCGTTCTGTTGTTTTGCTTGTTGGGCTTGTCCTGTAGTAGTTGACTTCGAGGTATCCATCTGGCTCTGTCAATCTGTTTCCTCACTTCCCCAGGTGGGTGTTGGAGTTTTAAGAATGCTTTATTTTATTTTATTTTTTAAATTTGTATTACAATAGCATCTAGGCATCCCAGCCACATTGGGTTCCATTGTGTCAGGCATTGCACATATGAGTAAAAGAAAGTTTCTGCCCCCATGGTGTGAAAAAAAGTAGCATCTCTGTTATGGGGGGGATTGAGGAGAAATAGTAAGTGATCTGTCCAACTCAAACAGGCAGTTTGTCACAAAGCTGGGAATAGACCACAAGTCTCCTCATACTTCACTCAGTTCCTTAACCGCAAAGTCCTCCTTCCTCTCACAGAGGAGCATGGATGAGAGGGTGTTGGGGGAGGAGGAGAGAGAGACATTATTTGAATTATTTATTTTGGGACCCATGCCTCTTTGATATTTTCTACTTCTGTCTTATATAAAATACTTTCAGTATTAGCACTTTTAAAAAATCAAATTAAAGGGATATTTAGAATAATTTTTCTCATGTCAGCTTCCTTCCTAGATATTTTAAGTAATTCATGCCAGAGATGGCTTATTACTGTGACTTGTCTCACAAATGCTTTTGAGGTACAAATTATTTGCCTTTAAAATGCACCAGATGTCAGATCATTTCCAAAAAGTTTTGCTGGGCAAGAGTCTGCCCTTTTACACCATCTTTCCCTTAATTTACACCAAAAGAAAATCAAGTCATACAATTCTTATACTTAGCATAGTTTTCAGAAAAAAAAAGTTTGCAATTTAGGTTTAAAAATGTATATTTTAAAAGTTTAATCATTCCTGTCGACGTACAAAAAGTGGTGTCTGAATTCCTGGTCCTACAAGAGAACCATTTTGTTTTTTTAAGCTGAAGGAAAACAAATGAACAAACTGCTGCTGAGTCCTTCATCCTTGTTTTTTCACATGTATTTTTTGCAAGCAAAAGGAAAATATCTCTGACACCCATCTGGTAAAATATTGGCAGGACATCTCCATGATGCCAGCTTCCATCACCCACTCAGGTTTTCAAGTAAGCACCTTCAAGCATTTTCCCCACACACTTGGAAGGAACGTCCCATAGACTTCTGCAAAGCTACCTCATAATCCTTCTTCATGATGCCTTAAGGAAAACTGACTGTAAGCTTTTTGGAGAAGGACCATCTTTTTGTTGGGTACTCAAACAACGGGTTCCCAAAGGCTACAGCAATACAAATAATAAACAATAGTAAATTAGGAATCTGTGCCTAGTTTCTGTTAAACATAAACTGTGAATAATTTCAAATAGTGTACATAACTTGATTCAGAAATTTCTTAGAGGCTTACTCTGAAGTAATTAAAAATAAAAATTTCTGTCACACAAAATAAATCATTTTCAAAGCAGAGGGAGTGGGAGAAATATGATCAAATAGATTGTAAGCTTTGTGGGACTAACTTTCTCTGTATCTACATCATCCAGGACAACGAGGACTCAGTCACCATTGGGGTTTTGATGCAATCCCATAATAGAAATGGCTTTGTAATTATTATTTAAAACTGCAAAATTAATAATTTTAGCAACATTTTGGCAATTGGTAACCAACATGCATGGTCAGTCAAATGTAGAAATTCGCTTTTTCCCATGCAATCACAGTAGTTTTACCCACTAATTGGAAGCAACATTTTTGTGGAAGTCTGAAAAGCTGGTCATTCTATCTAAATAAGGCACTATGCTATGCCAATCACCATATTTGATTCCCTTCATACATTAATTTTTAGTATTTATGTAACCAACAAGCATCTATGAGGGTTGATCCTACACATCTTGTACACCAAAATCTGCTATGAACTTCAATCTACATATTGTAGACACAAGAAATGCATGATTAAGTTAAGGGTTCATAAGTATTATTTATTGCTGTGGTACCTAGGAGCACCCGCTGTAGACCAGGACCCCAGTGAACCTGGTGCTGTACAAACATAGAACATAGAGTCTTTGGGGCAGAGGCAATCTTTTCTGTATTGTTTGTACAATGTCACTGAGTGTAGTGAAGTCCTGGCTGTTTTTCCTAGACACTCTGGTAATACATATGTATTACATTACTTATTATTAAAGCCCTGTATATGCCATGCAATATCATAGCAGTAACAGAAGTTACTGGTTCAACAGAGATACTGAACATTTTCACTTTATATAGCTATACTCTCCTGTAACCCAGATCAAAAAGAATGAGATTTCCTACCAACATGCCTGTGATACAAAGCCTTATTACAAATAACTGATGTTAAAAGATACTAGAACATTCCCCAGGGTTGTCAGCATTAATTGACAAGCCTATCTTTAATGCTGCTGCGAATTGCCTTTTACTTTGAGAGTTATTTATCCATGCAGTGTTTAAAAAACATCAGGTACAGGTGTTAATGTGTTTCAATCTACTTAACTGCATGTGAAAAACTGACTGATGATTCCCAAGGATGCAATTGCCAGAATATTTTTGAAAATTCCCAGTGCATAATACTGGTGACACTGTAAGTCTGCAAAAACAAGGCTAATCAAAAGTGAGAAGCAAAAGGAGGTATTTAAAACATCCGAACTCCACTTGCCCTATCTTTTGTCCTATTTGAAAGCTAGCAAACCGATTTAATTTTTGCAATACACTGGTCTTTCATGTCAGACTTTTCATTTCTATGTGGTGCCAATAGGTCAGAAACCAGACTGCTACAAACGAGGTATATAAATTGAATGTTATCACTTTTTAAAACTTTTAAAACATTGCAAGTCAACTAGTTATATCTGTTTCGATAAACAAAGACAGGAGAAACTTTTTTGCAAAGTTGCCACTCTTTCCATAGTGGCTGAGGAAAGAGGTACACACACAGGCATTATGGGTGGGTTTTCAAAAGTTTGGAATGTTGTTCTAACTCTGATCCCACTGAAATCAGTCATAAAACTCCAATTGCCTTCAGTGGGAACAAAGTAACGCCAATGACATGTGATTTTGAAAATCTTAACTCTACAAATCTAGCTTACATTGCTAGTAAACTAGATATAAATAAAATGTCACTATGGAACACTTTGGAGGAAAAAGGTAAGGAGGATATTTTTTCCACCTAACTTTAAAAGAAATACTTCCTGAAATGACATCACAGTGGTAGATATAGTAAGTGACTAGGGCTGGGTAGGATATCAGGATACCAGGTCCAAAATAGGCTTTCTGGTCAGGCTATCTGAAGGCATAGAGATAAGGTAATGCTAGCTGTGTGGAATTAATGGAAGGAAAGTGAAAGACAAGGTCCTTCTTATGTGTTGGAAAAATCCCAAGGAGCTTTTTAAGAAACACGAAGCAATTTTTAACTGGTTCATAAAATGATAGAGGCTGGGGGACTGTTTCAGCATTGAAATACTGAGATTATGCTTCTATCTACAAGTATTAAGGTTTTTTGGGGTTTTTTTATGGGGATGCCAATCATACTCTACATACTGTGGGTAAAATTTTCAAAGATGCGTAAATAGTATTTTCAAAAAGCTAATGTAATTGGAAGTCTCATTATAATAAGACTTTGAACTGAAGGTTTTATCTATACTGTGATTAAAAAACCCACTGTATGGAGTTAGAACGTTTGGGTCATCTGACTCAGGCTCACAGGACTCAAGTTGCAAGGTTAAAAAATCCAGTGTAGGTACTTTGGCTCAAGCTCCAGCCCAAACCCTGAGATTTTTTTGTGATGCTATGTATTTCACAGAGAGATTCAGGCTGAATGGAGGCATGGATTAGAAGAATAGCACTTATGGATTTAGGGGACAATTTAAGATTTTATTTCATATCAATATTCCAAAATTGCAATAATTATATTAAATTAGATACCACTAGAAAGGTTATAATTTGCTAAGAATGATTATATTGTTTATGAGTAGGTGTCATATCTATATTAGAAGTTATGAATATGTTTCTTATATCTGTGCTTCAAATTATGTGCTTCCGGGAAGCACCCAAATATAGCAAATATAGCATATAGCATTGTTTCCTTAATGGCCCATTAAGAAAGCTCACAGGTACAGTAGGCCTATGAGGAAACCTGATGAGTCACTAGGGCTTGCTCATGTGACTTTAGTCTCCATTTTGTTTTTGTAAAAAATTCCACACAGCTTGGGGCAGGCCAGCGGTGATAAGAGGGGCAGTCACACCTCCTCCATTTTGTCTTCAGTCATCTTCATTCTGAGCTTTCAGCCAACATCTATCTCTAAATCTATGCATCTGCAACTCAAGCTGTGAAATAATGAACTAAGACTTATCCAGGTAGTGGATGTTTACCAGAGGAGCTATAGAAGCCTGCAACTCCAAATTCCACCAAGGAATTGCTTTACAGGAACTTTTAATCATTGTATATATGTGATTTGCTTTAATATTTCTCATAGTTTGTTTCTTTCCTTGCATAATAAACCTTTAGTTTTAGTTACTAAAGGATTGGCTGACAGTGTGGAATTTGGGTAAGATCCAAACCTATATTGTTTTGTGTAATGTGGCTGGCCCTTTCAGGTCAGGACAAACTTTTTGGTTAAAAGCTTGGGGTTTTAAGTAAGTTATCTCTTTACTAGACCCAGTGGCTGTTTAGGAACGAGTGGCTTAAATGCAGGAAAGGGGGCTGCATATATTTTGTTGAATCTTCTTGATAACCAGGTTGGTGAATCAGAAGCATTGTTATAACTGCTTGGGGAAGTTTAACTTCAGGTAGCCCACCAGTGCTGAGTGAATCTGCTCTCCTTTTTGCAGCCTGTCTTGATATTTGCATTTTCATGTGGTTATCCCAGGAGGCCCGGGTCACAAAGGGGTAGCTAGGGCTTCCATAAAGACAGGAGACCTGCAACAGTGGAAGAGAAGAAATGGGACACTGAACTGGGCAGAGGTAATCACCAGAAGAGGGCATCATCCAGCAGCAACTAGAGCAACCATTGCAACATGATGGTCACTCCAAAACAAGGGGCTGGCTGGTCTATGCCATTGTGGGAGAGATGCTAGAAAAGTCAGCAGAGATGGTGGGAAGCACAATTATATGTACAGGAGTATTTGATGAGGTTAGATGCTCAAAAGCAATGGTTGTATAAAATCCTACAAGTAGGAAGATGGAGCGATCACAAGGGTCAGGAATGGGAAAGGCAGAGGCCCACTCCAGAAGCTGTTGGTGCAAGGGACACAAGAAGATGCCCGTATTTATATGAAGATAAAGAGCCTTACCAAGAAGCAAAGACTGCAGCAAGTCTCTAGAAAGTCCCACCTAATAGACAATTACATAGTGTAACCTGTTTTGTGTGTATGGAAAAGGGCCATATAAGTCATAGAAACTGGAAAGGACCATGAGAAGTCATCAAGTCCAGTCCCCTGCACTCATGGCAGGGCCAAGTACCCTCTTAAACCATCCCTGACAGGTGCTTGCCTAACCTGTTCTTAAAAACTTCCAATGATGGAGATTCCACAATCTGAACAGGCAATTTATTCCAGTGGTTAATCACCCTGACAGTTAGAAATTTTTATCCTGTTGTCCAACCTAAACCTTCCTTGCCATAATTTAAGACCATTGCTTCCTGTCCTATCATCGACGGTTAAGGAGAACAATTTTTCTTCCTCCTCCTCATGACAACCTTTTAGGTACTTAAAAACTGTTATCATATTCTCTGTCTCTTCCTTTCTAAAAAAAACCCAGCTTTTTCAGTCTTCCCTCATAAATCAAGTGTTCCAGACCTTTAACGGTTCATATTGCTCTTCTCTGGACTTTCTCCAATTTGTCCACATCTTTCCTGAAATGAGGCACCCACTACTGGATACAGTACCCCAGTTGAGGCCTAATCAAGGTGGAGTAGAGTGTAAGAATTACTTCTCATGTCTTACTTACAATACTCCTGTTAATACACCCCAGAATGGTGTTTACTTTTTTAGCAACAGTGTTACACTTTTGACTTATATTTAGCTTGTGTTCCACTATGACACCCAGATCCCTTTCCACAGTACTCCTTCCTGGGCAGTTATTGACCATTTTGTATGTGTGCAATTGATTGTTCTTTCCTAAGTGGACTACTTTGCTCTTTTCTTTATTGAATTTCATTCTGTTTACCTCAGACCATTTAATCAGTTTGTCCAAGTCATTTGGAATTGTGATCTAATCTTCCAAAGCACTTGCAACCCCTCTCATCTTGGAATCATCAGCAAACTTTATAAGTGTACTCTGTATGCCATCATCTAAATCATTGATGAAAATATTGACCAAAACTGGACCCAGAACTGATCCCTGTGGTACCCCACTCGTTATGCCCTGCCAGCATGACTGCGAATCATTGATAGCTACTCTCTGGGAGCAGTTATCCAACTAGTTTCACACTCATCTTATAATAGCTCCATCCAGGTTGTACTTCCCTAATTTGTTAATGAGAAGGTGATGCAAGACCATATCAAAAGCTTTACTGAAGTCTTGATAGACCACATCTACCACTTCCTCTCTAGCCCCAAGGCTTGTTACCCCATCATAGAAAGCTATCAGGTTGGCTTGACACAATTTGTTCTTGACAAATCAATGCTGACTATCACTTAAAACTTTATTCTCTTCTAGATGTTTGCTTGTTAATTTAGTAATTATTTGCTCCATAACTTTCCCTGATAAAGAAGTTAAACTGACTGGACTATAATTCCCTGGGTTGTCCTTATTTCCCTTTTTGTAAAGAGTCATTGCCCTCAGAGAAGAGAAAGACAAAGAACAAAGGTCACAGGAAAGAAGGAGCTCATTATGAACGTGTAGCTGTGGTGGACAAAGCCAAGAGGCAACTTTAAAAAAAATGAGAAACTGGGGAAGGAGAAAGACCTCCCACCCCCAAGTAGGAAAGTAACCAATGCAGGAGTTAACTCTAATCAGCCATAGGACAGTGGAGCTCAGACCTAGAGAGGGAGGGTAGGGGGACTCATTGGAATAGATGAACCAGCTGCAGGGGTAGGCCTTGCAAGAGGCTGCACAAATCCTGGAGCACCAGTGGGAAAAATTAGGAGATTCTATGGTTTTGCTGGTGGGTGATTTAGTCCAGGACCAACATTGCCTCCAAACTCAGTTACACCAGATGCAGAGAAAGAAATACCTGTCCTCCCATGGGCTATAGTCTTGAGTGTGGGTGCTAGGAGATACCATCCCTGGAAGAGCTGAAATAGTTCAAGTGGGCCCAATTAGCCAATGAAAGCACAAGCCTGAAAAATTGAGGCTAATTAAAAGGAAGCTCACCAGTGAGGGAATAAGTGGGTGTTCTATAAAGCCACAACAGCTGCAACAGTGGAATTGAAGAAAGAGGTAACCCTCTCAACTACCAGAAGGGGGCTTCACCCAGATATGAAGAGAGCACAGTGTGAAGTCACCCCCCATCATTAGTCTCAAAGCCCAGGCTCCCATACAAGCCTGAATGTTTACACAGCAATTTTTATAGACCCAAGAGCCTGAGTCAGCTGTGGGGGGTGTTTTGTTTTTTAATCTGTTCACAGGCACTGTAAACTAAAGCCCCTCAGAAACAAAATTAGAAAAATGGTTTTTGTTATGCATTTTAAAAAAAAAACAACGATTCATTTTTATTTCCTACAAACATTTGGATGTACAGGATCATTTACATATTTTTTTTTTTAATTCTTAACTTTTTAGGACTATGGGGAACATTTTTATATGAATGAATTATTATTAGTTAGCAAATTTGTTCATCCGCCAACTAGAGTGAATATAAAGACATATGAACATTCAGGAAGGACAGAGAAGATTCCCTTGTTTAAACATGCATATCCTAAATGTGAATAACTCCAGCTCTGTAATTTTCTAGTTTTTATTTTGGCCAGCTGAGCAGCTGCTACTTTATTGCTTCAGTGTAATTTTAATTGAATATGCAACTCGGAATATGTTAAAATAATCCAAATTATCTATTTTAAAATTTCCTGTGTAGAGACAGCTGAAGACCTATCAGGCATTAAAGCTGACTAAAAAGGGGATATAATTTAATGAACAAATATTCTGGCCATTCCCTTGTCCCAAAGATTTTGCTTTTTCTAAATGTGTGGTATGGAACTATCAGAAAGAAAATAGCAGTGCAATGGGTATCACTGGTTGTATTATATTATTGACAATTCTGGTAGAAAACACAGGCATTTGTGGAAATGTGAGTTTTAAGCTAGTTTTCCTCCTGTATTTGGGTTTTAAAAAAATCAAAACAAAATACAACTCAGCCAGGCCATAATCATCATGTTATGTCTCTGTTTGGGGCAAAGCTTGAGTGTCTCTCAAAACTTGGTCTCACTTTGCTGAAACATTTACAACCCTCAGAAGATCTATATTTCAGGGCTGTCAAGAAAAACAAACAGTATTTTCTACTGGTTTCCATTATGTTTTACACCACACAGCACAGAAGTTATATAACAAAATACTCTTGCTGGAAGTTTGCCAAATAAAATACTTTACTATCTTACAGTTCAGAACAACACACAAGACCCTCCCCGCAGCAAAAAAAAAAAAAAAAAAAAAAGAAACAAAGCAGACAGTTCCCTTAAAAACAACAGGTGCACAACTCATTCTGCTCTACTCTAGACTGGCTGGCTGCAAACTATCTGCTGCTTGCTGTCTGCTATTTGCTGCTGCTTCCTTACAGAGTCTTAGCATGCTAGTAGGATTAAAACAAACAAAAAAACCCATACATCACAACCCACCCACACTATTTAAAGCAGTGGTTTGCAACCTTTTTTCCTCGAGGGCTACAGGTATCATTTTTACAGCCCCAAAGGGCCACCAGCCTCCACCAGCATTTTGCCTCCTTGCTCATTGATCCCCCATGTCCCTAGTTGCAGCAGGTAACAGCACTCATCCTGCAGCTCTGCACACTCTATCTGGGTCCCAAGACAGTGGCTGCCATCTGCAGCTGGTGGGGCAGAAGATCAGTGTTGCCCTCCCTCTGGCTCCAGCAAGGACCCTGTCATCTATGGACCTATGCAGAACACTTTTCAGTGCTTCCTGCTACAGCCAGGGAAATGGGAGCACTAATCTCCTATCCCCCTGGCTGCAGCAAGGAGCCTGCACTGGTCTTTTAGCCCTGAGGAAGCACACTTCACCTGGGTCCTTATGCAGTGACTCCATTCTGCAGCCAGCAGGAGGGGGTACAAGAGCCACTTTGAAAGCCCCTGAGAGCCACTTTTGGCCCCCGGGCCACAGGTTGGGAACCACTGATTTAAAGTGATAATTTAACTTTTAAAATTTTTCCAGTATACTAGCTTCAGGTTTTGTGATGTGTAGATTCATCTGAAAGGTTTACAGATGAAAAGAAAAACATCTGTTCACAGAAGGTAAGTACACAGATACACTTGTTGACCCTGTGAAGTAGCAGATTTGCGGTCTTTGCAATGAGTTGGTTTATAGATCAAGAAGAAATTACTAACAGAGGATGTGATTTTAAGATACCTAATATATTTTCTAACTGACTATCTTGAGAAAATGTGTACAAGTCCTAGCCACATGGGACAAAGGTGGTGAAACATGAAATATCATTTGCAGAAAACTCAGCTAAATGTGAACTAAGCACGATAGCCAAGAAACATTTTTCTTTTGATTCCTTTGGTCTTTGTTTGCAGTGGACTGTCTCTTGTCTGCACTTCATAGTTTTCTCCTCAGAAGCCTTTAACCCTATGGAAGGAAACCAAAAGATACAGCCTACTGCATCCTTACAAAAGAGGACAAGATTTTGCTCTGTTCCTTAAGATGTAGATCATCTCTGATTTTTGTTTCCATTAATGCAATTTTTGGAAATATTCAAACATTTGCCCAGTATATTTACCTATTCTGTATATAGCACTCCTTTAGGTTCTAAGTGATTCAATGGCTTAGCGAATAAAGCCAGAACCCAATGGTAACACTTTGCTCAATGAACCCCAAGAACCTACACAAGAACAAGTAAGCCAAGAACATATGTAGGGTTGGAAGATAGGTTACATTTTCAAACATGTTGACTGACACATTTTAAACATTAGTGTAAATAGGGCTTACACTATATATATATATATATATATATATATATATATATATATATATACACACACACACACACACACACACATATAGGGCATTTCAAAAAATAAGTGAGCTGGTCATAGTCAACTTCAGGATAGCATACTTAGAAATGTTTGGGGTTTTTTTTCCCCTAATTTAGCCAGGGCCCAAATGTGTTTGTTATTCAAAAAGTTGTATTGATATTTCATTCAATAATGACATCTGTTTGAACTACTAGAGCCATATATTCTGTAGAATAATATCCAGCATTGTGTAGACTTGCATGTGTATGTACAAGTGAAAGCACATTTTTTTAAAAAAAATTGAATCTCTAGTAAGGTATATACATGTGCTCACTTGCTTTCTTCTCCCACTTACAATTTCTTATTTTGATGGAAATATATTATTTCCATGTAATGAATAATCCAGTTTCTGAAGTATAGTAAAAAATCTTGTTGACATTAATTACTAAAGATGACATTGTAATTATCTGCTGATGCTTTTTTATGTTGGATTTTTTTTATTATTGCACTCAGTCTCTCACAAGCAATATTTACAATATTTTACATCTGAGAAGCTTTCCACAAAAAATCTTAATAAATGTCACAGTCAGAGGATATGTAGTATTATTCGGGTGGATAAAGAGCTTGGGGCCCCCCCCCCCCAAAAAAAAAAAAAAAGAAAACCAAAACCCACACCTTCCCTGGTGAAAAAGAATAGCGTTGCTTTCTTATTGATACTGGTTTGGGAGTTGGGTGATGTTTAAAAGAAATGTAATTGTTATTCAATAACATTTCCTATTTGGGGAATAAATCTCTGCAGGATTAGCAAATCTCCACAGCTGCATTAAGTGCAAAACATTTTAGACAACTCGAGTGTCGGGTACTTAGATGTATCTAGCATAAACAAATTAGTTTTCACTGAGTGAGGCAGAGCCAGATAGATTCTATAAAGTGTTGATATCTGTACAAATAAAACAAAATGTATTGTAAAATATATTCCACTTCTGACGTGGGAAATCGTGTCTTAGGACCATCTACTCAGCTTATTGTTGGAACTTCTGCACACTGAATAAGAATGTTTAGCTTTAGTACAGCATGTCAGTCAACATTCAAATTCAGCAATCAAGGCCGATTGTAGCACTACAAGCTCTGGGATATATTAGTATTATATGTAAATGAAGAAATCAAGAGGAGAACATACTATTTAACAAAAAAACCAAACAAACCCTGAGAGTTCGTCATTGACTATTCTTCTTGCTTTAAGAGATAGCTGCATTTGGTTGGATGATCATTTTTAAAGAAGGGGGGGAGGGGGAAATCAACCTTCTGTTTAACAGAGTCTTGCGGCACTTTTAAAGACTAACAGCCGCAAGACTCTGTTGTCTTTCTACAATAGACTAACACGGCTACCCCTTTGGAATTCTGTTTAACAGTCAGACTAAAACTGAGTTTTCCCATATACCAAAAAAGGCCTTCAATACTAAATTATTAGAAGTAGTTAAGTCCCCTATTTAATGTTTTTACTTTACTTCTAGTACTACTGATGAATGAATCTTTCAGTGGATGAAAGTGTCATTTAGATATGAATCCAAATGAGATGGCCAGTTAAGTTTATCCAGATCCATTTGGTCTCAGATGTACTATGAAATCAGCCCCTTGAATGGGATATTTAGTACACTGCAAGACTATGCAAGACCAAAAACCATCATAAGAATAGCTTTTTTCCAGACACAGTATCATGAAATTTTCACATATGCACCTCAGAACTAGAATATGGCAATATCAGTAAAAAGTTAAGCATTAATTCCTCAAATTTGTTTAAATTTCAGGAAAAGAAATGTTTTCAGGTTAATGGTTTGGGATAGCTTTTATTTTTATCTGAACTAGCTTTCTGCTCCTTAATACTGGCCCAGATTTGGATGACGTTGTTTGGTAGGAATACACTCACCGAGTTCATTAGCACTGCTCATGCAGGAAAGTGTTACTCAGTACTTAGCAATCTGCCTCTGATTCTGAGAAAGCAACCATGTCCCTCAAACTAATCTGTAAAGTCATGTCCATTAGAAAAAGCATATTTACACATTAACTAACACACGTTATATCCTAAAATAGAGAAGGTAGTGGTTGTTTTAAAGTGTTTTAGCTAGTCAATATAAAACCTGAGGTCAGGACTAGGGTTTATCTTAACCAATGAAAATTGTTAAAGGTATAACTTGCCTTGTCTACACTAGGATTTGTACACATGTTTAGTAAAATTCCATAACCTCTCAGTTAATATAAAGCTGTTTGTCTTAAAAATGATGTTGGACATATCAACATTAGCTACAAAAAGAAACAATTATGCACACGAAAGCTTAAATAATTGAGCAAAACAGCTTCCAAATTTTGACTTCATAACATCTTAACCTGGTGGTAGTTCAGTGCAAAGATACATGACAGAAAATAGGGGAAAACATGAAACCAACTTTAACAACCTTTGTTGTTTACTTTCTTTGTTTACGGTTTCCAGTTCTACTGTCATCAGTAAGGTGTGCACAATTAGACGTTTTTAGTCTGAACAATCCTAGTATAAATACTACCTTAGCATTCAGGAAATAGACAATAGCTAAAAGAATGTTGCTGTGCTGCTAGTGAAAGAAGTCCATATGAATTTTAAAAAGATAATGGGGAAGAAATCTGTAATGGAATCTATAAGGCTAGAGTAGAGACAAGGGCCTGGAAAAATAATAAGCATAAACAAAAATGTAGACAACATGTCACAAAATTAGCAGGGCAACTAACATACAAAGTTAAAAGAATTAAGAAAAGCAACAGAGCACTGGAACACTGCCACTTTCCTAGCACAGCAGCAAATAGGCCAGATACATTATATACACTACAGCAAACACAGAATAAAACAACCACAAGAAATCAGCAAAGAAGAGAGACAATCCCTGTTGTAAATATATGTAGTTAGAGCATGGCATCAGCTCACCATCCCTCTGTAGACCACAAAGGTCTCTGAGACCCTCAAGCTTGCAGTCACCCATGGTTTATATACCATGTGCTGTAGCTAAGGGACCACAACACTTTGCCTGCAGCAGCCAATGGGGGGCGGGAGGGGGCCTCTACAAGGAGGCAGATATTTCTGCACTCTCCTTGACTTCTTTGGATGCTGGGGCCCGACTTAAAACTATGTCAGCAGGTCCACTGCAGCTCATGGCCTAATCAACCGCCCTGGTGACTGCTCAGCCTGTGCTTACGCACAGCTGCTTCCTATCAGGCAATTAATCCCCAGCCTAGCTACCTGTTTTACTACTCCTGAGCTAACTAAGCTAGCATGGAAGGGGCTGACCAGAGCTCACCCCCCGCAGTGCCCTGTCACAGTGGTCTATAGCAGGCTTCAGGGAGCACCCCTGTGGCTGACAAATGGGGACAGGAATAGAAAAAGAAAAGTGGCTCTAGCAGAATTGAAAAATGAAATAAGGGCTACTACATTTCAGCCTTCACTGTATGATAAAAGCCAGGGTCTGGTAAAACTTAAATAGAGACCTAGACTGATGTCTGTCAGAACAAGAGAAGTAAGTGCCCAGGAGAGAGACGTAGCAAACAATATGTTTACTGGATTGGTAAATCGGATAAAGGAAAAATGGAACAGTTCACAGAGCACGTTAGAAGACAGAAGCTGCAGCTTCATTGCAGGGAATTAGGTAGAAAAGAATTTTTAAGTGAAAAACTGAGAGTAGGGAATTTAACATTTAAAATTAATGTATTAATACATGGAGTTTCCCATAAACAGTAACTACAGCAGAGAACACCTGCAATCCATTTGGCATGCACAAAAGCATGGTTTTTTTACAAGAGCAGGTAAAAACCCCCACTCTTCTCTCAGAGCTAGGATAAAAAACAGGGTATGGGTTTCCGACTGCTTTAACCCACCCCCACTCTTCACTCCGAGTTAGTAATAAAATCTTTTTTCTTATTTTTTCCTTTATATTGTCTCTGTATGCTACAATCTTTGTTGCTGTCTATACTTTTTGATACCTTGATAGAGTTAATTTCTTCCTTGACTCAGGCCTTCCTTTCTAACTGACAATGAGTCCCATGGCACTTTTAAAGACTAACAAATTTGTTTAAAGCATGAGCTTTCATGGGAGAAAATCCCACTTCATCAGATGCTTTGGAGATGGAGAGCTTAGAGTGCAGTACAGTACAGTTTATTGTAAGCTCCCCATCTTCAAAATATCTGATGACATGGGATTTTCTCCCAAGAAAGTTCATGCGATAAATTTATTAGTTTTAAAGTGCCACAGGACTCCTTGTTTGTTTTAGTGAACTAGACTAACACGACTACCCCTTCAGAACTTTCTAAACTGTACTTCCCCCACTCTCCCACCTCCACTCATGTGTGATCAACTCTTTTTTTTTTAAACAAAGGTTAAAAAGTTATAGTTATTACAGAAACTATCATTCCTAAAAAGATGAAGCAACTAAAAACAGAAAAGAACAAAAGCAAAGAGAAAACTAGGTAAAAATTTTACTTTAAATAAGTTCAATAAGTTAATTATTTTAACCCATCAGGAATGTAGCAGCTGAAAATATTTCTAACTTTCTTGAAGATATGGTTGTCAAGCAACAGAAATGCAAACTGCTTCTAATCCTAACCACTGACTAATATTTGAAACATCAGTATCCTTTATTCTGTATAGCAGAGTTTTAAAATAAATGCCTTAAATTACTAAATAAAACAAATACAACAAATAACTTAATATGATTTTATCAATTCTTATTCTTTTTTTTTTTTTTAAGGATAATAATTTGTTTATTTAAATGTTTAACTCTTTGGTTTACCTGTCTTTTCTAAATGCATTGCCTTAAAAATTGTAGCCTGAATGGCTTATCTTATATAGTTATAAATATAAGTCTGGCACCATTGTTTTTTATTGTAAATTTGTGCTGTATATCATATATGTTGTCCTATGTTTTGTATTGTGTGTCGCATGATTACTTTTTTTTTTTGTTTTTATGTTGTTGCAACAAAAGTCAATTTATATTTTTTTAATGTAAATGTACATTTTTGTGCTATTTTAAAGGACATAGTTGTTAAAGTGTGTTCTCTAAACAGTTAAAACGTAAACTAGGTATTACAAGCACATTAACTCTAAAAACCTTGGGTAATAGTTCTGTTACTATCTCTTTTGGTAAAACAGAATGTTCAGTAGGGGAAAGCAACGCACTTCATAGGGGATTATGAACTCCTATTTTAACAATTAAGCATTATATTTAGTATAAAGTAATAATGCACATACAGTAAAAATGAGTTTCTATAACAATTGTAAAATATAGCTTGTGTTTATAAAAGACTTGGTCTCTTTTGCATTGTAAATAAACTAACAATCTGTACATTAAGTTTTAGTTATTGAAAACAAAATAAACGTAAAGCAAACATGCAAAAGTTTTATTATGTTAACTAACATAAACTGTTTAAGGTTGTATCCTACTGACCAAAAACACCAGAAGGTATCACACCCCGAAGATGCCAGAAGATATCAGTATACAGTGAAGAAACCCCGGGCACCAAGAAAAGAAAAATGAACTACTTTATAAATATCAGACTGGTCTTCTATATACAAATGGACAATTAACAAGTAACAGACTGGTCTACTATATACATATGGACAATTAAGTTAGCAATCCGATAGAAAAGCACTGAACCAAGTTAATAGGTCATTTAATTTGAATCTGGCCACAGTCTACTATTTTACTGCATTTTTTATATTATTGCTGTACACCATTAACAATGTGCATAGCATTGACAAACCATTTCACCAACACACAGGTAAAAATTAATAAACCAGTGACAGCAAACAAGATAAGGGAGAGGAACAAAAAAATGGTTAGCAAACAAAAAAGCATTATTAGCTTACATAGAAACTATAAATTGTGTAAAGTTAGTCCTAGTCTTAATTTGGGGTCCATGACACTTCATCTTAACAGACACATGCTACTCAAAATAATCTTATTCAGAGTATGGGAGCCAATATTAAATTCTCACATAATTTAATAAATTGGTTACTGTCCATTCAGTAAGTTATCTCAAAGACAGAATCTTTAAGAAACAACTAAACCTACATCAACCACTGGTATCTCACAGAGAAATACAAATAATAGAACAGAAAAGCTAGGTGCTCCAGAGCCACCAGGAAGAGTAACCTATAACATGGATGGACAGTACAGTGAAGTAACTAATCACATATATAAAGGCTGCATTTGTAATGTCATTACTCCAAATTTCTGTTTTACTGTCCAAATTACTGTTTTACATAGCACTATAGTACACACTGTAATAATGTCTGTCCCAGAACCTCAAAGATACTTAGTTTGCTACTAAGGATAATACTGATGGCAACTTTAATTGCCCTAATAGAAATATGTTGTTATCTGTGCTACGAAAGTGAAAGAACCAAACTATATAACACCATATTTAAAAAAGGAAATACAAGGTGGTGGTATATATTCACTTATATACTACAAACACATATATATCTACAAACCATATCCATATACATTAATTATTTGAAAATCACCACAAGGCTCAATCATAAAACTACATTCCACAATCAAAGACCCAGACCTGACATTCCTGGGCTCACCATAAGGCACTAGTAATATCTATATAATAAAATCTGTCCGTCATATGAGGGAATGTGCAGATTAAGGGACAGATGGAGTATGAGCATATATACGGCAATAAAAGGTAGCCACATAACAATATTTAGCCCATTGGATCACCTTTAGTCCAGGCATTATGCTTTTCCAGGATGATGGATAAACATCCCCATAAAAAGACAAAAAGTGGGGGACTTAGTAGAAAGTAGGAGCCTGTAAAGTTAGGCCTATCTTAACAGGCCAGATATGAGTCATCTGGCCTAGAATAAGGCCTAACCTAACAGGTCAGATATGAGGCCTGAGCTAAAGTAATGGTCAAGTCTGTTGGAAAGAAAAGTTAACAGAAAATATGCTGTGAATACTGGCAGAACCACAATAACTGGCAAGAGCAAGAGTTGGTATAACAAACACACATTCCAGAATGTACTAAACATAAGCACATTGCAGCAACCTAATACCCCACAGATAATGAGAGCTTACTGACCTCCTCAAATGACACTATAATGGATAAAATGTCTTGTTAATATGATAAATAGAGATTTTTCATTGAACTATCCAGTAGAGGTAATGGGTAGAACCTTACGACGTTAGTAGGTGCCAACTACACATATCAGAGGGGTAATAAGTAATTTGTTTGTATCAATGTACAAAAGTGGGTCTCAGGGGAAACATCTTTGTCTGTCCTAAGGGGAAATGGAAATTCCCACTGTTTAATGCACCAATACCATTGTAACATGCATACATGTGTTAGTGATCCTGGAGAGTCTATTGGATACTGGTACCAGTGCTTGCCCACATTAAATCTGGCTGGGTACCTACATTGCTCAACAGATCTGTGGTTGTGCTGAGTTATTCAATTGTGGATCAATGTCTTGGTTACCTGAAGAGAGCTGGGACATCATTGACACAGGGAGCATACATACGCAGCCAACAACTGACAAAAAATGTTTTAATTCATTAATGGAATTATAATCAAAATATTGTAAGGACATCACTCTGGTGTCATGATTAAGGTTAGAGGCTTCCTTTAATGTGACATCAGGTATAATAAGTTTTATTTATCTATTTCTTTCTGCACCAGCATTAACAAACATCTGCAGGAATGCATACAGATCTGAACACAAAATTTGTTTGCTACATTTTTTTATATAAGAGAGGAGACAGAGAGAGAGAAACGATGGTAAGATAAATATATCATTTATGTTTGTCATGACAATGAAAGAATGAAAATTTAAAAATTAAATTTCTGAAAATGCCAACATTCAACCCAGTCAAATAAAATACGAGATTATCCACGTAACACTTAATTCATGTCCTAGTCCCACTGCTAGTTAAATGAAAGAGAGCGACTTTATTGATTTTAAGGGCAGCTGGATTATTACCACATTCTATAATGGAAGAAATATGCCCCTAATTCACACATTTTTCCAAACCATTATTCATTACATAGTTTTTCATTGTTATATCTAGTAGCACCTATTATTTCTTCTTTATACTTGTTTATTTTTATTTTATTCTCTTTCAATTTAGCTCCAGAGTAGAAACCATTACAGCACATGTGCGTGCAACATCTAAGGAGATAAAACATCATATGCTTTCTTCCATGTTTATTTTTTATTCGTGTTAATTAAACATTTTCAGCAGAACATGATAAAATTACTTAGCTCCTAGCTATAGCCATTGTTTTCAGAAGCAGGGAAATAAAAAACTCTGTCAGTGCCTACTCTAAACTTATTGTAATTTTTTATGAGGAAAAGTTTGGAAGGAAAAGACAATAGCAAGAAATAGACAAGATAAATACAAACAGCTCTATAAGTATACTATTGCTAATATACGGGCCAGGTTCCTATTGAATTTTTATGTTCCCTCATCCGTCAGTGAGCACAAAGAACTGAACCAACAAAAGTAATAAAAGCCAGATGCTGGCTGCCACCATTTGAATAACAGTTCATTTACCTATCTTCTCTTCTTTCAATCTTTGGTGATTATAAAATGTATTGTATGCTTTGCATGGAATATTCTGACGGACAGATAGTTCACATGGGCAAGGAACAATATATTCATTAACATTATACATAGCAGGCTAAGTGTTATAGTTGTTTCAGAGCTTGAAACAGGTTGTGGTGTTGGTGAAACATCTTGTAGTACAAATCATGGATATCTCTACTTACATTTTGGTTGTACTTCTATCATGATTTTATATTTGAACTCATATGCTCACTGTGCTCTGATTCAGGAGAAAGAAAGATTTGAACAAGTCAAGGAACAACAAGAAGGCAAGTGGAAATACAGAGAATTTCAGGGAGGAGGAAAGAAAACCAGAGAAGGAGGGGAAAAGTGAGGAAGATTGAGAGTGAGATTTTTAAAAAGGAGAAAAGCAGTAAGAGCTGGTGATAAATTAAAATTCCAACTAACTTGCTGGCTTCAGCTGGAGGAGATATATGACCAATTTCTTTTAGTTCACTCCACAGTGATACAGCACATCCCTTTATTAATAGCTAACCTTCTCCTCTTCCTCTACTTCCAGCCTGGATCATGGTCTTAGGAAGAATAAATGCTCAGAAATTTATGTGAGGCAAAGCATGCATAAGGACTATTGAAAGCATTTGAAGTTATATTGTACAAACAGATTTATCTAAATCTCCAAAAAACACTCGGGGCCTCATTTTCCATTGCTTTTAGTAAGTAGTTTTCACCAAGTCACATACTCTGAAACACAGGTATAAATGGTAAAACAAGGTACCAGTCAGTTCTAACGAATGCTAGGGGAATAGACCAAGACTCAGTGGTACAAAGTTGGCGTAAAGTCATCTTTACAATTCTGAATCATGCAATGCACTCCTTAACCAATGATTGTCCTTGTTCACTGATAGCTTTTATTCCTTATTATAGTTGTTATTTTGATACAAAGCAGAACAATCTGCTTTTCCCTTATGATAAAACACAAGCAAAGTAGCTGATGTATGAATTTTGTTTTAAAAATCATGTAGAAATGTAAATTTTGTTTTAAAAATCATGTAGAAATATAAAAATGGTCCAATTTAATTTATATGTGAAGTTTTATTTGCTATTTGCTCTGACTGCAGCAAGATCTCTTGCCAAAATGAAAAGAATGGTGTGTGTATATAAAAGATACAAAATATGTTCATACATGTCTTTATTATCTTATATTCAATCACATTTTCCATACAGTAACCTGGCAATATTTAACACACACACACACACACACACACACACACACACACACATGTAGCACAGGAACAATTGGTCACCCAGTGAAGTTAATGGCAGCAGGTTTAAAACAAACAACGAAAAGTAATTTTCACACAACTCAGTCAGTCAGTCTGTGGAACTCATTGCCAAGGGATCTTGTGAAGGCCTAACGTATAACTGGGTTAAAAAAATAATTAGACAAGTTCATGGAGGATAGGTATTAACCATGATGGATAAGGATGCAACCCCATGCTCTAGGTATCCTTAAATCCCTGACTGTCAGAAGCTAGGACTGGATGACAGGGGATGAATCATAAAATACTTGCTCTGTTTTGTTCATACCCCCTGAAGCATTTGGCCACTGATGGAAATCAGAATACTAGGCTACAAGGATCATTGGTCTGACCTAGTATGGTCGATCTTATGTTCTTAAGCAAACATCTTAAAATACTACAGTAATGTATATTGTAACAGACTCTCTAGGGACACCACAAAAATTAACTATACAGAAATAGATTTTAAATATAAAAAGGTATACTATATAGCAGAGATAAAAATAAAATTATGTATGTTTATCTAGAGCATATTTGACCTGTTCCCAGGAAACATTTTATAATGACCTGTAGTGTAAATATTGCAAGCCAGAATATTCTTCAGCTAACCTGAAATGCTTTCTCTTTTTAGACTTACTCGGCCATCAGGAAAGCTAGGTGAAAATCATTCAGGCACAGAAATATGTGTTCCATTGAAAATAAGAGGGCGGTGGGGGGAATCGTTTATCCGTAGATGGTATATTCTGCAATATATTTTCTGTTGAAATTTATAAAACAGCTTGTGAATAACAACTCCTAACTCTAAGAGAGAATGTTACAACTATTTTTTTCCAAGTCAAATGGACTCTTGGAATATTTCTTCAAATTTAAACTTGTCTTATATTGATTTAAGTTATCTAATATTTCAGTTGACATGGGACTGAAGTGTAAGTGCCCTTCAGAGTGTCTTGAGTGCACGACAGTCCCATACCAGGAACTGGATGCTTTCCAGGATTAGTAAAATGAGTGATTATTATTGCCTTTTTTAATTCTCAGGAGGTTTGTCTCTCACTTTTTGTTCCATGTAGTGAAGATGACAAACATTACCAAAGAATTTTCTCATTTGCCATTAGTTCTCAAGAGCAGAACTGGTGAAAAACACCAATTATTTTCTGTTTCCAATTTTTTACAGTAAATTCCATAAAGATCCAAGTTTTCCCCAAACCAAACCTCTAAAATCTCTAATTCTTAAAAACGGAATTGGATAAAAAGGTTTTAGAAAAGAAGTTTCTTTCAAAAAACAAAAATATTTTTCCATTAAAAAAACCTCCACTAATTTTATCTTTTAACAAAGAACAAATGTTACCCAAAGTATTCAGTTTGCTTTTTCATCAAAACTCAAAATTTATTAATAAAATGAACATTCTCCATGAAATTTTATCTTGGCCAAAAAACAAAACAAAACAAAAAAACTTTAAAAATCATTGAAAATAAGAGAATGATCCCATCCAGTTCAATTTGAAACAGAAAACACCAGTGTTGCCTTGTCTAGTTTAACTACACTACTCTCCCATTCTGCATGTAACAAACCTGCTGAAGGCAATGAAGATGTATATGATGTCAGGGCAGTGTCTGGGACATATTTAGATGTTTAATATAGAAAAATATGTCACTATAACAAATGAGAATTTTATAGAAGGCTAAAGTGAGATGTCTTGATTCACTTTGGACAATCCCTTACTTAACAGCCAGAATTACTGAGTATAATGGGACTGCCCAGTGCATGTAAGAGTATCACAATCAGACCTAAAATGCTTGTATATAAATATATATTGTCAAATTATATGTTAGGAATAAATAATAATAATACTATAAGCTACTTGTACAACCTTGTGAAGTCACTTTTCATGGCTTCCAGCTGTCTCCCAGGCTCATTCATTTCGACCTGATCTTCACTTCAGACAAGTTGGGTTCAACCACGGGTTTTCCTGTTAACACACTCTGCATTTACACATCCACATTCCTCTATCTGAGCCATGAGGTGTGGCATCCATGGTTCCCTGAGGTATAGCTTAGACCTGGATTTCTCAAGCTTCTTGTGTCATGATACGATTGGCAGCATGTGCAACCTTGTGCAACACAGTGCCCCCACCATCAAACAAAACCCCCTGCCACCAAAAGAACCCTTCACCCTCTGCCATGAAAAACTGTTGCTGCCGGGAAGCTGCTACTGCACTCCAGGTCTGGGTGGCTCCCAGCGATACACTTCTCTGCTCCTGGCAACACAGCGGTTAAGAAGTTAGCAGCATATGGGGTAAGTTATCACAAGTTAACTTTTGTGAAAATGGAGAGCCATGATCATCCATAAGAATTGATACATGGTGGTCTCACAAGCCCCATGAATAAGATACTACACAAGTGTGGGTGTTATCTATCTGTGTTCTGATCCTTAACCCAAAATAGGACACTGAGTAGAGTCATGAAGGTAGACTAGGTCCTACACTGCTTGCCTGATTGTACTTTCTCCACCTTCACCTATCTCCAATCTTTCATGCAGCTGAACAATCTCCAGTTAAAAGTCTATCAATCAGCGTGCTGCCACCTGAAAGATGAATTGACCCACAATGTCCCAATGCAAGTGTAAGGCAATAAAGTTATCTGTGGTACTGAGTCTCAGAAAACAAACCCAGATAACAGTATTGCTCGACCAAGAAGATATAGAACCAGTGTAGAAACAGGGCATGACAGCAGCTAATTTGTAGCTGTGGTTTCACATGACAAACAACTGCACATTGGTTAAGCCTGTGGATAGTGTGCAATGAAGAATTGGCCTACAACACTTTGGTGTCATGGCTCTACTCTAATGTAGCTACACTTCAGCCTGAAGTTGGATGAAGTTTTTTGAGGACTGGAATTCCTCACATTTGGTCAAGTGTACATTTCAAGCATTCATGCTGGTTGCCCCAATATCTGGCAGTAAATAAAAGTTTTCAGGCACATCAGCTCGCATATAAATTCTTCCCTATGCAATGCTTTGAAAATGTAGTAACTAGTGATTAAAAAAAAAAAAAAAAGTTCCTTCATCCTGAAAAGGGGAAAGGACAAGGTGATGGAGAAAGCACACCTCCTTCATGCAGATTTGTGTTACAGTATTTCATTTATATGCCAAAAGTAAGAGGAAAAAATGCATCTCTATTTAGTATAGTGTCTTTCATAAAAATCATATTCCAAAACACATTACAGTGTTAAATACAGCTGCAAGCAAAAGATAATGAGTGATAGGTGAATGGGATGCTGCTGCCCAGGACTTGAAATGAACTGGAACTTTGATGAGATGGTGAGGTACAAGTAGAAGTCTTATTCCAGCAGTAGTGATGTGTGATGGGACAGAGGTAAAGGGTAGAAGGGATGATATGCAAAAAGAGACAAGACTCATGAGGTCAGGCTTGATCCAAAGCCCTCAACTGATCAGAGAAAGTTACTTATGTATGTTTTCAAAAAAATGAAGGTGGAGGGAGGTAATGAACCAGATCCTTAAAGGAAAAGGTAACTAGTGGATTTGGATGAGGATGAACACACTCTTATTTCTATATGGGAGAGAGACAGCAGTAGTATTCTACAGATGCTGAGTCCAGAGAGCTGGATCTTAAGAATGCCTTCAAGAGGAACTATAAAAAGGGCACTAGAGTTTCATAAAATATAAGCAATTTTCTTCACTTTCTATTAGCAATGCACATTTTCCAGTTTGCACTCCACTTACAAAAGTATAGGAAAGAGATCTTAGAGATGGTAAACAGGACACCACTTATTCTCCAACTGGAGAAAAAGAGAATTTATGCTGTTTAATGTTGTTTCATACACAGTGAAATGATCAGACAGAGTTGAATCACAGAATCATTACATGTTTTCTTGGGGTAGTGGAAAGGGTGGAAGTGGTCTTTTCTGTTAAGAGAATCACTTCCAATTAATTTAGTAACTCTGTTAGTTTAGGAAGTATTAGCTATGGTTGCCTTTAGGATGAGCTTGCTTGCTTGCAGATATACATTTTTCTTTTAGATGTAACTATTTGTTGGATGATAAGATCATATATTCATATACAAGTATTAAAGCTGTAATGCAATGTAGCTTACAGACCACATGCTGCATGAAAGGCTGAAGCATATAGTGCGCACGTGCATACACACATGTTTCAGCCTTTGGCCAAGAGATATAACAGGAAGTTACATATATAGCTCTGACCTTATTACCCTACTCCAGGCCAGGAGGTATCAAAAAAGGAGGGTGCTTTCCAGTTTATCGCCCAAATAAATTGCAAAAGTACACTGCAAACCCTGCAAAAATGCTAACAATAATAAAGGGGAAGAACAACAAATCTTCTGGAAAGAGGGTGTGTGTCAGTAATACTCATGGATCTGCCAACCTATTGACTAACTGTACCCTAGGATTTTGGGGGTGAAGAAACTAAATTTAGATTTAGAGAGAGGACCCATATAGTTTAGGTTAAAAAAGAGGCAAACAGTGTTACTGGGGTGTGATCGCCAGCAACTCCTTTTGAGCTTCTTCTTTAGTGTTTGTTTTATTCGTAGCTTGTTTTTAGAACTATTTGGAGCTCTAGCTCCTAACTTTAGCATTGTCAAGCCTTCCACCCTTTGACTCAAGGACTGGGATACTAGATATCTCTCATAATCAGCTTGTCAAGGAAGGGGGTGAGTATATTAATCCAAAGCATACAATGTAAGTGTATCCCATATGTGCCTTAGCATAAGACTGTAATTTTAGATTGTTATCCATTTGATTATTCATTATTGTTTATTCATTTTCTTTCAAATTTTCATGTTATTATTTTATACTATCTTAACCAAATATGTATAATTTTATAGCTTTTATTATCAGTATTCCTGTCGTACATCCTGAGGGTCCCCATAAAACTCTTTGTGGCCTGATTCTTGAACAAGAATACCAATGTCTTCTGATCAGGTCCATTGGTAAGCCCATAACTCCATTCAAATTATTAAACACCAAGAAATCAAGCTATAATTGGTTGATTTTTTTTAAAAAAAGAGGGGGGTGGGGGGATTGTACTGCAGCAACATG
The DNA here is from genome assembly GCA_007922175.1 of Pelusios castaneus. Lineage (NCBI taxonomy): Eukaryota > Metazoa > Chordata > Testudines > Pelomedusidae > Pelusios > Pelusios castaneus. Next base: position 8,258,284 of record ML685813.1, read on the forward strand.
AAAGGAAATGAGGAAATCTTACAATGTCTAACAACATTTTTAAAAGATACTACAACCTGCTGCATATACATAAAGGCCACTCAATCATTTTTATATAAATGCCCTAGTTTCTAATGCTATATTCCTTATAACAAATAACAGACAAAGACAACTGCAACTAGATGACACAATAGTAGAATATGAAAAGGTTTCCAAAGTTCTCCGTAAGGTATCAGTGGTTCTTCAAAAGCATACCAGATGAAGTTCCATGACATGATGGGTTGTTTTGATCAATAAATCATATGCCAATTGTGGTTATTCTGCCTATTAAAATCTCTTTCTACTTTTCAGTATTCAAACAATTAGACCACAATAAATGTTGGCAGGCTTCTGGAAATCCTTTTTTATCTTTTCTATGCTTGTTTAAGCATTCTTAATCTCATCGTAACTGAAGGAAAAGCAAATCTTATATATTTCTTTAAAAAGAAAGAATTGACACAAATCAAGAGGGAAATAAAAACCTTGGCTGCCACTAACTGTGATTTTGCTGGGAAAAAAAATCACACACATGTAAGATACAAATCAATTCCATCCTGGGCAAGAAATCTGTATTATTTGCCATTATCAGTTGACAGCTATGAAAACTTCATGACAATTTTGACACCTATATATCCTCAGCTCTTCATTGGTATGTGTCCTAAAATCAAACCTTAAAAAAAAATTGTCAGAGTGGAGTGAAAAGCAGAATTTCTACTCTGCAACAAATTCTGATATTTAGGGAGAGAGAAAAAAAAAACATGATGACTTCCAAAATTTTTTTTTTTTTTTGCAAAATAAAAAAAAAAAAATCAGTTCAGAATTAGTCATTTTTAGAAAAATGAAACACTTCAATATTCCAAATTAAAATGTTTGCTTCAGTTTGTTGAACTGCATTTCCTTGTGGACAGGCTGCATTTTCTCATGGGTGTTATAGTTCAGGTATCTCATACCCACACTTTCTCTTATGAACTGGGCAACCTGGTTAGACTACATCTCCCATGAGACACTATATGGTTCAGTTAAAAGTGTGGGGGGGTAACTGCATTGAGTACAGGAGATATGATCCAGCCACAGAGCCCAAGCCCATATGAAAGAACCAGGACATGAGATGTTCAGATTGCATCTATCATGATGCAAGTTCACCCTGTAAGGACCTGCAGTTTAATACTGAAATGACTCAGAATGAAATATTGTTGGTCATGTCCACAAAATAAAATGAACATTTTTGCAAAGAAAATTTAAGTTCTGAGGAGCTACATTCTTCACCAAAAATTTGACTACTTCAATTATGAAAATATGCAAGTGCTGTAAGCTTCTGCTAAGACAACAGCTTTATGGATAAACAGGGAGGCTTCTATGATGTTGGTTATCTTAATAGACAGACATGCTGTTTATAGCTGGTTTATTCTTAACTGTGCTATGCCAATACATATGTCTAACTCTGTAGTTTGAAATTCACATCCACTATCACATTCCAGAGTGATAGGGAGGAAGGGGAAATCACACTGGCTAAATATTAGGTTCACTTTGCTATAGGGTTCATCCTGCCACTGTACCCACACCGGGTTATACCTTTTCTGGTAAATAAGATTCAATCCTCCTGCCTCAAATAGTTTATATAACATGTAGATAAAAGGGAAGATTCAAAGATCATGCAAAGTGGTTAGAAAGCTGCCCTAAAGAGGCAGCTATGAATTCTTCTATCATATGGGAATCCTCCGGGTAGTGTAAAGCCAGTGATGCAGCTCTATAGCACTCAGTCTTCCTCAAAAACATTACGCAGAGACAGAACACCCCCTGAGAAATTGTTGCAGCCGGTGCCACTAACAATAGTTTCAGATGATGCAAATAGGGTTGTCACCTTTCTAAAATGATGCCCAAGGCCCCACACCTGCTCCCCCAAAGATCCCCTGTTGCTTGCTTCTTTCATCCCCACATCCACATTCACTGGATCATTTCAAGCAGCCTGCCTGTAGGTAGGAGGCAGCACCATCAGAACAGGTGCTAGTGCAGGTTATTGACTTGATGCTTCCCTCTGCCCAGTGGCAACCAGACTGTCTGGGTAAAACCCAGCTGGGTGGCAACTTCACCATATCCCCTTCTCTTCCATCAGTCCCATCCTCTCCTCTCCCCAACCCATGCCCTCCCCTTTCCTTTCCAGATTATCCTCTTCCCATATCTTAGTCCCCCATCCTCTTCTCTTCTTGCTGCCCTATTTCATCCCATTCTCTTCCCCAATGCCTCTTCCCTCCACCACACTCTCTTGCCCCACCATCTGCATGGGCACTCCCCATTGTGCAGAAACAGGACACAACATGTGCAGAAGAGGACAACAAAAGGCACAAGGATGCTACCATCCCAGAGAAGAGAACCTCATCCAGGGACAGAGACCAAGTGAATCAGAGCAGTGAGAGAAATAGAGCAGAGCAATATATATTTTTTGCTTCAGTGACATCACCAAAGAAATCTAGAATCAAAATGCAGTTAGTTTCAAACCGGAACTGAGGGCTTGCCTATACTGGAGGTGGATTTGTGATTCAATCTTAGGGTTTCAAATTACAGAAGGCAAAGACACATGATCACAACAATTTGCTTGCTCGGGTCTCACATCCCCACTGCTCACATTACTTGCTAAAATGCATTGCACTGCGGTGCAGGGACTTGGGGGGAGGCAGTCGTCCTCCACTCACTCCCCCTCCTCTATTCTTTTTAAAAAAGAAAGCAAGGAAAGCTTTCCTTGCTGTTTCTCTGCCACAGGCACAACAAAGAGGTACAGAGAGAGGAATTGACAACTTTCCGGGCCTGCAGGCAGGGGAGGAGTTATGTTGCTCTGGTGAAGCAGGCTGGAAATACTGGGGGTGGGGGGTGAAATCAAGATTCAAGCTACTCTCTGGATTTATGTACCTAAATTCAAATTGTACATTTTGACCTCAGTGCTTGAATTAATTTGAACTTAATATTCTGACAGTGGATACACAGCCTGAAGAAAGTCAAGGTAAGCAGCATTATGTTGAACTTCACTGTCAGTGTAGACCAGAGCTGAATGATGAACAAGTCCCACCATAACAGTGAAAACCATTGGGTTGAATGAAACATTTCAAATATCATTCTGAAGTGTTGATTTAAAAAAAAAATAATGAAGTGTCATTCCAAAACTATCAAAATGTTCACTTTGAAAAGTGTCAAAACAAAACACTTCAATATTTCAAAAAATAATAAATAAAAAAGCCAACATTTTGCAAATTTAATGTTCACCAAAAACAATTTTTCCCACCTCTAAATGAAATATCGTTACTGAGAAAAAATAGATGAGGAAAGCATGACAAAGGGGATTTGAGGAAGCAGAAGAGTTATAGGAGAATGGGAGATAGAGTGGACAGGAAATCTTAGGCATCCAGGAGCAATGCATGATGATGATAAGGTCAGTGAAATAGAACAACAACAAAAAACCCTCACCTTTTTCTTAAGGCACAAATGCTATGTCTACCCTAGAAAAAGTTAGGTCCACTTTGTTAAGTCAACTTAATAAGGTTGACTTTAAGTCGACTTAAAGTCGACCTTATTAAGGCAACTTAGTAAATTGGTTACCCTGAATGTGGACTTAATAAAGTCAATTTAAGGGTTAATCCACATCCACATTGTGCTTAAGTCAACCTAAGGAGTTGATTTAAGGGTTAGGTAAACCTAACCAGAGGTTCTTACTTAGTCGATTTAAGCTTTCATTAAGTCGACTTAAGGAATTTCTTAAGTTGACTTAATGAAAGCCCAGTGTGGACGTGGAGTAATTTAGGTTGACTTAAAGCTACTTAAGTCGATCTAAATTTGCCAGTGTAGACATACCCTAAATGTATTACATATTAAACAATAAGCCCTTCCAGACTGTCCTGAAGGGTGGCAATTTGGGAAAGGCAAATGAGGAAGATAGATAGCCAGTGACCTATGAAGCTGGAGGCCATATCTGTGACATTCTACTTGGTAATGCACACACCCTGCATATATATATATATATATATATATATATATATAATTGAATGTTTTGCAGTCAGGATAATTTATCTGCTTGTCAGTTGCTGTGACAATAAGAATTAAGGAGTTGCTAATGGTGCACAGGACAGATGGAATCTGAGCTGTATTAAAGAACTGATGATTGTCTTAGGGTGCTCTGTTTCTCTTGGAAAACTATGTTGAATAACTCTGAGAATAACAGCAAAAAACTGATATCTACAGTTATAGGTGGCTTAACTCTGACACTTACGGTGTCTCCAGTGGTGGTTTGGAAGGTATTCTGCCAACAGGATCCAAAGCTGTGTTACCTTAACAACCACAGACAATGTATAACTGTACTTTGACTCTCAAAAATACCATTTCTTCTTCTCCCAGAAATTAAATTTTTGTTTGTTTATCAATACTGTTTTCCCCAAAAGCCAAGTCCAGTGAAAGTGTCTAATAAAAATAATCCTCTGCCTGTTTTCAGAGTAAAAAGATCCTTTCATTCATGGATGTTCATTCTTTAAAACAAACAAAATGGCTAGAGATTGCAGAGCAAATGTTTCACAAGGACGCAGTAAAGACACTCATTCAGTGCAGAGAGAGTGAGAGATCTTCTGGGGTCTAGGATTCTGAGTTTCCTAAAAAGCCACATTTTTAGCTTTAATTACTCTCTAGTGGGAGAACTTCAGGACCCACTTACCTTCTGTTGGGTGGAGGTACTGCTTGATAAATAAGGGGGCTCCTAGACCATTTGCCTGGACAATACCCAGCTTCATATGAAATGGATGCTTGTCCTTAAGTAATCCAAACCCCTTTGGAGAGGCAGGAATTAAACCCAGTAATGGACACTATACTCACCAGTAAAGCAACACCGCAATGGCATTCCATTGGTCAATATCAAAGGCAGTTCCAGGATAAGACATCATAGGTGGTTACAAACACCCATTCCCCAGTGAAGTACATATCTCCCAAATGCCTAGATAGGAAGATTAACAATCTTTAGACTGTGTAAGATCCAAGCAACCCAACCTAGCCCTCCCTGTTACTCTCTAGATACCGACCAACCCTTTGTTGAAGTTCCAGGTGCCGGGGGTGCTATATTTTGCTTTCTAGACTTTCCAGGTGGGTTCTGCTGTCTTTGGTCATGCCTCTCTAAAGCATTTTGGCTTTCCTCTTTCACTGCTACTCTTTCTCAGCACAAATAAAAGTCCCAGCAGTACTGCAGCATTCTTCCCAGCTCCACCTCTGTGCCACCTCATTAGCCCAGAGTTAAGAAGGTAAACCAATAGCTAATCCGCCCTCCCTGTTCTGGAATGGCATTCCTCAATTCCAATGGTAATCAGGTAGACAGCTGCCAAGCCTTTATTCTAGTTCTTTAGCGTGACACTTCACTCCCACCCCTATGAGGGCAGAAAGCCAACAAACAATATCCTGTCATCACTCTATCACACTATGGGAAGAGTGGGTTAGTGAGAATGGAGAATGCCACTGCCCTTCGCATCTCTAGCCAGTTAAAGTGTTTCAGGTGAGTGGGAGAGGGAGGGCAAGGACATTGCACAGTTTGACAGTTCTCTCAGAGAATTAATGCTCCACAGATGCAAGCAAATGGGAGGGTATTTGCATCCCATTGCATTCAGAAAGGTGAATTGAGCCCATTAAAAAAAATAACTAGCTACACTTCAGGAGGTCACTTGCAATGACACTGTCATCCAGTGCAGGTAATTTGGTAATAGGGAATGGATCTTTCTCAGTTTTTAAGTAAATCTGCAGTCCCTGAACATTCATGATTTAGAGGGTTGAAAATTTCAATCACGCTTAGGACAGAATTCGCCTCTCATCTGAGTGGAGATAGAACATACTACACACAGAGGGCGAGTCTACACTTAGAAATGAAGTCGACTTAAGGAGGCTTACGTCGATTTAATTTACTCCACGTCTACACTGGGCTTTCCTTAATTCAACATAAGCTGCTCCTTAAGTCGAATTAAGGAAAAGTTAGTTTGAATTAATAACACCTCATTTTAACTCAAACTAGTGCTTAAGTTGACTTAAGCCAGTGGAGAAGCTGAGTAGTGCCTAAGTGGACCTTTTTAAGTCGACTTAAAACATGAAGTCGACTTAATAAGGCCAAAAGGGGGCCACGTCTACACTTGAAACGTTGTCAACTTTTGTTAAGTAGACTTAATAAGGTCCGCTTTAAGTTGATTTAAAGTCGACCTTATTAAAGTTGACTTCATAAAGTCGACCTAACTTTTGAAGTGTAGACATAGCCATTGATTTTAACATACTGTGAACCAGACATCAAAAGAGTACTAAGTTAGGGGACAGATGATCCCATCGTGGCCTCTAGATGACACAATCTGCGGGTCTGGAAACACTGACAGGTCCAGTCCCCCAGCACTTATGCAAGCTTCTCTATCTGAGTCTTACAGCAGTTACCTTTTTAAAGGAGCAATAAGGTTTGTCTAACCACTGCACCTATCTATCTAAGGCTTGATGCTACAGCAGTCACTAGGATGTCAAAGCACATTCCATTCTGAGCCTTCCTCCTGAACCAGCATAGGACATTGGTGTCCAGCGTGTGGATAGCACCACTCAGATCCATATAGCCATGCAGTTTAAAGTTTATTAATGAGGCAAGAATCTTTTCCTTAGTAGAATTAGTGTTTTAAGGTTTCATATTTAGCTATGCCCCAAGTGCCTTGTTTTAGGTATCATTTGCTTTTAGAGCTTAGTGGAGCTTTTTGTTTGTTTGTTTGCCAATTTGTAGTCCATAATTGCCACATTTACATGTATAAGACTAGTTCTAACTGCTGGAACATGTAACCAAGTCCAGAGGCTGGGTACTTTCTAATACATATGTTGGATTAAATTCCCCCAAATAATAATTGAATTGACTTTGCTAGCACTTGCTGTTGTAATGCTTCTCTTTAATCCTGGCATGTGTATATATAACTCTCAACTGTAGTTTTCAATTCATGCATCTGACAAAATGGGTTGGAACCCATGGAAGCTTATGCCTGAAGAAATTTGTTATAATCTTTAAGGTGCCACAGGAATCTCATTGTTTTTGCAATAATTCAAATGTTTTTGTAGCCATAATGAAGTATTTGATAAATTCTGAGCCTTGTAGAAAATAGCTTAATAGTGGAAAGATAGTGAGAATGGAATCTCTACCTAACCGTTTTTCAATTGGGCCTGATCCATTCTTAGAACTAATCAAACATACATACTAGAACCAGCTGACTTTCTACTGAATAGGTTCATATCTTTTGAGGGATTTATGTCCTTGTAGGTGATTTGCATGCAAGTGACCCACCTGATAGGCACCTCCTGGTGATGTTATTGGGAATTACTCAAGTGGTCCCCACCAGGTGGTCTGTGCTCCACCTCCTTCCACCAAAACTCATGCGATAAATAAATTTGTTAGTCTGTTAAAGTGCCACAAGACTCCTTGGCTATGTCTACACTTGCTAAAATTAGTTCAAATTAGTTAGTTCGAACTAACTAATTCGAACTAATTTTAGTTAGTTCGAATTAGCTTAATTCAAACTAGCATGGCCACACTGGAATGTTAGTTCGAACTAAGCAAGCACTTGCTTAGTTCAAATTAGCGATCCCCATTCATTTCAATGACCGGTTAATTCGAACTAAGAAATTAGTTCAAATTAACATGGCCACATTGGTTAACTCTAACTAGTTAGTTCGAATTAACCCCTTAGTTCGAATACCCTATTTGAACGTATTAGTTTGAATTAAGGAAGCCCTTAATTTGAACTAACTAAAGCCTAGTGTAGCCATGGCTTTAGTTAGTTCGAATTAAGCTTCCTTAATTCGAACTAACTTGCCAGTGTAGACATAGCCATAGAGTGCGGCACTGCTCTGTCAAATTGTGCTGCTGTTGTTCAAAGCCTTTGAAAACAAATATTGTAGGCTCTATGGCTATGTCTACACTGGCAATTTAAGTCAACTTAAGGAGGCTTAAGTCAACTTAAATTAAGCCATGTCCACACTAGGCTTTCCTTAAGTCAATTTAATGAAAGCTTAAGTTGACTTTGTTAGTACCACTCATTAAGTCGACTTAAAGATGATGTGGACATGGAGTAACTTTATGAAGTCAACTTAAGGGTGGTTAAGTCACCTTAGTCCACTTTGTTAAGTGGACTTTAATAAAGTCGACTTACGTTTCTTGTGTATACATAGCCAATAAGACTAATATGAGAAGGTACTGTGCAGTCACAAGTCAGTCAGAACACTGGCAAAGCACACCACAGCAATCCGCAGTGGCAAGATGCTGATGAGGAGTGGCATTGTAAATTAGCAGCACTGCAGACTCCCCCTCCTGCTGTCCTGATTTTACTTTGTGTGTGACTGTTTCTGAATAGATTTGCTGCATATTTTCTGCAGACAAACAAACAGCATTTTGAAGTGAGGACTCTGCCCTCCTAGGCTACTCTAAGTTTTTAGCAGTGATGAAAATCAAAGCAGAGTGGTAAGTGTCAAACATCAGAATTAGAATACAGGGTTCACATTGAAGCCTGCAAACTAAAAATAATCATTTTTAGGGCCAGATTCTGAAATCCTTATTCATGCTAAATAGCACTTACTCTGTAATCATTCCCACTAATACTATTCAGCTCGTTCTGAGGTTAAGGGTCTCCTTCAAGTGACATCTCCAGCTCACCCCGGTTCTGCAGCGCATGGACACCCGCCTTCAACCCGCCCATAGACAAACGAGTGGCCATCACCGTGTGGAAGCTGGCAACTCCAGAGTCCTACCACGCTGTGGCCCAGCAGTTTGGGATTGGGAAGGCCACCGTGGGGACCGCTGTCATGCAGGTGTGCAGGTCAATCAACCGGGTCCTGATAGCCCTCCTTGTCACCCCAAACAAACTGCACGAACTCCTTGATGGCCTTATTGGACTCAGCTTCCCCAACTGTGGGGGCTTTTTGGATGCCAGCCACATCCCCATCCGAGCCTCAGAACACCATGCCAGGGACTATGTCAACTGCAAGGGGTACTACTCCGTGGTCCTACAGGCCTTTGTGGACCACCTCGGTATCTTCCAGAACATCTATGTGGGCTAGCCAGGGAAGGTGCATGGTGCACGGATCCTGTGCAATTCCACCCTGTACAGGCACATGCAGTCGGGCACCTTCTTCCCCGACCACACCATCACCATCAGGGACGTGCAGGTGCCTGTCCTGATCCTGGGGGACGCCACCTACCCCTTGCTCCCCTGGCTGATGAAGCCATACATGGGCCACATGGATGACAGAAGGGACTTCTTCAATTGGAGGCTCAACTGGTGCCATAGCATCGTTGAGCGTGCCTTCAGCCATCTCAAGGCCCACTGGAGGGCCCTCCTGACTTGCCTGCAGCTCGGTGAGAGCAACCTCCCAGAGGTCATCAGCGCATGCTGTTGCCTGCAAAACCTCTGCGAGCTGTGGGGAGAAAGGTTCCTCCATGTCTGGGAGGCCGAGGTTGAGTGGCTCGCTGTGCAGTATGAGCAGCCTGATGACACCCTGCCCCAGACTCAACGGGTCCAGCAACAAGCACAGATCATCTGGGATGCGCTGAGGGTCCACTTCGACAGTGAAGATCACTGAGGAGTGGGCCTGCTACCAGGCCCCATCACCTCCACCACCCATCCACTAAGGCCACGTGTCACTGGTGTTGGGCGCATGCTGTCTGGCCTTGGTGCTCCCGCCTACGGTCCCCCCACCCCAACTCCAGACACACCACTGCACCACTCACCTCGGGGTTCCACTCACCCCTGCCCCTGCCATGCAGCCCCCAGCCCCTCTGCCCCTGTGGGAGCGCCTTCCCCCCCCTGACCCTGCCTGTCCCTGGGCCGTGTCCCCCTGAGGTCCCTGTCCCACAGGCATGCCCAGCCTTGCCTGCGGGGAAGGAGGGAGCACTCACCAGCAGGTGCAGCAGGTGTCTGGTATGATATCCCCTCACCAGGGTCTTCTTTGGCTGGGGGAACCTGCTCCTCTCCCTCCTACTGTGAGGCTGGGTCCACCGTTGGGGCAGGATGAGCTCTGGGCTGGCAGCTGGCTCCAGGGCTGGCGAGGTGCCCTCCTGCTCCTGCTGGGTGCTGGCCTCCCCCTGCTCCAGCACCACAGTCTCATCCCCTGAGCTCTTCTCCTGGTCGTCATTGAGGGAGGGGGGCTCGGCAGAGTTCTTGGTGTGAGCTGGCAGGCTGCTGCTCTCCGGGCCCAGAAAGGCACCCAGCTGCTGGTAATACCTGCAGCTGGTGGGGGCTTCCCCTACCTGGAGTGTCTCCTCCCGGGCCTTTTGGTAGCCCTGGCGGAGGTCCTTGATCTTGACCCGGACCTGCTGAGTGTCCCGGGTGTGGCCCTTGGCAGCCAGGGCCTGGGAGATGGAGGCATAGACCTCCCAAATGCGTTGGCTGCCCTGCAACTGAGAGCTGACTGCCTTGTCCACCCAGATGGTCAGCAGGTCGAGGAGTTCCTGGTGGCTCCAGAATGGGGCCTGCCTGCGGCACTGGCTCTGGTCTGCCCTGCTCCCAAGCAGCAGGTCTGGCCAGCTCTAGGGAGCAGGGTGGTCAGGGGTGAGTCCTGCCCTGTGGTTGGCCAGGGCAGGCTCTTCCTGTGTCAGAAACTCTGGGAGTGAGGTCAGAGAGGAAGGTCTAGAGACCATGGAGGTCAACTTAGGCCTACTCTGTGTCTACGCTGGCTTAGGTCAACTTAATAAGGTTGACTTAAGTGTTAAGTCGACCTAAAAGGAGGTGTTAGTAAGTCGACTTAACTTTTCCTTAAGTTGACTTAAGGAACTGCTTAAGTCGACTTAGCATTAGGCATATTCCTAGCCCTACGGTGGTTTGATATTAGAATCAATGCTACTTTGTTATGAACTTACCTGTCATTTTGAGTTTAAAAAATGTTTTGTATTACTTTGTGTACACACAGATAGGAAGACACTGACTTTGGAAAAAACATTTTTAATTTGGACCAAAGATACAAGAACATAACTTGGTGTTTGCTCCTTAGTAAATTGGAAGCAAAACAGAGAATGAAATTATGACTGAGTCTTGTGTTGTTGAAGTGGGATATTTCTACTAAATCTATACATGTCCTAAAAGAAAAAAAAATGTGTAATGAGGTTTCCAACAGCTTCAGAGAAAGTCCTGTATCAGTGGGTAGTAGACAGACCACAGAGTGAAGAAGCTGATAAAAATAACTAAGGGATGAAAACTGGTAAATATATTTGCTTTTTAAAAAATAAAGTTACATTTTATAACAAAAATGCTGATAAATAATAATTCAATCTCAGTCACAGCACAGTTGCTTTTCTTTTATCAACAATTCATAAAGCCTTTTACTGTTTCACTGTAATTATGATATCACTATTTTGATCTGCAGAAAGTAAGATAAATTAAAGAATTGACACTTTTTAGGCAGATGTCATGTTTCAAGGAGGGACAAAAGAGGAAGTCATTGTTTAAAATAAATTTGAAAGCTCTTAACTTTCATTTAATTCTATCCACCAGCCTGATTTTCTTTATAATGTTCATATGAATGTAACTGCCAATACCACCCCCTTTGTACCTGGCAGAAAATCTTTATCAGGGATAACAAGGCTTTTAAATAAAGCTTCCCCTGGGAACCAATAATCGCTAGATGCCATATCAGATAATGTGTGGTTAACACCTTTATACAAACCCCAATATTGAGAAGCCACTGAGTGGGCTTCCCTTATGCAAGAAACTGATAGTACCGTCTAACTGAGAACTGGATAAAGAGATGTAGTTCACATTAAGGAAGGAAGATAATAAAGTATCCTTTTTTCCCATAGGTTTAATTATAGTCACTAATTCTCAGTTTGATTAAAAATACAGTGCAACCTGAATGCTTTAGATATATTTACTGTATAACTATATCACACACAATTTCACTAAATAATGAGAGAATAATGCAGAAAGTCACTGCACAGTTCTCAGAACTTCATGTCAGACTCCATAGAATCACAAAGAGATCATAATATCTAGTAACATTTGGAAGGACATCTTTCCAATCAAAATGACCACACAATGTAATTTTCAAATATAAACATTTAACACTGAACAGCATAAATGGCTCTGCACTATAGCATATAATATAAATATAGGAACTGCTGTTCTAAAAACCAATAGAGTGGGAAAGTAATTTAAATTGTATTGCTTAATATAGATTTTTCTGTGAATGCTTAATTATTTTTGTGTGAATGCTTAATTGTTTAAAAACAAAAAATAAACGCTAAGGAAAGGTGTTGAAGTACATTTGCTGTCATTTCCTTCCCTGACCTTTACTTTTTAAAAAGAGGATCAATCTACAAGGGCAGCAAATTGTTGATAATAGGCTCTTCAGTCTAGCAGACAATGGCTGGAAGTTGAAGCTAGACAAATTTAAACTAAAAATAGGGTGCAATTTTTTTAATTAGTGCAGGTAATTAACCATTCAAATAACTAACCAAGACTGTGATGGATTCTCTATCCTTGACCATTTTGAAATGAAGATTGAATATCCCCAAACCAGTCCAAAAGATTTGCTCTAATTCAGTGGTTCCCAACCTTTTTCACTTGAGGGCCACACATTTAATGTAACCCTGAAGGGCCACCAATCTCTGTCAGCAACCCTCACCCTCACCGCCCCCCCCCTTCAGCTAAAGGAAAGGAGTTCAGCAAGGAGGATCTTTCACCCCCCCTGGTTGCATCAGGGAGACTGTGTGCTTCACTTGGGTCCCTAAGTAGCAGCTCCCTTCTGAATCCAGGAAGTCAGTGTTCCTCTGGCTCTGACAGGGACCACAGAACCTAAGGCAAGGTTCAGCAACTCAAAAGATATGAAGAGCCATTTTTCAAAATTCATTCAATAACCAAGTATTTTGAGAGCCATAATGGGTGTAGCCTCCTGGTAAGGGATAAGAGGAGCTGGGCCACAAGATCCCCTGGCAGGGGGGAAGGAGGAGGATCCTGAAACCAGGAGTGGACCTCCTGAAGGGTCCTCCAGTGGCAGGAGGAGCCCGGAGCATGGCATGGGCTGCCCACAGGGTCACCTGGTGGCAGGTGGAGCCTGGAGCTGCAAGGAGGCAGCCAAAGAGCTGCATGGTCTAGGAACACAGGTGTAGTGCTTTGTTGTGTGAGTTAGGGATCACTGCTCTAGTTCAAAGAGGAATTAATGCTGTTCATATGGAATGTCCCCATTCTTATGGACTGTGTATATACAGGATGCAAGACAAGGTGATTGCAGAGATACTTTTTGACACTGTAACCTATCAGTCTATGTAGTCAAATTCCAAAGGGGTAGCCGTGTTAGTCTATTGTAGAAAGACAACAGAGTCCTGTGGCACTTTTAAAGACTAACAGATTTATTTATCGCATGAGCTTTCGTGGGAGAAAATCCCACTTCGAAGTGGGATTTT
>ML685813.1:8272115-8291494 GCA_007922175.1 Pelusios castaneus
AAAATCCCACTTCGAAGTGGGATTTTCTCCCACGAAAGCTCATGCGATAAATAAATCTGTTAGTCTTTAAAAGTGCCACAGGACTCTGTTGTCTATCAGTCTATGATACAGCATGCCATTATGTTCTGCCATTCCAGACATGTTGCAAATAATGTAAAACTAAAAGAATAACATGAAAATAAAGAAACTAAAAAGTAGTTTTTAAAACTTTTCCAGAACGAACAAAAAAATTCCCAAATGATTTTTTTTTCAGAGTTTGTTTCAAAGGAAAAAACAAAACAAAACAAATATTTTTTAATTTCTCCAAATTGGGACAAACAATATTTGAAAATGTCAGAATTTCCCACAAGCCACATATCTTGAGTTTTAGAGAGCTGTAGCAGAGGCCTACAGGGAAGTTAGTGGATTTGCACTAACTTACAATGATCCAGGATCAGGGCCTAAGGAAGTAGAAGTATTAACAACTAACAGATTACGACTTTAGAGTCTCTGTCTCTCTGCTGTGTTTTGTTTGGCAGGCCCTATCCCTTTGTTTGGTATCCAGCCAAGTATCCAATTCCAAGTTAAATGTATTTTCTTCACAATTTGAGGACTCTTCTATCCTATAGCAAAAATTCCAAATGTCATAATGTTGTGTTAATGATATTTCTGTTTGTCTTTCTGTACATTCCTAAGTGCCATTGCTGCTAATGGTATGCTGTGTTATCTTATGGGTCCATACTCATAGGATGAATTGCCAAACAGTGTAACAGCTTTGTGTACATGATCAATGAATAGCCATCATTCATTCTTCCACAAGCTGTAGGAGAAAACTCCCCTGCCTCATTCCATGTACATCATCTCCTACAAAATCAGAGCTAACCACATCTCTTCAGCTCTGCAAGCCAGCATGTCAGGAATTGAGCTGCAGTCATCACTTAAATTAGCTCCTAGCATGCTGAGCTGCTATGCTCTCAGATTATTAATTTTTCATAAACAGAAGTTGTTTCAGGGAAAACAATCTATACTAAATCAAAATAATTCCTTCTTTTCCTTACTTTTTCATATAACATTTTGTATTAGTACTGCACTCAACTGGTTTACTACTCACAAAGCTGTGGATATGATTAAAGTTATATAAGAGATCTGTGCGTGTGATTAGAGTGAAGCTTCTCAGAATGAAATTAGCTTGGCATGCCATGGCTTTTTATAACTTTCTCCTGTATATGAACAGTTATCAAATATCTACAGAGAAAATAATTTTCTTTTTATGTTTAATTATGGAAATGCCACTTGGAGTTCGATACTTAAGATGGAGTTGGTTGAAGCATTAAAGCCGGAATTTAAAAATTGTGACATATGAAGCATACACTGTATCCTCTCCAAAATGACATCATTGGCTCTTTGGCTATGTCTACACTAGAGAAGTTAAGTCGACTTACTAAGGTCTATGTAGGCCCGTGGCTCTCGCCACAAAGGCCGTCGGCCCGTTCCTGGCTGAATGGGGTAGTCCCTTCTGCCCCTTAGCGGGGCGACTGATCCTAGGGTCAGTTGCCCCCGGCCCCCAGGTGGGGTGAGGTAGGCACAGAGTCAATTGCCCCCGGCCCCCAGGTGGGGCGGGGCAGGGCAGGCACGAGAGCCACAAACCTCGTAACAAGGACGGCAGGGGTTTGAATGCTCTGGGTGGTTAGGGAAAGGGGTGAGGGAGGGGGACGCAGGCCCACCCACTCCACTGCATCCCAGCCCAGGGCCCTATCCAGTGGCAGAGTGGTCTGTCACTGGGGTCAGCGGGGCTCCCTCCAAAACACGCTGATCTCAGGTGAGGCTGCCACCCACTATGTGGCAGCCAGCCGCCCCTGGGCTACTTCCTCCCCCTTGGAGTTTTGGTACCTGTGTCCACAGGGCTTTTCGCCAGATCCTAGGGATAGACTGCTCAGGGGATCCCAACCAGGCCTTCTGTGTCCATAGGCAGATCTGGTAGCTCCTCGGTCTCCTCCGCTGAAGACAGTTCCTCGAGGTCATAAGGGCCAAGCTCTGCCGGTTGTTCCTCCTGTGGACTGAGGTCCTCGGCCGAGGGGAGCTCCTCAAGGTCACAGGGCTCCAGCGGCTCCTCGGGGTCCTCCACAGGGAGTGTCACGGCATCTGGGGGGTGGTGCACCCGGGGTCAATCCCCCTGTCCCTCGCCTCAGGGATCCCTTCCCAGTCACTGGGCCCTGGTAAACTGGGCAGACCCTCCTGCTGTCTAGCCGGAGGGGATGGGGGTAGCCTCCTTGGAGGGGCCCGGCTTTCTCCAGCTTGCTGCCGGCGGGAAGCCACATCCTTCCCCTTCAGAGCTCTTCCCTGACTGAGCTGCTTGGCTGGGCTTTTATAGTACCCTTTCCTGTCTGGGCTCCGCCCCTCTGCTTCCAGGGTTGGAGCCCTGCAGTTCCCAAGTTTCTTCAGGGGCAGTGTCCAGGCCCTTCCTCAGGCCCAGGCTCCGAGTGAGGCCACAGGTCTTCTCTACAGTCGACTTTAAGTTGACTTAAAGACAACCTTATTAAGCTGACTTAACAAAGTTGACTTAACTTTTTCTAGTGTAGACTTACCCTAGGTCGACTGTATTAAATCAACTTAACATTTTAAGTTGACTTAATAAGGTCGACTTTGATGCTGATCCCCCTCCACACTGGCTTTAAGTTGACTTAAGAAGTTGAATTAAGGCTTAAGTTGACATAAAACGAGGTTCTATTAAGTCAACTTAAGCTTTCCTTAAGTCGACTTAAGGAAGTGCTCAAGTTGACTTAATAAAAGTCCAGTGTCGACTTGGCTTTGTTTAGATTGACTTAAGCCTCCTTAAGTTGACCTAACTTGCTAATGTAGATGCACCCTTTGAGCACAGAACGATTGTTCTGAGTACTGCAAGTAATTCTGTTAATTAATTTGAGTTAAAATTAATTTTTAAAAAAGCAGGTAATTAAAGATTAGTATCCTGTGTCAGACCGTATTATGTCCCAAATGATATTAATGGAAGACAGACTCTTCAAGCTTCCCATATAGTTAAAATTCACTGAAATGAATATGTGAATATTCTTGTGAATATACAGCATTGCAAATACTTGTCTTAGGATGGTCCTCCCCCCACCCTATTATTTCCCATAACAGATAGGGACTGATAAATAGTTATGAAGAACTCCATATAGCTGTGCCCACTTTCAAAATGGCTGCCACCTTCCCATTGTTCTTATTGGGATCACAACCAATTACCCTTTGTTGATGGTCATTTTGAGAACGGAACATCTCCATCCCCTTACACTCCGCGCAATGAGGTTTCTTAGCCTAAATGATACTATGAGCAGTTTGGCTTCAGTCCTTTCTAACTGCTAAAATTGAATACCCCTGCCTGTCCCCTTGTCCTAAGGCCCCATCCCTGCTATGCCTACCCCACCACATTACTCACTCTCCACTCCCCCTCTTCCTTTCACTCATTCCCCCTTCCCCTGGGACTCATATACCACCTGCAGAACTGGGCTGGGAGGAGCTAACATGGGGTATGTCTACACTAGCAATTTAGGTTGACTTAAGGAGGCTTAAGTCGACCTAAATTACTCCCTGTCTATACCAGACTTTCATTAAGTCAACTTACGAAATTCCTTAAGTCAACTTAATGAAAGCTTAAGTCGACTTAATAAGAACCACCCATTAGGTTGACTTAAGCCTTAAGTTGACTTCTTAAGTCGACTTAAGGATGGTGTGGATGTGGAGTAGCCTTAAGTCGACGTTAGTAAGTCGACCTAACTTTTTCTAGTGTAGACATAGCCATGGAAATTGCCTGCCTGCCTGCCTGCCTGCCTGGAAGTGGCATAGTGGGGGATGGGAGGGGTCATTCTTCAGAATGAGTTTCTGGGGATGGGAAATCAGGGCACAGCAGGTTAGGTGAAGTCTATCTCTGGAGCAAGGATCTGGAGTGGAAAATCTGGACAGAGTGGAGTAGAGGGGACAGAGGATTATCTTCCTCTCCTCATGGTATGTACCTTCTTTGCAACTCGATCTGGGAGGCAGCCAGTTCTCTCCCTCAGGCTAGGGGGCAAGAAGAGCAGCAGCGGCACATAACCGTAATGACCAGATGTTGCCAGAAGTTCCAGATGAAAACTGACTACGTGGAAACCCTATGAAAACCCTAACAGCAGAGCTGTATCCTGATTCTCACTGAGAAAAACAGGAGATGGAAGTCATGCTGACAGAGAGTAATTTTTCTTGGAACTCTCAGTAGTTGGACATTATTCATCAGCCTCTCTGGAACAAACTCTGTTATGAAGAACCACCACCAAAATAACCACTGATACTGATGTTTCTCAGTTCTTCCTATTGTGCTAGATCTACTCAATAGGGAGGGAGAGTGGGAGATATTTAGAGGTGGCAAGCAGGGAAACTTTTGTTCAGGAGTGAGGAAGAAACTGATTAGTGTGTGCTTGCAGGGGAATATGAGGGATAGCTGGAAAAAAAGAATTACAGGATATCATGGAAGAGAATTTTGGCATCAGTGAACAGGGTAAAACTTGGGGTGGGCAACAGGTATAGAAGAATATGGGGGATGGCACTGAGGGAGAAACTGGTAAATCTGTATTCAGGAAAATATGATCAGGAGCTCAGATAATGCACTGCCTACTTTGCCCTATTCCAGCTGGTAAATATGGCCATATTTTTCCTCAGGCTGATGTTAAATATTATGTAACTTATTAGAAAAAAAAGGTAACAGTGTTTCTGAGCTTCTTATTTAATGTTCATATATGAGATTCTAAATAGCCTAAAAGGAAAATCCCACATACTACCATTAGGAAAGTGAGAGAGTATATCCAGTAACAGAGTGGTAAAAACAAATTGTTATACTTCCTCCTCCTTCCTCTCCCACAAAAACACACAGACATTACAAGCCCAAGAAATTAGAATTACATTAAATTAATTATATTTTTAAGAAATCCAAATGTATTAAAACAATGGAAATGTGTAGTTAGGGCACCCAAATAAATCATGAATCCCAACCCTATACTGAAAACATGAGAGAAAAATAATGAACAAGCTTTCAGAAAATCAGTTTCATTCAGGACTATAAATGTATGTTTAAATCATAATTGCATGTTTTTGCCTGGTGTTACTATAGAGCTGATGGATAGTCCATTTTTTAAAAAAGTATTTTGGTTAGTACAAATTGTTTCAATGAAAATTTAAATAGTATAAAATAAATATTAATGCAATTGATCTAATATAGTTTTATTCCAGTCACAATTACATGCATATTTCCCAATCAGTGCATTTTGGACAGAAAATGAATTAAAATATATTCCATAAAAACAACATAGAGTGAATTACAGCAGTATAATACCAGTCATTACCTCTATGGTTATCAGTAAGAAAACATTGAAACTTTACTGCTTATGCACTCAAAAAAATAAAAAAATAAAAAAAATAAAGAAATGCATGTGCAACCTTAACTCTGCACCCTTATACATCACAATTTAACTGTGATCATTCCTTACACAGTAGTCATTCTACTCTAGGTACACGTTATGTAATTTTTTGCATTCTTTCTTATTTACATTCATTTCACACACACACACACACACACACACACACACACACACACACCCCTATGACGTGCACAGCATCCAAGGATCCCACAATTTCTTTCCAAACAGCACCACAGACTCCCTTAGATGAAATTCAGGAGTTGGTGTGGATAGCTATGAGGTTAACTTAGATAGATGAGTTCCTAAAGAGTTCCTTTAACAATATTTAAATACAAAACTAATTTAATTGGAAATGTAGGTATCCCATATGTTTCAGGAAAATTCTTTAACCTCAGTTTCCTAGGAATTTTAGAGAGTTAGTTGCCCATCTCCCACTGAAGAGGCAGATAGATATCTATTGGGATTTTTTCCAAAGGCAACTGCATCTTTAGGCATCAAAATACCTTTGAAAACTCTAACCCCAGTTCTCTTAGTTCTTTCGAAATTCCTAACTTTAATCTGTAATATTGTCGGGGGCCACTCCCTCCCCCAGGCTCCCAACTGCAAAAGTCTGGGGGTGCAAACAGGGAGGGTACCTCCGCAAACTTACAAACTTAGTACAGTCCTTTTGAGCTCAGGGCAGTCTGGCCTAGGGGCCTCAGAGTCAGTACCTCGGCCCTTGGTTCAGGGCAATCTGGCCTAGTGGCTTCAGAGTTAATATATGGGCCCTCAGGTCAAGGCAGTCCAGCCCAGCGGCCACAAAATCAATATACAATCTAGGACAAGCCCTTAGGAGACAGGGCAATATAGGGGCGACTGCCCCAGGGATGGGTCACCCCAGGTAGAGGGACTCTGGTCCTCCCACTGCACCGACTCCCAGCCCACGGCCCTATTGGTGCCAGGGGTATAGCATCCAGTCAGCAGGATCCAGACCACAACATGCTGACTCGCAGCCAACCCCCCCCCCCGGCTTCATAACCCGGGCCCTTGGGCTACTTCCTACCGGAGTAGGTGTCTGTCCCTTGGCATGTCCTTGTTCCAGGCCACCTTGCCTCCCACGGGGGCTGCCAACTACTGCTCGGAAAGATCCTGGGGTCCGAAGGCTGGAATTAATGCCTGTGGGTCAGTCACCTGGTGGCCAACACAGGGTGTCAGCTCCAGGTGGCTCCCCTCAGGGATTCCCTCTCTCGCTGCCTGCAGTGAGTGACTCTCTGGTGCGGGAGCTGCCTGCAGAGGTCTTTCCTCCTCGCTGATCAGCCCAGACTGAGCTAGGGCTATTCTCTTTTATACTGGGGCAGAAGCCTGAGCATGCCCAGCAGTGCTTGAGGGGCGGGGCTTCCGCCGCCCACAGAGTCTGTTTGGCTCCTTCAGTGTGGGGTAAACTCACCCCGTCACAAGTATACTGTGTACATATAATTTGCTGTCTATTTTTAATAAAAATGATTTTCATGGATTCTAGTTGACATACAGAGATCAGTATGTATAATTACAATTATACCTATGATCTTTCTACCCATTGCAGTTTCATCTACAGGACTGTTCAAAACCAAAAGAGGTGGGGGAAGATTGCAAGATGTCCCAATACCCTCGTGCACAAATGGCTGAACTAATATTTGCTAATACTTCCTATAGCATTTGACCTTCAGCCAGAGACAAAGTCTGGAAAATATCTGCCTGAAAGGTGAAAACTTTAACTTTATAAGTAATTGAAAACAGATGAGTTAGTGTGAGGACACTTTCACCAAGGCTAGGAACCGACAATGTATGCAAATGTCAGTCTAGCATCTTTATGGAAGTACTCTGAATCCTCATGTCAGAAAATTGAGTTCAATTGCCAATCTTAATCTCTCTTACCACCCCCCTCCACCCCACCCCCTGCCCCTGCAAGCCTGAGGAAAAGAGAGCACTTCAGAGGCAATGCATTCATCCTCTGGGTGAGTCTGGAGGATGCATCATGTCACTGAAAAGCAGACATTCAAGTTGATTAAGGAGCTCCCTTGAGAACCTTCAAGGGATGTCCTTTCTTGTCTTCTTCAATCAGAAGATTGGTAGCTATAACATGGGGACTCATGGCCAAAGAATTAACTTAAAGAAGGAACAAAGTAAAGATCTTCACTAAGGCCCCCAATTCAGCAAAGCACGTTTGTTAAATAGAAATTGACTGAACACTTAAACATATACTTGTTTTGCTAAATAACAGAAGTGCTTTACTGATTCAGGGATTTACAGAGTACAGCAGAACAAGTGGGGAAAAAAATTAAACATCTCAGACATGTATTGGCAGTTTGTTACTGAACTAGTTTGGTTGTTTAACAGGGTACCGCAATTAAGCTACTCCAGCTACAATAGCTGTGATGTAGAAAAAAATAAATACCCCCTTTATTCAAGAATGGGGGGAAATTGTTCAAACAGAAAAATAAATTAAAGAAACATAGCCTCTGAATGTGACTTTTTTGTTAGCTTTTAGATAAAGGAGTTTGTTGTCAGTGTATAGCAAAGAAGATAAAATTCCTGGCAGACCAGGTATAATGTATGCAGTGTTGTTATAGCCCTGTCAGCTCCAAGATATGAAAGAGATAAGGCAGGTGAGGTAATATCTTTTATTGGACCAAATTCTGTTTGTCAGCTTCTTCAACATTGTGTTAGCTCACAAGCTTATTTCTCTCACCAACAGAAGTTGGTTCAATAAAAGATTTTACTTCACCCACCTTGAATCTTGAAGGTCTTATGTACCCAGTGAAAAGGTTTCAAATACATGACCATTTTGCTCCTTTTTCTTATAAATTTGAGGCTTAATTGTTATTTTTCCTTCCACTGCTGTATGATCTACTCTGATGCACTTGGGTGGGAACACTAGAAACTGGCAAGAGACTTGGTTCTGCCCGCACAATGCACTATCCAGTGCCACCGAGTTGGCAGGGGACTATAACAATTTGTTGCTGGTATAGTCAAGTAAATTAATACCCTACTTGGCCCTTTCCCTTGAAGCTGGCAGGAAAGAGTTGGTCTGGGTAGGTATAGTTATATGACACCCCATATACAGGGGTTCTGACAAACCCAACATCTGGAACTTTGAAGATGCATTCCATAGTTAACAACTGCAGTTCATGAAAATTAATTTAATGGTAAATATGCCCAAACCCTACACACATTATAAGTCACTTGCAGCATCCTACAGCACATTAAAGAACACATACAGAGAAATATTAGGGCATGACACTGAAATGGCACTTCTTGCATTGGTGACTATCTCCTGTCAATGGACAAAAGATGTACATCTTTATATATAATTTGATATTATTGATCCAGAAACACTCTCATTCTATCTTCAAGTGACTGCAGAGACGGAAACATTATGAATTACTTGGGTCCTTCTTCTCACTAGAGTTAATAACCAATTTGCCCAAATGAGGAGGGAAAAAAAACTCTAAATGAAGTCGCCTTCAAAGACATCGATTAAGAGGGGTTATTTTCTACAACTATTGTCTGATTTGATTCTGAAAAGCTAAATGGTTATTTTGGCCACTTTTGTTTGTGTTTGCCAAATCATAGTCCAATATTATTTTTGTCCTTCCTATCCTATACTGTTAGTTGGCTGCTAAGGATACTTCAGAAACTTAAACTAAATTCATCTCTTGAGTCCTTTTCTTTAGTTAAGCAATTAAAATTAAAAGAACTCTAAGAAAGCTGGTACAAGTAACCCGTTGCTTACCTAAGGTCTAAAACAAACATATTTTTCTTACAGTGGAATTGACCCACTGATTCCATCATTTCCCCCAACAGCTGTGGTCTTCTGGAATCGTAGAACTGGCAGGTAATAAGAGAAAGCCTATGAGTACAGCAGACAGAATTATCAAGAGATGGACCAAGATAATTGAGCTCTCTCTGACAAGATAGAAGGAAAGCCATAGATAACAGAGTAAATGAAAAACAGAATAAAAAAAAAATCAATTCTCATCTCTTTGTTTTTCTTTCTCACAATACAATCTTTACAGTATGAGATTTAGTCTACTTCAGCACTAATTGGCCCATGTGGCTCTTGCAAGCAGACACTAAAATACCCTAACACAACACTATTTTGATGCTGGACTATGTTAATGCTCATTGGAGACCTTGAAGCATACACCAGAAGAGTCCTCATGGGCCATTTAGCAACATTCTAGTGCACACTAGAATTTACACTCCTCCCAATGAGACCAATGCAGCAGGTAGACAAAGTTATAAATATTAAAAATTCTATAATTAAAACAAAAGTAATATACTCCCTCATACAAAGAGAAAAGGGAAGCAAGAATTATTATTTATGATTTCAATACTTGTGTTGCATTCAGATTCTGCAGTGATTGGTAGATCCTTTTACATTTTCTTTTGACGTAACAATACCTTTTTATTTTTTCTTTCCAGTTTCATTAAACTACTTTGCTTTTTCAGCTAACTTAAGGGTATTCAAACGGGATCTGAAGAAGGTAATTAAAACAGGGAGATCATTCATCTTTAATACAAGTTGTAAAGCATGAGGGGATCCTCCAAAAGACTAGCTTATACAGACAACACTGAAGAGGTTTTATTCAAGGTACCAAGAAGGAAGGCTCATTGGATTCAGTTTCCAATTGGTGGTGTTACAGTGGTCAAATATATATATGCTTCTACACTAATTACATAATCCACTTGGAATTCTTTACTTATTTACTTCCAAGTACAAACCTTATTCCACCCAGAGAGGACAAAAGTGATAATGACTGATACAGAGACAATTTGATTACATTAAAAACCCTATGACTACATTTGGGGTGGGGGAGGGAGGATGGGATGGAGAGGAGAGTCCTTACAGATAGTCAGAAAGTCTGGGGAATGCCAGAAAATTTGGGAAATGTATTGTACCCATCTAAGACAGAATTTCTCAGTTGGTTACTGCACCACTGTCCTTGGGTGGGTCTGGTATGCCTATCTGTTAACTTGTGTGAGTTCCATGCCACATGTTTCCTTGTTGGCAGGAAAAGTAGCTAAACTGTAACAGAAGAGATCTGACAGGATAATGTATAAAAATACAGAAAAATATTAAAACCTAACAAAGTTAATCTGGAAAACCAGGATAAACTGACCTTATTCTAGTTTATAAAATGTTTTTAAATCTTATTTGTCAGAGGAGGATCATTTAAACTTTAAAATGATAGAGGTTTGGCAAGATACATATACCTCAGCAAGATATCTAGGTGAAGAGAAATTCACTAGTAAATATATGCAGAATTCTTGTGCAAGTCTCATAATACATCTGCTGTATTAGAATTTATATTGAAAAGCAGAGACACTCATGAATACTAGCATTTTTACAAAGAAACTTGGAGATGATGTATCAACTTTGCTTTTATATATGAGTGATCAATATATTATACATTTTACTGGAATAAGTTTTGCATTGGTTTAGATTTTCTGTGCTAAGCACTCCCTAGCCAGTACAAAGAATAAGTGTAACAAAGATCCTGTCAGGTATTTATTTATTTATTGAAATCCACACCCTCACCATCCCCACCCCATTAGCCTTGTAAACTTAGCCTGGATTCTGAAACTCAAGGTGGACTCTTCAGCTATGGCTACACTTACTAAAGTTAGTTCGAATTAGTTAATTCGAACTAACTAATTCAAACTAATTTTAGTTAGTTCGAATTAACTTAATTTGAACTAGAAAAAAATAGTTTGAACTAAGCAAGTGCCATTCATGGCACTTGCTTAGTTCAAATTAGTGAATTGCATTGAATTCAATGGGCCGGTTAGTTCGAACTAAGCAATTAGTTCGAACTAACATGGCCACATTGGTTAATTCGAACTAACTAGTTTGAATTAACCCTTAGTTAGAATAGCATATTCAAATTTATTAGTTTGAATTAAGGAAACCCTTAATAGACATAGCCTTCATAACTTATCACTAGGGGCTTGATTTATAATACAGCCCCACTATCTTAATTTTAGGTTTCCACTAAAACCAGTGCAATAACAGTGCACTGAATGGGATTACACAGGTATAACTTATTGGAACAGATGATATATGAGATGTAATAGAATCATCAACTCACTGTCTTCTAGCTGTCTATAAAGAGAACAGGAGCAAAATGTGTCAGACAGGGAGCTGATCTGACAAGTTAAGAAGGTGCACATTTTACATAATCACTTTTCAAAGTAGAATTACATTTTAAGCCCAAAGGAAGACTGATGCAGATGCAAAAGTAAAAAGCAATTGGAAATCTGGTGCAGCTGTTCACCATAATTGAAATGCAGACAGTTCAGAGATCCTCCTGCAGTGCAAAGAGGATTCAAGTGGAGTAGTGCTGTTATGTTACCCTTTCCATGAAGCTCACATCCAAAAAAGGGGGGTAAGCCACCTGAAATAATAGTCATGATTCTGGGACTAAAATGATACCGCAGGTATTCTTAATTCCCTAAACTAGGCGGGAGGAGGGAAATCACACTGAGTAGGAAGCATATGTCAGAGTAGACAAAATCTTAGAGCAAATTCTGAATCTCCCATAAGAGCTATCTGTTCCATACAAAGATGGATCAATTGCTCCTCTTGAAGCACAGACTACCTATTTAAAGTCTTCTGTGCACAAGGAATAGCATGCAGTATATCAAATAAGTACCCTTTTCATTTAATTGACCTGCTAAAGGGCCTCCTCCATACTGGAACAACTATAAATCAACAGTGTCATCTTTAATGGCCCAGTCAGATGTTCCTAAATCAAAGAGTTTGTAAATGCATGCTACACAGTTGTTTCACACACATTTTAAGGGACATGCCAGCTTCCCTTGTAAGCCAGCCTCTTACTGTAAAGTTATTTGAATATGCACTTATTGCAAATATCTCCACCACCACTAGGTCTGAAACACTTAAAATGATATTGAAATAAATGGCCAAAACAACTTCATAAATGTGAGAGCTTTGCTCCAGCAATCATTGTAACACAATTAGCAGTTTGAGCTGGTTATATGTCTAAACCATCTACATAAGGCAAGCTGGCACTTACCCTTTCATCGTTGTTCTACTACATAACACATAAGACTGCAAATGTATTATTGCCCTTATATAAATCCATGGTACGCCCACATCTCGAATACTGTGTACAGATGTGGTCTCCTCATCTCAAAAAAGATATTCTAGCACTAGAAAAGGTTCAGAAAAGGGCAACTAAAATGATTAGGGGTTTGGAGAGTGCCTCATATGAGGAACGATTGAAAAGGCTGGGCCTCTTCAGCTTGGAAAAGAGGAGACTGAGGGGGGACATGATAGAAGTATATAAAATTATGACTGATGTGGAAAAAGTGGACAAGGAAAAGTTGTTTAAATACTCCCATAATACAAGAACCAGGGGTCACCAAATGAAACTGATAGGTAGCAGGTTCAAAACAAATAAAAGGAAGTTCTTCTTCACACAACGCACAGTCAACTTGTGGAACTCCTTACCTGAGGAGGTTGTGAAGGCTGGGACTATAACAATATTTAAAAGGGAACTGGATAAGTTCATGGTGGCTAAGTCCATAAATGGCTATTAGCCAGAAAGGGGTTAAGAATGGTGTCCCTAGCCTCTGTTTATCAGAGGATGGAGACGGATGGCAGGAGAGTGATCACTTGATCATTGCCTGTTAGGTTCACTCCCTCTGGGGCACCTGGGCACTGGCCACTGTCGGTAGACAGATACTGGGCTAGATGGACCTCTGGTCTGACCCAGTACGGCCTTTCTTATGTTCTTAACACAGAAGGGAGGCCAGTGAGTAGCTTTCTCAGTGTAAGTGCAATGATTTAAAAAAAAAACAAAAAAAACAACCACCAGCGTGGTAGAGTTAAATACCATGAGTAGGATTAACAAGAGGGATTTATGTGTCTATCTGCCCCTTGAGGAACCTAAGTAAAATATTCAGGCATCACTGCAATCCACAATACCCCTAGCTATCATTTAAGCCTGTAGATATCTGTAGACAGGCAGCTGTGGAAGGTTTGACTCACCATTGGTACCACCCTCACCCTCCACTTACAGCTGGGCATAAAGTAACAGGCTCCCCTCCTTTAGTGCTCCCTTCCATCTACTGATCTGGTTTTGAGATAGTGTCCCTCTTCTCATGACTCATGTTGCAGTCCCACCTCTTCTGGGGTAACAAAGTCTAATAGACTTACAAATGTTTTTCAGTTCCAAATCCAGGCCACATGATCTTTGGCACCCCTTTTCTCATAGCGCTCATTTGTCCTCATCTTCTTAGTGTTCTGCATGCCACCTTCCTAACGGCTGGTAGAGAAACTCCAGCCCTCCTACTACATTAGGTTACAGTCCAGGGAGCCTATAATCAGAAGTCAAGATCTGCTCTATCAGATTGTTTGCTGTCTCCCTGGACTTTTGTACCATAGCCTGTCAGCAGGCTCCAAACTGCTCTAAATTGTCCTTTCTTTCAGGGTTGAGGCTCACAGAATGTCCTCTGGAATCCCACAATAAATCCTAAGACAAATAAACTTCTGTTATCCTTGGGCTTGAGCTTCATGCTTCTCGAGATCTTTTGGTTCTGTTCCTCCACCTAACACCTACCAGATGTCTTTCCCAGTAAGTCCTTTCCTTTCCTGCCCTTTTATCAGGGATAAATGACTCTTCACCATGAGAGCCTACTCCATGTTTCTCCTGGGCTCTTGCCAGACATGTCAACTTGGGAAAGTATTCCAAAGCCAACTCTACCCATGGGTTTCCTCCTTGACCCTCCTGGTCTTTTGTTTCTCTATCCAGACAGTGATTGCAAATTTCCTCCTTATCCTACTACAGCAACTTTCTGCTCTGTATGTCCTCTCTATGGTCACCAGCCAGTGCCTCTACAGTTGGACTTCATATTCAATTGTCTTTAATTACCCTCTAGGTGTAGCCAAATGGGTTAATTGGACTCTCAAGCTCACAACAACATTTTCAGAGCCAGGATAGAATATATACTTCATCACATCTCCCAAGTTTCCACCAGTAAAGCCCCTCTGGCAGCCAAGATTCTTCTAGCAGGCATATGTGCAACAATATGAGCTCTGACATTGCCAAGCAACTTGTGCGTAAGCCCCAGAGGGATTTGTATGCTATGTTTCCTTACCCAAGGGGAAAAAGACAGTAGCAGAAGAGTTGTTCCCTAACATTCCATTGGTTAGAGAACTGAACAAAGATGTGGGAGATCCAACTTCAAAGTTTCCCTTTACATGTTTAGGAGCAGAGACATGAACCCAGATATCCTACATCCTCATCAGCACCCTAACTACTGGGTGAGAGCTCTCAATCTCTCATTGAAGACATTCAACTTTGAATAAACATTTGGTCACTGGACAAAAGAAGGACTCTATATATAGCTCAGTCGTTAGCATACTTAACTGGAAGATGAGTGAACAACGTTTAAGTCCCTGCTCTTAATCAAGCAGAGATAGGATTTAAACCTGGGTCCTCCACATATTGGGTATGTACACTAATCACTGGCTTATTGAGTATAAGGGATCTGCTCCCACCAATTTGTCCTCCCTCTTCTCCCCTCTCCCCCCACCCCACCCCGAAGATAGGACTGACCTGGCTCAGGCATCTAACTCTAGGAGACAGTTCAAAGCTGTGAATTCTGAGTCAGGTGCCTCCCTCCAGTCTGGCATTCAATACCTCTTTCCCTCTGAGGGACAGGACTTAAGCTGTACACCTCCACTTGGCTTTTCCTATGAGTTAGTTTAGATAATTCATTCTATTTATCTAGGAAGTGAGATATGCAGTGAGGATGACACCATGCTAGGTGTCAAGGAGAGAATATTAAAAACAGTAAACAAATTTTATAAAAAGATTTCGAAAATTAGCACAAGTAGCCAAATTTGTATGCATCACACTCAAAAGCCTGAATAGACTAGCACCAAACCAAAATAAATGGAAGAAATAGGTGGAGAGCCTATGCACCTATGTGTGAAGAGCTCTCCCTGTACTGTGCCTAGAGAGCCTGTGTACCTAACTCAAGGTTGTGAATTTCACTCGGTGGCAGGACAGCTAAAATTTAGGCAGTGCAACACTCAGTGTTGCCACACTTAATTTGCTAAAGTCCCCCTTTCAAATATATCCCTACATTATCACTCCAATTTGAACATTATACATTCATTACCTACAGAAATTCATGTCTTTCCACAGTAACCCTAAGACCTTTCCTTGATTTTAAGAGAATGGCTCATTGACAACACTTGTCAGACTCATAATCACAAGTACAACTTCATTAAACTGAAGTTAAATTTGAGAGTACATAACAGTAACTGAAAAGTTAAAACTTGCAAAAACATTGAAGTAATCAAAACCAATAAATAACTTTTGAAAAATCCTTTGAAGCTCCTTAAGTCGACCTAATGAAAGCCTAGTGTGGACAAGGATTAAGTTAGGTCAACTTAAGCCTCCTTAAGTCGACCTAACTTGCCAGTGTAGACATAGTCACAGAGACCATACCACCATCTTACCATCTAATATTCCTTTTATCACTTTTTATTTTAAGAAGGGATTTAAGCAATTTGTAGATATATTTATTTAAATTCAGATGAGCCATTGTCCTTGTAAATCTGGTGAGTGAAAAATAAAAAAATGGTCACTTAATTATCATCATCATCTAGTTAATGATATATGCCACCCAAATTAGATGTGATAAGTTTTCATTTTTTAACCTTTGTCCTTTGGATGTAAATGTTATACTTCTCATGACCTGACTCTAGGAGGTATGTATTGGTAGATATGCCATTTTTGGCCAGGATTTCAAAGGAGTCTAAGAGACTTAAGTGTCCAATTCCCATTGAATTTCAATGAGACTGTGGGTGCCTATTACTTTTGATGCTCCTTTGAAAATTCTTTGTCTCTACTGACATTTTCATAATGGGCAGTATGTGGAATCAGAATGAGCACACCTCACCAAGATCCTATCTTAATTTATTTTTTCTCAAATATGCATTTAATTGCATGTTATGGTCCCAGTTTTTTTTTTATATATATATATATAATTTACTGTCTTCCTTCTCATCCATCTTACACCGCCACTACAACCTGCTAATTTCTGAGCTTTCTTTATTTGTTTCACAGCACCCAGTTTACTACATTCTTCAGTCTCCTTTTCCTCATGTTCAGTTTCAGCCCAACACTGAATCTGTTCTCCATTGTCTCCTGATCACTCTGTTTATCTCCCGATATTTCTACAACTATTCATTCATTTTCTGTTTTTCACTAAGAGCTTTTTAAAAAACATATCCATTCTTTCAGTCTAAATGTATACATATACAGACAGAGACATATACAGCTACTACTCAATGAGACCAAGACTAAAATGCGAAATATTGGACTGCTCTCTACAACTCAGTTTGTAAAGTGGCCATACAGATTAGTGTAACAACCTCTAACAATGTAACCCTGGCCTAATTTACACAGATGACGTACAATACAAATGAATGTATTTGGCTGGTTAGTTAGAGCACATGTATCTCCTTTAGGATGATTTTCACAAATTCTTCAAAGTAAGACATAAAACTTTCACCAAAATAGGATTCTATTCCATCATGTGCCCTGACAAAACAAAGACCCATTTTGAATGACAGTCATTTACATGACCACATGTGGATGTTATTTAAAGCAGCATTTTAAACCTCATTTTGTAAAGACCATTATATGCACACAGGGATTGCATTGAAACAGTCAATTTTGATTTGAAAGATTTTATGGATTAATATGATATCCTGATAGTAAAATGGGTTGTACCACTGAAAATGGCAACAACTCTAATTAATGGAATGACCTTTATAATTTTCAGGGCCCTGTAAGAAAGAATGGGTAATTTTATACAGTACATCATTCTAAAAAAAAGTCAGAAACAAAATAATTCATTGTTATCATTAGACGTTACCAAGCACTTCATTTAATCCCTTTAATCACAAAGAAAATGTTTGCCTGTACCATGTCTGAGCGCTGTCATTGCTATGCATTATTTTCAGCAACATTATGACAATATATATTTTGACACAGACTGATAATATAATCAATAACTAACTAAAAGGAAGCCAAATGGGCTTTCTGTATCATCTGTTCCCCCATGCCCTTTTTCTTTATATAAAACAAACAAAACTCTGGGATTTTTTTTATTGTCTGGCTAATTTGCTCACAGGAAACTCACTAGGGCTTGGTATATCTGCACTCATTTTCAGATCCTCTTTTCTCACATGCCTCTTTTTGGGTTGGACATTTGTTTGTGTATCAGAAACAGCGAGAGAGAGATAGGTGACATATTCTGTTCTGATTTTTCAATTTTTTTTCAGTGATGTTCTTTAAGGAACTTCCATTTTCTGCTATCTTCTGTCCTACTGTTTCTACATTGTTTAAGTGTATAAACTATTTATTATTAATTATTATTTATATAATGTACATTATAAATAATTCATCCCAGTACTTTGTGGTGGGTTCTGCTGTGGAGTGTATACCATTAAGGTTATTGATCCAGATATTCAGGAACACTGAAATGATTTAGGAGTGTCATTTAATTAGACCAAATCTAATTAAATGACGTTAAGTGTCATGGTAACTGAAGGGACAATCTCTATCAGGGATAATAAAAGGTTTGGTGGGGCGGTGGGGGGGGGGGGAGTAGAGCTTTGAATTTTAGGGATCTGCAAGAGGTGTGTGGATAAAGGTGACACTCTGAGTGTTAAAAATACAATTGAAGGCTGACAAGGTTAGTGATGGCAAGGTAAGTTTTGTACAAAGAGTGTTGGGGCGCAGGATTTGTCCTGAAAACAGTATCAACTGGCCTAGTCTTGAGGCTGCTGGTGCCAGGTCCCTCTTTCTTCATGGAGAAGCAAGTTGCCTCAAAAAGGACATTTCAGTTCATGGCTATTCATACTGTTGAAATTCAGATTGCTGAGTGAAACAGAGGGTGGTCTTTATGGTTTTATAAAGCCAGAAGATATGAGAATCATTTGGCATGGAGAAGATCGGTGAAGCTGAGTACATTCCTCCAATATACAAATGAATGTTCAAGATGCTAGTTACTTGGCAACTAAGACAAAACTGATCAAGATCCAAGTCTCTAGAAGTTAAGCTATACATAAATGGGCTCTTCATCAGCTGCAAGCCCTCACTCACATTCTGAGCACAATACTCAAAGTGAGATTTAACTTCAGAGTCACCTTACTTGCTCCTAAGGTCAGTCTTGGGAGTCTACTAGGATGGAAAAGTCCTCTCCAAAATACAAAGAGCATCACTTCTCCAGGTGTAAATGTCGTACTAATGCTCAGCAGTTCATCAAATTAACTTTCATGTCCATCTCTTGCATCCAATCCTCCATCCCTGTTTTCCAGCACTCAGTAAATTGTTCACCATTTCTTAATTTTCCCTTTGTAAATTGAGCCTGGCTATGATGGGACAGGATGCAAATTACCTAGCTCAAGAACTATATCCAGGGTGTAAAGCTGAAGATAACCAATTTTGTTGTTCATGCAAAGTAATAATTGTGGTTGCCCAAGATCTCCTAGCCAACTCCTGCAATTCTGCTTATTTATTAACCATGAGTAGAGATTCCTGCTTCTCTGTCTGCAGAGCAGGCTCATGATGGAGGGACAGCCTTCTATAACTTCCTCTGAGTGTACAGGAGCATATAGCTTACCTTAGACCAGTGGTGGGCAAACTTATTAGTCAACTGAGCCAAATATCAACAAAACAGCGATTGAAATTTCTTTTGAGTGCCAAATTTTTTAAACTTAAAATATATAGGAAGGTACATTGTTATTAACTTAATAAGGGTATTCCTAACCATCTCAACATACCTTTCTCAACACTACATCTTCTTTCACTCCACCAGGCAGGCAGGCAGGCAGGCAGGCAGGCTGGCTGGCTGGCTGGGGAAAGCCACATCCCAGCCCCGCACCCT
>ML685813.1:8291504-8308129 GCA_007922175.1 Pelusios castaneus
GGCTGGCTGGCTGGCTGGGGAAAGCCACATCCCAGCCCCGCACCCTGATCCTAGCCCTGTGCTCGGAGGCGGCCCCGGGAACGCGGCACACGGCGGACGCAGCAACCCCCCTGCCCCAGCCACGTGGGCCAGGCAGGCAGACCCTGCCTGTCCCACCCTGGGGGCGGGGACGGCCAGCCCCCAGGCCGGCTCTGCCGGGCTTACCGGGGCCCTCCACCCCTCTACAGGCGGCAGCCATGCTCCTCGCGCCCCCCCCCAACCACTCTCCTCCTCCCACCACCACTCTCCAGGCCTCCCTCCAGCCCCCTTACCTGGCCGGAGGCTCGCAGCTGCAGGGACGGCCGGCAGAGCTGCTTCTCTGCCAGGCCGCTCCCACCCTGAGCATGCTCTGTCTGCGCATGCTCAGGGCGGGAGATTTGATTCTCCCCAGCCCCGCCGCAGCAGCAGTCTCTATTTAAAGGGACCAAGGCTCGCACCTGCAAGAGCCAAATTCAAGCGGCTAAAGAGCCGCTTGTGGCTCGCGAGCCACGGTTTGCCGACCACTGCCTTAGACCCACCGGGCAGCCTGCCAGCTTAAGTGATGTCTTTCTCCTGCCTTCAGCCACCCCTCTCTCCCTGGGAGGGGTATGCTTTAAGAAGCCATTACTCTTCCCCCTCCCCACCCCCACCAGGCCACACAAGGCTTTTGGGGTGGGGAGAATCACAATGAAGTTGTTTACCACTCTGATAGCTCCTTAGTGTGCAATTTGGCCACTGCAGTGAAGGCTAGTAGGAAGATTCAGCGTAGCCTTAGCATAAATTTGGAAGAATTCTTTGTTTTTTAACCTGTGTTTCAAAACTTTTGTTTTCCATCATCAGCTGGTGATCTGACCAAAGCAGTGACTGTATTTTGGCATCCTCTATGTTGACATCCAAATTGAAGCCAGGTTCAAAGTAGGACCAAACTCAGTAGGCCTGATTAGAGATTATCTGTGAAAATCCTATGAAGGCAAGTGAGGAACCATCTCTGCTGTAGAATCTTCCCCTTCATGCTCATTTCCCGAGTGTCTTAATTCTCCCTGGCACTTTTAAAGACTAACAGATGTATTTATTACATGAGCTTTTGTGGGAGAAAATACCACTTCGTCAGATGTGGGATTTTGAAAGCTCATACAATAAATATATCTGTTAGTCTTTAAAAGTGCCACAGCACTCTTTGTTTGTTTGGCTGACCTAGACTAACACGGCTATCCTTTGGAACTTAATTCTCCATGTCATGGTAATAGGAGGTTATGATGGAGGCGAAGTCTAGCCCTGCCATTATCTGCCTATATCTCAGTTAAGAGCCTCTTTTGTATGGATGTGTCACCCCAAGAATTCAATAAAGCTCATAATGCTATGCAGATATTAGTCAATTGGACTTCATAAAACTAAGTGATATCCAGTGATATAAACTGGAAGTACTTGCTGTAGGCAAGATAGTGTTGCAATTTATTTTTACTATTGGGGTATATTTAACATCACAACCATGTTCACATACCTAAACACATTACAGTGAAACCTCAGAGCTGTCATTTTTTGAGACATTTCAAATTAAATGGTGAAGCTTATGGAGTGAAATTGACAAGTCATTTTCCCCCTCTTCTAAATAATGAAGTAGGAAAATTCCTATGTGTGAGTTGTGGTTGAGTGGAAGAATGATGCCTTCTAATGGAGTGAATGCAATGAACTGCAGCAGTTTAAGAAGTGACCTGCAATTACTGTACAGAACTCCCGTTTAATAATAATGCATTTTATACAAATCCCATCACTGCTGAGTCAATAAGTAAATCACAGTTTATAGTGTAGGATGCAAATAGCAGGGATCATTGATTGTGAACAGGAGTACTTGAAAGGAAAGAATGTCCACATTGTTTCCTGGGTATGTATAATCTTTGGGTGGGCTAGAGTTTACTTCTCTGTTGTATTCCAGTTCCTAAAAAAGCTCAGCTCCTACAGAAAAACACATGAAGACCCAGAATTTAGTCACTGAGGATTCTCATCAATGATTGCGCATAGTTAATCTCCCCACAATCAAGTCCAAAAACAAACTAACAAAAAAAGGGATGAACTTAATTCTTAGCTACCAAATAAAGCAAAATGATAAATTATGACAATAAAAATAACAATAACAACTTCTACAACATAACATGGCTACTTTATAATCCACTTACATTGTCTTCAAAGTTCTATATAACTTTAAAAAATAATTAAATTTAAACAGGTCAGTCCCCACAGAAATAGAGTGAAAAGATATTCAGAGTTCCTAAAAGCTTAGTCTAAGTTCACATGAATCTCATTTACCATTTTTGATCACAAAATCTACATTTGCTGAGTCAAAGGCACTGCAGCAAAGCCTTCTTTGCACTTGTGTGTAGAAATCTTCAGCTGGAATCCATGCAGACTCTTCCTCCTCCTCTGCTGAAATCATTCAGTCAGCTAATTAACTAACCACTCAGATAAAGCATATAGATTTTAAAAAGTGTTACAAGAAAAATAAAAAACTGAGAATAGCAAAATATCAATGACTCTTTCCCCATCATCACATTCAAAGAAGATAAAAGTTGGTGAATCATACTGGTTGAGACAATTGATCTTAAACAGTTTGACTAAAATCAAATAGCTTTCCAAGTATACAATTAAAATAAAATAAAGTAGTTTTCCCTCCTAATTACCCCTTTCTGTAATTAAAATGGTCAGGGCTTCCCTGTTAGAGGATTTAATAATATTACTAACCTGCCATAAAATATTTCAGAGTCAGAAAACAACAGCCTGCTTCTCCTAACCCCCACAGCTCACATGGCCTTTATAAAACAGCTGCCCTGACTATGTCCTCATGGAGTCAGGGTCCAGCTACAGGGAACCTATGGAGCGTACACAAAGCTACCACACCCAATTCCAGAAACTTCTTTGTGTGAAATGGTAATTGTGTATCAGCCTAGCAACAATGACCTATACATAACTCATTCCTACACACAGCTATTCTCTTAAAGAGATATCTCCCTTTGGGGCATATGTGTTACATATAGTCAACAAGGTGACCAATGGAGCCATTAAATTAAATCCAGGAAGTAATATTAAGGTTACAATGGGATGGTTTGATTCACTATTCAATAATAATAGGTCACAAAGTAAAAGAGAATTTTGATAGAAACATCAATGACTAATGAATATATTTGTATAAGCATATTAACAAAAACGTATCCTGTTCTCATTGTTTTCTCCCTCAGTCTGCATTTTCAGGTTTGGTTCTCAGTGCAGGATCTTAACTTTCATCTCAACTCTATGGTGAAACTGACTAAAGAGGTTTTCTGGTAGTCTTAGCAGTAGTGAGCACACACTACCATTTTCCCCATCACAAGAGACCATACAACATAATGTCTAGTGCTCTGGGATGTGAGAGCAGAAACAACACATGCAGTAAAGTAACTACTCTTTTCCCCTCTTCTTCTGGAATTCAAAGTGAAATACTTACCTCATTGAAGTCAATGGGAGCTCTTCCAGTGACTGCAGCAGGGCCAGGCTTCACTTACACTGTTTACACTGGATAAAGAGGATTTGACTTCTGGAGGATGGATTCTCAGCATTTAAAATGAAGTTTTTGTCCTGGTTTGGAAGAGAAATGCGGTTATGGTTAGAACATCCTAGAAGCCCACACATCACATAGCCTGTCCGTAATCTGCCCCCTTCCAAACTGACATTCAAAATGTAAAATTTCTACTCACCTGTTGTAGAAAGAGAATACTGGCCATACCTGGTATCACTGTTATATTATGCTATTTGTTGTTGTGATACACAACCCATGTACAGTAAAAAAAAAAAAAAAAAAATCTATGTATTTTCTAAAATAAAGACAAACATCTAGTTAAGGTTTTCTTTGTTATTTCTAGGAGGTTTCTTCCCTCTTGTTTTCTTTTTTTTTTTTTTTAAATCTCACTACCTAACTCTTCTGCAGCATGCAGCTACATCATCAGAAAAGTGAATGACATCTCTCACTTACACCCAACACATTTCATCTGTTGCTAAAATGAAAATAATATGAACACGGTGGTGTTTGTCTCACAGTCAGAGACGAACTCCAGTGGTTGCTTGCTGAGCCAGGATCTCAGACCTAAATCATATCTCACAGGTCAGGAAATGGATTATTTGAAGTCAGTAGGAAGATTTACTTAGGTTTTCCAACTCCTATTTTCTTGTTGCATATCTGACCATATTCTCTGGAGAAAACTATCTCAACCCATCAGTGCTAACAAATGGTTCCTGTAAGTAAACGTGTGTCTTCATCTTTGGAGTAACCAAACTGAGGAACTACAGGAAACCCTAAAAACACAGGATAAGGTTCTATCATCCAAACTGCTGTAAGAGTCCTATAGGACAAACATCAATCAATTGAGAGTTGTGTCCAATGACTTTCTTAAACTGGATACCTTAAACTGTCCCTGGATACATTTGTCAATAAATATAGAAAAAAAAAGAAAGAGGCAAAATAGTCTCTCTCTCCTTATTATACAAAGCCATTTTACTGTTGTTCATATAGCATCTAATGCTGTCAGCATTTGTCAGTTCAACGTAACTGCAATTAACTTTGCACATAGCAAACCAATGTACTGAAAGATGATTGTGATGAGAAGTGACTATGATACCATATGACCGTAAAGTGACTGTGCTATTGCAGTAGTTAATACCTATTCTTTAAGCATAGATGGACACGTGGACACTGTGTTTGCTAAAGAAAAGAAAGGGGGAAAGGCAGAATGTTAGCTTGAATGGTAATCAGTTCCATAATGGTACCACTTATTGGCATTCTGGGAAGGACTTTTTTTTTTTTTAAGCTCATCAGACTGAATGGCTACGTCTACACTGGCAATTTAAGTCAATTTAAGGAGTCTTAAGTCGACTTAAATTAAGCCACGTCCAAACCTGTCTGTCATTAAGTCGACTTAAGCAGCTCCTTAAGTCAACTAAGTAACTACCGGTCCTTAGGTCAACTTAACTCTTAAGTCGAATAGTTAAGTCGACCTAAAAATGGTGTGGCCGCTTATTCTAAGTCAACCTAGGGCATCCTCCCGAGGAGAAGTAAGTCGGGTTCTTTTCTCCCAGGGACTGCAAGTCCCAGCAAGAAGGGAGGTCCGTGCAAGCAGCGCTCCCTGGACAGGGGATCCCCAGAGGTTCCCGTCAGCTGGAGTGCTGGCAGCTGCCGGCCTGGTGCTTCAGCTGACGGGGAACCTCTGGGGATCCCCCTGTCAACTGAAGCTCCGGTGGCTTCCTTCTTGCCCGGACCCAAGGGGGTCTGGGGAGAAAGGAGCCTATGCTCCCTTCTCCCCAGGACCCACGTGGGGGTCCCAGCAAGAAGGGAGCCCTGGTTCCAACCTGCGGCTCCCTTCTGCCAGTGTGAAAGTAGCCGTGGGCTCCTTGTTTGCCAGGACCAGCACAGCCCGGCTCCCTTCTTGCCGGGACCCCGGCTTCCTGGGGAAGGGACCCGTGGGTCCCTTCTTAGCGGGGAGCCACAAAGCTTTGTCTACACTTGAAAAGTTAAGTCGACTTGTTAAAGTTAAAAGTTAAGTCGACTTAACTTTTCAAGTGTAGACATAACCAATGAACTTTATTGTTTTCAGCCAATCATTGGTAATGTATTTGGTCTCAATGCTTCCACTTACTACAGGGAAGAGCCATTTTGGCTAGTGCTCAACTTTTGCTGCTTTGATTCCTAAACCAAGCTTCCTAAGGGCCAGAGCATGGCTAGCTATTACACAGATGCACAAAGATGAATGTTTGTTTTGGGCTGGGTCTCCAGCATTACTAACTCTCACTGTGCTCCCACCATGCATCTTGCCCACATTTGCAGTCCTCAGGCATCCCTGAGAGCAAGGAGTGCTCCTGGATAGCACAATTTATAATACCATCTCAATAATGCATGGACAAGGCAGGGACATGGCTCGGTGCTTGTAAAGAGAATACAACTTTATAGAGGTGGTACAGCTGCTGACTATTCCTGCACATGTGAAAGTTCAAAAAAATAGTGTACCTCTTTAAAGCACGATGTCTCCCAGAGATCACAGCTAGATGGTGTGGCTCTCAGGGTTCGTTAGCTGCCAGTTGTCAGAGAAGCTATTAGGCTGCAGATTCTAAATCAGGGTGTCCAGCCTCTTTTTGGTCAAGGGGCCTCATTGCAATTCTTTTCTCAGGGGGCCAGTGAGCAAATTTTGGATAGATAAGGCATAATATAAATTGATCTTACTATTATAAAAATGTAAACAGTCAAAACATAAACACTGGTTTACAAACTCAATTTGGTTTTGTAAAAGAGGAAACTTACATTTCACACCTAAACACAATTCTCAAATAATATCCATCCTTTCTACAGCAACCTTCAGATAAGTGGCATTTTCACAACTGTACACAAGTTTTCACTTGTTAATTAAACCACATTTTGTGAAAACTTGAAAAGAGCTTACCTTTACTTTTTTTTTGAGGAAGCATCAATGTCTATAAGTGGCAGGGAGGCATAGCAAGACAAGGGAGAGCAGGGGTGGACTTCTAGGGTGGCAGGGAAAAGCATGATGAGCAGGGGCAGTGTAGGGATGGCAAGGAAGGGCAGCGATGGTTGGCAGGGAAGAATCGCAGAGCAAGGGAAGGCAGGGTTGATGCATGGGGTAGCAAGGCGGAGTATGTGGAGCATGGCATGGCAAGGCTGGGGGCAGGGCAGGGGTGGGGACGAGTGGGGTGACAGGGGACCGTGGCAGGACGTGATTGTCAGGGAGTTTGGAGGGGAGGACAGGAGAACAAGAGAGGGGAGGGATGGTGGTGAAAGGAAGATAGTAGTGTAGCCGGGGCATGCCTCATGCTGGCTCCCTAACCACTTCCCTGGCTCCATACCACATCAACTCCCCAACCCCTTCTCCAACCCTAGCCCCACACCAGCTCCCCAACCCCTACTACCACCCTCCATCTTACCTTGTTCAAGCAGGATGAACACAGCCACCGGAGTTCGTTTCCATCAAGGCCATTCCTATCCTAGTCCACATGCCTAGGCATGCTCAGAGTGGTCAATTTAAAAAGACCCTAACCCGGCTCCAGCTATAAGGTACATCCAATGTCTCAGGTCACTCCACAGACTCAATAAGAGCCCTTTGTGGGACAGAGTCTGGCCTGGGAGCCATAGGTTGGACAAGCCAGGTCTAGACATATTCCTATGAGAAAAGAGATGGTCAGCTAAGCTAAGGAATTCTGAGTGGATCCTTCATTGGAAATGGAAGCAACTCATACAATGAGTGATCTGAAGGGCTGAGCATTTAGATTAAAGTTTCAGTTGTTCTCTGCAGGTCAAGCTGTGGGTTTGACTTTACACTTATTTGAGAACTTCAGAACTTCCAAAAACAAGCATTAGGATTTTAGACTGGGATTGTGTGTCTGTGTGACCAGTACCTCCCCACAGAAGCACACTTCCTCTGTACATTAATTTATGTGATGAGCTCTGACAACCTTTTAAAATTACTATAAAAATGAAACAGAATTTTACTAATGCAACTTTTAATTAATGGTGAGATGATAAAAATGCATTTTGACTGACTCAAATGAATGGAAAATATGTTTTTATTTTACAATATTCTGCATAATTTTTTTTTCCTGTGGGTATTGAGCACATTAAAATGTAATATTGGTGGTGGTCTATAAGCTTAAAGATTCATGGTTAAAGGATTCCCTGCAGAATGATCAATTTATCTGCTGAAGTTAATCTGATTCTGCATTAATTATCAAGATTTGATTCCTTGCTCATGCAGAGAGCAAACCTTCATTCATTTCAATTACAGCATACAAGTTAGCTATGCTTCTTATAATGGCAATATTTTTATATCACTATTGTCCCTGACATACCCATCTCAGTAGATGACAAAGATGTATAATAGACAATTATATTAAAATAGATATTGATTAATCAGAAATCCCCAGTTCTTCAAACAAGTAGTGCAAATATTTCATTTGGATTAGCAAGCATTTATTATGAAGAAGCCATTACCCAAAATCAGTCTTTTTCCACAGTATGTAGCAGTAGCAAAAATTTACGTTCACTTATTTTGTACCTTATAAATCCTTCTCACTGTTTACATCAGAGTTAATGAAAAACAACAATGACTAGGTTTTTTCATGAAGTGAGATTTATTTTAATTATAATTATTCTTTTATTATGCAGACTTCCATTTTTTCATCTTTTTTTCTTATAGATTTTCATTAGGGCAAGATATAGTATTGAAAACCACTCCACATCAGCACCATGATATATACATTTTATATCCACTTGCAGTGAAGATTTTTGTTCTCTCACTTTTCAAACAGTAATTTTATGTCACTTTCAAATACAGAAATATGGGATCCTCCTGGTGATTTTATTCCCAATAAGAAAGGCAGTAAAGATCTGTAATCCATCATCGGAGAGAATTTTGGATGATACCTGTTTAGTATTTGTTTGTTTCATGACTAATTAGGACTAGTTTTTCAAAGGTTTGGGTATTGTGAACATCAGAAAAAGTTAAATGACTAAATCATGCTCTTCTGACTCAATGAATAATTCCATTAATGCCATTAGAAATGCTCAAAAGAAGAAGGGAAGGAAGACTTACTCCTAATTTAGGAACTCAAATTCTTTTACCCTTCCTGGCTAAAAGAAATTGAGTGTGCAGAAATTCTGGTCACTGCCAGGAAGCTATCACTATCAAAATCTTGTCTCGGATATTACACTCTCTCTATAGCACTTCCATTCAACAGATGTCTGCAAGGAAAGAGATCAGAAAAATGAGAGCTATTTTATGCAAGATTAAGAGTAGGGACGATTTACTGAGAGGATGCTTAGAAAAATCACAGCAAGAAAAATAATATTCTCTATGTCATGGTTAATTTTCAAATAGATTTGCTATTTCTAGCAATCTTCACAGCTATCATACAGGCAGACATGCAGCTTGTTAATTAGTTAATGCTATTCTGAAGAAATGGAATAAATTCAATATATTGTTCAATATATTGCTGTTTGTCAGAACCTGGGAATGGGCAACAGAATGGATTACTTCATAGATTGTTTACCTCTCTTGTACATTTCCTGTCAAGCAGTTGGCTTGGCCACTGTCAGAAGACAAGATATTGGGCTATATGAACCATTGGTATGACCCGGGATGGCCATTCTTATGTTCTTACAGAAAGATGGTACAAACAGCAAATATTGCAGGAATTCAATGAAAGCTAAATTTTCATCTCTTCTAAAAGCTAGGGATTTTACACACATCTTTCTCTGTTCCCATTCACATCTGAGCCCTTCTAAAAGAACAGAAAGACTTTCATATGCCTGAATAATCAATGTGAGATCATGGATGTTGCAGCCAAATTTTCAAAATCACAGCAGCAAGGAATAACCAACTGAAAACATGTTAGCAGGAGGAATGCTTTGCTTCACCAACTCTTCTTTCACTTAAAGAATATTATGTGTAAGAAGAGAGAGAATATCCTGAACTGCTAACAAGAAAAGGAGGTGGCTGCTGCTCAGGGAGTCCATTGGTGCTGTTTGTTTGTTCATGTATTTGCAAAGCAGTAAAAAATATGCTTCAAGCACATTGTGAGTGTATGGTAGTATATTCATGTGTGTGATGTATCTAGCACAGATATATCAGAAAAATTCTAGTGACTAAAAGAATGGCAGTTTGGTTCCCATTCCCTACCTTCCTATAAAATAGATATAAGCGTAGATTTTTGTGTGCCATTATCTTTGTAGTATACATAATTCATCTTTACAAATTTTTAAATAATAATCACAATGTACTGCCCTAAAGTATGTTACTGTTATGTAATAAATACAAATACACATATTCTGGCATTTTTAAGGTGGTGGAGCTGTGTTCACCTCCCTCCCCCCATAAGTAGAATTCTCTCTGCTGACAGATCACAAAATTAGCTATGAAACTGAGGTTTTAACAGGAGGATTAATCCAGATACATGTTTTGGGCATAAAATATTGCTTGGTGCTGCTAAGAGGGAAACAATAAATTTACTGAAGTGCTATATTAATCAGACCATCCATGACAGCTTTAATATATATCTCCTTAAATGAAACTCATTGCTTTTACAGGCACATAATATCATCTCTCTGTCACCCTTTAAAATCAGTTTTAAAGCTCTGCAAGAGATGCAGGTGTCACAGCCAAACTTCTCATTGAATATTCATTGTGCTGCCTGCAGTATTTTGAAATGAACATTCACTCTAAGGCAAGAGAGAGAGAAAAATATTGTCTTCCTCAGAGAACTTAGCTTAAGCAATAATGATCTAAATAGCAGGAGGTTTAATCTGCTACTGACTTTTAAATGTAGTTTCAGCTAAAGAAAAAAGGATGGTTAAATTTTGCCTTTATTTACTAGAAAGCTTTTAAGGACAATGTACAAATGTGGATCATAAATTAAGAATATTTTAATCTAGTCAGAGATATAAGAAAATTCAGGAAAAAATACATTTGAAACAAGTTAATTGCTAGTTCACCATATATATTTTCTTGTGGGCCACCCAAATTTGGTCAGATCCATAAGAATTCAGATTACTTTATTATATTTTGTTCTCTTTAAATGGTGTAGATCAGGCAACATCAGAGGATGTGTTGATTCATGAAATTACTTTGTGACTTTCTAATCCCCTTAGTTTGTTCAAAAGCCTTGACAATGGCACTCTGCATCTCCTGCCACAAAAAACAAAACAACCACAACAAAAAACACTAATTCATTTTGCATTAGTTCTTAGCAATGGAAGAGTCTGAATCTTACTGCCTTTAGTACCAAATGTTATTGCTAACATTGTTCTTTAAGAAATATTTTGTTACGTCAAAATATTTCCTGTGTCAAAAATGCTGCCTCCATCCCCACTTTTATGGCTAGCTTTTAATAAATAAATAAACCAATATCATTTCAGTTATCCTTGAAAACATGGAGTGAAATCGTGTTCCCAGGAGTTTCATCATTGAGCTTAGTGGAACCAGGATTTCACCGGTGGTGATTTAAGGCACTTTCAAACCACTATAATGATATTCTCCTACCTGGCAAATTCTCCAACAGGCAGTCAAAAAACCAAGAGAGATTGACAAAACTAATCAAATCCACAGCAAAATGCAGATCAGAACGTATTTTCAAGATATTGTATAGTAGTAGCAGTGCCTGTCTACAGAAATTAAAGTAATTGTAAATCTGCAGGTACTCAAAGAGTTAATGCACATTTTGCTCATGTCTTCAGTCAAGATGAGAATATAATACGGAAAGATTTTGAAGTCACCAAGCAACAGGTTTAATATTTAGATGTTGAAAATGAACAGCTAAGATGGAAAAAGGATAGGGAAAGCAAAAGTGGAAAGGAGAAAATGGTACGGTTCTGATTGTTGTGGGAGTCCATGGAAGATACACTGCAGAGTGAGAATTGCAATAAGACCCTAATAGGGATGAAAATATTGATGATGAGTATGGAATAAGAACCAGAACAGAATTACAAGCCACATGCCAAAAGTAATGTCAACTTGCGTCTCAGAATAAATACTAAGACATGATGTCTTCTCAAAAGTATGGTGAGTTAATGGCCATGAGCAGAATGAGAATGATGTCATCCGGCTGTGTG
Source organism: Pelusios castaneus (assembly GCA_007922175.1). Classification (NCBI taxonomy): domain Eukaryota; kingdom Metazoa; phylum Chordata; order Testudines; family Pelomedusidae; genus Pelusios; species Pelusios castaneus. The sequence continues at coordinate 8,303,155 of ML685813.1, forward strand.
TCAGTCAAAACAATTCCTGCCATAGAAATGTGCAAGCATCACTTAGATAGCATATATATGGAAAGACAAGAAAGGACAATAAACATGAGGATGAAATGTTTCTGACAAAAAGAAAGACCTAGTGGTGAGATACTAAGCTATGAGCATGCTATAACAACACACAAACTGCAGAACTTTTAGAAGGGGGATTGGTGATACCTTTCAAATATATATTGTCTCTGCTTGCACACATACACGTATACAAGATGCTTTTTGCATATGCAATCAAGAAAGGAAAAAAAAGTCATATTTTCTGTCAGTCTCCAGAGGTAAAAAGTGGATTGATCCTCCTTGAAAATGATCCTAAAAATAAAATATACAATGTTCTAAAAGTGCTAGTTACCAAAGAGGGAGAATGGAGAAAAGAACTTTTATGTAGTTGAAAAGTAGAGTAAGCATTCCAAATGCTGTTCTTGAAAGAAAGAAAGAAAGAAAGAAAGAAAGAAAGAAAGAAAGAAAGAAGGCTTTCTTTCTCATGTCTACAACCTAGGCTACTCACCAGACATTGTTCTAAAAAATACGCTAGCTCATTTTCCTGTGAAGCTGTGTGGACAGAAATGGTGTATGCTGAGACTACGAAGGACATAAAAGCAGTATGCTCCCAGGACTACTGCTCTATTTATCAGTAGTTAAACAGTTGATTATACTGTGTGACAACCTCATAGAAAGAAATCTGCACCATATGCAAAGTTTCTCTCATATCATTTTACAATGAAGAGGTTATTTGAATAAGACCACAGTATAATCAACAAACAACAGAGACTGATATTTTAGCAAACTGTGAGTCTCATCTCCAGGAGAGCCATACTTTTATCAGACAAGTGGCAGCTGTTTTACATTCATCATGCTTAAGGTGCCCTAACAACTGGAACACGTAAAATACATTAGGTGAAGAGACAGGCTCAAACCAAAATCACAGATCTAAATTCCAATAAGCAGCATGAAGTTCTGATACAAATACAAATCCAAACTTCGCAGCTCAGACTCTTGTCAATATAGAGGAACTTTACAATGACTTAGATTGTTCCCAGAAAGCCACTCATGGTTAGAAGTACCATCCCTGATGACCTACAACCTCTCAGAAGCCTCTCTATAAATCTGGGATCCTTAGAGACAGAGGGTGTAGAATTGGATAATCTAGGCACAATGGGAATGTGTTGGGTCCAGGCAAATATTATTTCTGTCCAATCAAGTTAGCCAGAATTATTTTTTCCCAGGAAATATCATTTTTTTCAGAAAAACCCTCTTTGAGTTGTAGATTGGGTCCCTTTTGCAGCTGTTTGGCTGTGCTCCCTATTCAGATGGCATTAGCCATGAAGCACCACAGTCTTCCCTCTAACCTTTGTCCATGGGGAATAATCAAAGATGAGACTGACTGGGGAGATCAGTCCAGAGGGTAAAATGGAGACAGTACCCAGACTATAACTCCCCTGAGGCACCACAGAACCGCTGAAGAATTTAAATATTTAAGTTTCCGCCTGAAATGTTTTGTGTCTTAGCCAAAAGCTGGATAAAAAAAATAACAGGAGGATTTCTATTTTCAACAACAATTTTAAATTTACCAAATGCTGTTTATGAAAAGTTTGTTCAGTTGAAAACTCAATCATCTGTTTTAAAACAGTTTTGACAGAAAATCTGTGATGATCCTCTGCTGTCCACCCTCCATCCTTGCAGGGAATACCTGAAGATATTACAGAGTCAAGCTATATTATCTTTTCCGGAGTCAGGAGGCTGCTGAGATTGTAGTTGGTTGAGAGGCAGAGGGACTCAATGGACATATCCATCTCCTACAGATCCCTGGAATCCAGCACCTTTGGGGCCTGCCTCACAGTGTATTTGGCAGGAGGGGCAAATCCAACATGAAAATGTGTGTGGTGTTTTTGGGGGGAGGAGGCTGGGGGGAGATGGTCTGCACCATAAGAATCCTGCATCAGTTTCTTACCCCCGAGAGCTATCCCTCAAATTTTACAGAAAGAAGAGATTATCTGGGCCAACGTACTGAATCATTACAGGAAAACAGGGTGTCAAATGACATTCTTAAACAGAAGGTTGTATTCAAGTTCCAAAGGGGTTGCCGTGTTAGTCTATTGCAGAAAAACAAACAGAGTTCTGTGGCACTTTTAAAGACTAACAGATTTATTTATCACATGAGCTTTTGTGCGAGAAAATCCCACTTCATCAGATGCTTTGAAGAAGGTTGTATGTTGTTGCATGCTCGAGTGACTCCTGGGACAGCTGTGCATGAGTACTAAATGTAGGAAAATATAGGAGGAGGAAGAACTGCACTTTCATTTAACATCTTTTAAACAATTACATAAGCATGTAGGATAATCCTCAAGAAATAACTTCTTTTTTTTTTTTATTCTGTCAGTTCTCTGTGTTTTTCCTCCCAGATCTTTGAAGACAATTTTACCTCACAGCACTAAATCTTTCCTTTTTTATTTCAGCACAGCATACACTAAAATGTCATAATTATAACTACTGAAAGTAAAACAGTTTTTAATATCAATTTTGCTCAACTCTTATATTGCACTGCTCATGTGGCAACATTAACACAGGTCTCAGATCCAGGGTCCCAGGACCACTGCAGGGTGGAGAGTCCTAGCCTAAATGCAGCCAGGACCCAGAGCTCAAGTTCCACTGCCTTGCAGAGTAAATGCAGGACTGTGGCCCTTATGGATTCGTATTCTAGAAGTCTGGCAAAAGCATTCCAGAATCTCACAGGCCAATATTTTGTTCTCTAGACAGACAAGTTTGGTGAACAGTAAAGTTTTCCCATACTGCATCACAAACAAAAGGTTATATAGCCACATTTTAGGTGGGTGTTAGGAAGTTTGGGTGGTTGGATTTTGGCCTTCATAATGCAGTGTAAATGCTGGATCCTCTATTTGGGACCTGTGGTTACAAATGAGTGTAGAAACTCAAGCCTGAGGTTTCAGCGTTACGATCTGATAATTCAAGTTCTACTAACCATGGGTATGTCTACACTAGCAATTTAGGTTAACCTAAGGACCCTTAAATTGACCTAAATTACTCCATGTCTACACCTGACTTTCATTAAGTTGACTTAAGAAATTCCTTAAGTCAACTTAATGAAAGCTTAAGTCGACTTAATAACAACCTCCCATTAGATCAATTTAAGCCTTAAGTCGACTCCTTAAGTCGATTTAAAGACAGTGTGGACAGGGAGTAACCCTTAAATTGACTTTATTAAGTCGACTTACGGCCTGTCAAGTCGACTTAACGAAGTGGACTAAGTCGACTTAACTTTAAGTTGACTTAGCCCACTTTGTTAAGTCAACTTAATAAGGTCGATTTTAAGTTGACTTAAAGTCAACCTTGTTAAGTCGAGTGTAGACATAACCCATGGGTTTATATTGGAGTATAGACATACCCTATTTGTCAACAATGGCCTATAGCATAAAGTAATGGCTTTACATTTTATCAGCTGCTGGCAGCTCTTTACAAGGCCTACATAGCAACTCCTAAAGTTTAATTATGGCACTTCGTTGCAAAAAGAGAGTATTAGAGGACAATTGCATTAAAGATGCATGAAATGAACTTGAGAAGAATAATTTACACAGTGCTCCCATCTTTCACCATCATCTCCTGTTTTTAAGGCCCTGATTGGCTAGGACCATATTATTCTGGTTTCTTGGCTTTAGTAACTTGACTTTCAGACACCAGTTTAGGAGCATTTTAGAGATGGAGAATTGAAGCACATTGAGTCTAAGTGACTTGCCCAAAGTCACACAGCAGGTCTGTTAAAAAATCATGAACATGACCTCAGATATCTCTGACCTTAGGCAGTGCCCTAAACACCAGTCCATCCTTCTTCATAGGAGCCGCTGCTATCGTCATCATCTTCTTCCTTAAGTGGCCAGTTAAGACAGAGCACCTCATATCGAACTTTCTGGGGTCAAAGATCTCTCTCATGTTTTTAAGTCTTCAGAGGCTTTTATAGCATCTGTCTGGGAGGAAAAGAGATATCTCCATCACTCCATGTAGATCAATTTTAAAGTTCAGTCCTCCACAAATGAATCAGGATCATTTATTTCTTTTGTTTCCTCTGTCTCAGTTCAATTCCACATGTTCACAAAGCCAGCAAGAGTGTGTTCTGTTATCTTTCCTGTGTGTTGTTTTGTAAATTCTTGGGTTGCTTTGAAGCTAATTTAGCAATTAAGAGTGAATGCTGTATCCATTTTATTTGACACAAAATTTTTCACCTTATGTTAAAACATATAAAACCAAGATGGGTGATGAGTGAATAACAACTCTAGCTTAAGGAGTCTTATGTTACAGGAAAATATATGGTATCAACTATCAATTGTTTAAGATCTACATTTTATTAAAACATAACAGAATCCCAAATACTAATACACTTCAGAAACATTGTATTTGATAGGTTAAATCCTTTTCAAAAATAGTTCAGAAGCCAACATTCAACACACGGTTGAGAAGAATCTCTCCGATGCTGCATTGTAATGTGTATACATTCACATTTACTGCAGCATCACTACCATACACTAAGGATAAAAGGGCATGTTACTGAGACAATTGTGTCATAGCAGTCGCTGAGTCTGATAAATGCCAAATTAACAAGATTTATGTGGAGGGAGAAATGCAAGGTCATTGAATGTGGCTAGGGATATTTTCCATTCCCAATCCTGATGTAAATGCCATGGCAGATATTGCTTCTGACTATGTTGCCCTTCAAAAAGCTTAACTTAAATGGGAGGCTTCTTGATCACCTTGTGTTGAAATTAGCATAACCAACTCCTTGAGAGCAGTAGGCCAGCCTTTGGTTCTACAAATTTGGATTTTTTTACTCTTTGGCTATATCTATACTTGGACCAGGGGGAGGGTGGTGAGTCCCAGCTCATCTAAAAACACACACACACACACACACACACACACACACACACACACACACACA
>ML685813.1:8308139-8368483 GCA_007922175.1 Pelusios castaneus
CACACACACACACACACACACACACACACACACACACACACACACACTAACTCTCATAGAGCTACCACAAAAATATAGCGATGGAGTCATGGTAGTACATGCAGTGGCTAGTCGGTACTGAGTACAAACCCACCTTGAACCTATGGATACAAAGCAGAGTGGCTACCTCTTGAAACCACTCAACACTGCATATGCTATCACAGTTACGCTACTGTTGTTAGCATGCTAGCTTGGTGAGACATAACATGACTATGTCTATGTGAGATGGGAATTGCCCTCCCAACTCCAAATGTAGATATAGTCTAAGAATACACTAATCTTAGTCTACATGACAACAGTTTTAAATAGACTGTCTCATTCATTAGAGGTCTATTCATGAAACAGTTAAGAATTCATATTCTCTTTCATCATGACTTTTGATCACTAGTATGTATATCCCATTTATGACGTCTCTAATTGTATAGACATCCAGGCCCATTTCAACGGTGAACGTGTATTATATAAGGACAGTATTTTCTACTATTTAATTATGGAACAATAACCAATGGAATTTGCTGCATTGCCCAAATATGGCTAAGTTCTTTTTTTCCTCTGCTTTTATATGAACTCATCTAATTCAGTGCAACCTGAATATTGTGTGTTATCCCAGAGTAAAGACACATTCATAATAATTAGTCACTAGCTGTGTTTTCTTTATTCTTAATATCTTTACAATGTGGTAGTTCTTAATAAGAACTACAATGGGTTCCACCAATTGTATGTTCTGGGTAGTATCCCATACAATTAAATACTACTTCAGAGTAACCAATTAAACTGTTAAAACATTGTTTTAAAGTAAATGGGTTTGCATTCTATGCGGGCCATGTCCTTTTATCACAGTTCAGACTACCCTATCTGTTTTGACAGCTTACAGTATTTTTGAAGCTGTTCAGCATTTGCCATAGTGACTATCGCATCCAAACTTAAAATATTGATTATATAATTGACTAGAATTTGCAGCTGAAGCAGCTCCTGTCATCAACTATTTTTCAAATATTCTTGGGAATTACTTTGGAACCTGCAGTGCAAACATAGAGTAGCTTCCAATTAATTATGTTTACGTGCTATTTGCTGACCTCAGAAATAACTTATAATACTCAAATTCTAGGCAGATACTCTATTGGTTTTCCTGATTAGTTCCATTTATAGGTGTTTAAGTAATAAAAAGACTTGGAAGGGCATATGAACAAACTTTTCCCAACATTTTCTAAATTCCTGATTTTCTCCTTGTACTTTCGGTTTCATTTATAGGTTTTCAAGCAGACACTAATAGTTGTAGGCCACATGCTCATAAGAGATACATAAATTAGGGATATCTGCTGGCAAAACACGCACTCTCTCTCTCTCTGATACCAAGACACAAAATAATAAAAATATGAGTCAAACCTTCAGCCAATCAAACCCCTACATTCATAAAGGACTAAAACCTGGTTCTGTGTTAAGTAGAAGTAATACCTATACAAATTACTCCTATTATAAGAATGAACTATGCCAGCCTGACTGATCTTCAGAGCAGTTTTGCATGCAGAAAATAAGTGAAAAATAGTTCCATAAAGTTAGTTGGTTGGGCCCTGGCCTATACTTTAGATTCAGCTAGACCCAGGGCTGTTCCTTGGGTGGAGCGGGGCCCTGGGCCAATAGTCTTACGTGGGGCCCCACCCCCCTGCTGCAGGGGAATGTGGCGGGCCCACCGGCCTGCTCTGGCCCCCAGGGAGCTGGACCTGGAGGCCGAGGCCACTGGGGGAGGAAGCCGGCTCTGGCCTTGGTCCTGATCCCAGCCCAGAAGGCCGCCGGTGGGGGGAGCCATCTCCTGCCCTGGTCACTGAGGCTGCAGGCACAGGGAGCCGGCTCCAGCCTTAGCCCCGGCCCCGGCCCGGGAGGCTGAGGCTGCCGGTGGAGAGCCGGCCGAATGCAGCTGTGTGGATCAGGCCGGCCCAGAGGCTGGGCTCCCTCCATGTGTTCCGCCCCTGGGCCTGCCTGCTCCACCCTGGGGCTGGGCATAGTGCTCCCAGCCTGCCCCCCTCCCCCGCTGCCTTTGGCTCGGCAGTGGAGAGTGTTGCAGGAGGAAGAAGCCGTGGGGGGGGGGAGCCACAGTGCCCCGCTGGGAGCGGGACAGCGCAGGGCCCATATAACTGCAGGGCCCAGGGCAATCGCCCCGTTTGCCCCCCCAGGGATGCCCCTGGCTAGGCCTAGCTACACTGCTCAAAAGTATGGTAAATTTACACTCATGAGCTCCATAGTTAAACTGATCTAACCCCTGCTATAGTCCACAGAGATGCTGAAGGGAGCCAGGAGTTCACACAAATCATCTCCTTCCCCTCCCTCAAACCTAAACTGGTCATCTTTATATCTCATATCACTAACAACCATGTGGCAGTCCCACAGAGGTATCTTCAGCCAAGAGATTGCAGTTATCCCTATACAGCTACAACAGATGACTGAAACAGGGGTAGATTGAGACAAATGTTCACAACTATTGGAGGTTTAGAATGAGTTAGGGATTTTGTACCAATCCTCCATCTGTAGAGCCCTGCAGTTCCTCAGATATGCACTTCTTATCCGCGGATATCTGCATCCGCGGGTGCAAATGCAGATATCCACATACCAGTTGCTGCAGATTGCAGCTCGGGTATGGATACTATTTTTATCTGGTCAAGGCTGTACATGCAGAGAGCACCATTGCTCCACCCAGAACATCTAATTGGTTACAGCTGCAGCCCTGACTGAATCCAGGGGCCAGTCCAGGCAGAGTAATAGATGCTCTCCCTCCCACCTCCCCCACTGCCGGCCACTCCCCCCAGCACCAAACAGCTGGGTGATCTCAGTAGCCCCCGTTTCACATGGCCAGCGCCAGCAGAATAAGAGTTGCTCAGATCTGGGCTAGCCGGGGCTCTGAACAGCATCGGGCTTTTACTGGCTCATCCGGGTCCTGCGTCCCGCCCCCAGCTGTCCTTCAGTCTCTGACTCCAGATTGTGAGAGCCAGAGCCCAGCCCATCAGAGCTGGTGTTCAGTTTTAGTGGCCAGTCCCCACCTCCACTGATCAGCTGAGAAATTGCAGCAGCTCAGACTTCCCAGCCCAGCCCAGGAAGAATAACAGTTGCTCAGATTGGAGCCAACAAAGGCTCTGAAAAACACTGGGAGCTGTTGGCAACTCTCTCCCTTCTCAGCTGTTTCTCGGGCTCCCTGAACCTAGCTGGCCAGAGCCCACGCACATCAGCTGATGATGGGCTGCTGCTTCCCCCCTTCTTTGGCTGCCAGTCTCCCAATCTGATTGCTCAGATGAATGAATTACCTTGCCCATGCTGAACAGTTGAGTGACCTGATCTTCGCTCTAGTAGGTGGAATAACCAGATGATCAAGGCCAGCAGGGCTCTGAACAAACAGTATGGGGAGCTGCTGGCTAGTGCCACCCTCCTTGCCCCCTTCCTCGGGCTCTGTGTGAGGCAGCTGCTGCTCTGTAACAATCCAGGAACTGACAGGCAGCTGCCCCAGAAGAAAACACAGAGGTTGCATCAGGATCCTTAGGACTCGCTATAATGTTGTTTAAAATAAAAACAGTGTGTGCACATTTACTATGCCCTTGGTTTGAAGTTGTTACATTACAGAACACACACAGGCAGGAACACAAAACAGAAGCACAGTGTAATGATGAGGAGCCGAGCAGAGCGGAATGGAGCTGCTGCAAGGCAGGGGCGGGGCGGTTGCGGATACCCACAAAACATGGAGATGTGGATTACGGATCAGATACGTGCTTACATGTCTCAGATATGGATCGGCTGTGGATCCACATTTTTGTATCTGCGCAGGGCTCTATCCATCTGGACTGAAGTTATCCTCTGCTGGGACAGTCTGTCACCCTGGACTCTTTGGATTAAACATTTTCTTTAAGGATCTTCCCATGAAAACACCCCTCCGGTCTCTGGGAATTTGGTAAAGCAAAAAAAACTAAATCAATCATTTAGCCTTCTTGAAATAATAGCATCATTTCAAGAAAACATGAGCCAAAGACCAAGTTTAATTCTGATATCTTCTCTGCCTTTTCCTAAGCATTTATCTAACTGCAGGAGATGATTATCCTACCATTAGTCAACTTCACTGAAGTTGTTTCTTTATTCTTTATATATTTATTATTTCTTTATTCTTTTTATTTATATATATATATATATTCAATTGAATAACTAGAACAAATTCACTATACAGTTTATTTTTCTTTTTAGTTTTAATACCCTCATAAAATATGCACATTCCCCTAAAGCAATCTTACTTTTCAGAGCTTTCTCATTCCTGTAAGTAAGGGTAACAAAAGAAAAACAGAAAATAAGAGTCAGATAGATAAATGGGAAAAAAAATAACATCAGAATATAAATAGTGGAATTAATGTCTCTCCAAAAGCAGAAGTGCTACCCTTTCATAGAAATGTAGAAATGGAGGGCCTGCACTGAGGCAGGACTTAGACCATCCCTGACAGATGTTTGTCTAACCTGTTCTTAAAACTTCCAGTGATAGGGATGCCACAATCACATAAAATAATCTGTCCAGTGTTTAACTCTTCTTATAGATAGATAGGTAATCTAAATCTCCCTTGCTGCAAGGTAAGCAGATTACTTCTTGTTCAGTCTTCAGTGGACATAGAGAATAATTGATCACTGTTCTTTTTATGACAACATACTACATATTTTGAAGATTGTTGCCATGTCCCTGCTTCAGATGGTTCTTTTCCTCCAGACTAAATATGTGCTGTCTTTTTAGCTTTCTCTCATAAATCAGATTTTCTAAATTCATCATCATTTTTGTTATTCCCCTCTGGACTTCCTCCAATTTTTCCAAAAATAATAGATTATGGCACCCCACAGTACCCTAGCTGAGGCTTCACCAGTGCTGAGCAGAATGAACATTTACCTCCCATTTCTTACATATGTTTTACATTCCTGATAATATACCCCACAATAATATTAGCCTTTTTAACCACTGCATCACATTGTTGACTCCTATCCAATTTTTAATTTACTCTTACCTCCAGATTCTTTTTACTATACTGTTGCCTCTGCATCTATTCCCCATTTCTATTGGTGTTTTTGATTTTTCGTTCTTGAGTACATTTCTTTGCATTTGTCTTTATTCAGTTGCTTAGACCAATTCTCTATTTTATCAAGAATATTTTGAATTCTAATCCTCTCCTCTAAGTGCCTACAATCCCTCCTAGGTTGGTGTCATCCACAACTTTTCTAAGTGTACCCTCCACTCCATTACCCAAGTCATTCATGAAAATATTGACTAGTATTGGACCCAGGACAGATGCTGTGAAAGCCAGTAGATATATCCTCCCAGCTGACAGCAAACCATTGATTACTACTTTGAGTACGGTTTCTCAACCACTTGTGAACTCACCTTATAGCAATTTCATTTAGGCCACATTTTCCTAGTTCACTTTTGAGAATGTCAGATGAGACTGTGTCAAAAGCCTCCTATTTCCATTATTGTCATCTAGGATTCTAGTCTATCCTCCTGTGTAGCGCAGATCATAGATTTCACCCATACATTAGTGTTGCTATGGATACAATCCATAAATAATTCAGAGATTATCAACACTGTTCTAAAATGTATATAATATTATTCCATTTGATATTACTTCTAACCATTTCAATCATTATTTCTGTGTTGATTAGCCATTAGTAAGTATGACAAAATAAACATGATATTGAGCTACAAAAATTCTATAGTATAGAGGAGAAAATACAAAAATGATTATGTCTAGGGAACACTCAGAAGGGAAAATGATTATTACATGGCATATTTTCTATTTTCCTCCAACCCCATAAATTATTTAAGGTAGCCATACTGGTGGGCTTGAGATTCCTTGAGAATCTTCTGCACACACAACCAGCAGTAATATACACTGCTTCTCCCCTTGTGGATTGAAGGGAAATTGTCAGTAAAATTCAGGGACAGCCATGATTGGGACAGTTCCAGATGGCGAAGCCAATTTGCATTGCACCTATGGGGTGTGTCTAAACTTACAAATTAAGTCGACTTAAGCTTGCTTAAGTCGACTTCATTTACTCTGCATCTACACTACACTTCCCTTAAGTCGACTTAAGCAGCTGCTCAAGTCGACTTAAGGAAAAATTAAGTTGACTTTATAAAACCTTTTGTAGAGTCCCCTCTAAGTCGACTTAAAATTTGACTGTGGACATGCTAAGTCGATTTAAATTAACAAGTGTAGACATAGCCATGTACAGATGCTTATTGTTACCAGCAAATCACCAGGGATCTGCACATTAAGGCATGTAATATGAAGCCATACAGATAATGAGAGCTTTAAGAGTGACTTATTTTTAAAAAGTAGAATGAAAAATACTGTGCCTGAACAGAGTCATATAAAGAATGCTTTTAGTAAAAAACTATATATATATATATATATCCTTAATTGTACTTTACGTCAATATAGCCAGTATTTCTCCCATATTCCTGTATTTATACAGTAGTAAGTGTAAAGACTCTCTCAGCCTTTGGGTACTATGATAATATAAATATTTACTACTAATAATAAAGGACATCAGTGACAACAGGAGAAAACATAGAATTCATTTTTTTTAAACTCATCAGTTAAAGGTATTGTGTCACTTTCTATATTTTACTTTGAAATCATTTAAATTCCTCCTCTCCTTTCTAATGAAACCCGGCCAATAGTATGACTAAGAGGTTGAAGTTGTGGCTGAGTGACCAGGGGGAGCTTGCGAACAGGGACTGCAAACAGGGGAGTTTGCGAGGGAAGGAGAAGGAGAAACCCTGAGAAGGAGGTGAAGGAGATCCACTTGCTGAAGAAGTAAGGGAGAGAGCGAACCTTGGAGAGAGTGAATTGCTGACTGTGTGTGCTTGTGCTTGTGTCTTTTTTTCCCCACAGGTGATTTCTGTGAATTGTCAGTTACTGTATGAGTTGGGATTGTAATTGTGTGATTGTCTGGGGGCTGTTTGTACCATTGTTCTCTGCTCAGCCCTGATCAGCTCAATCAGCCTTGTGATCACCCTTCCCCTGTGTGCCTAACGAGGGGCAAGGGCTGACCTAGGCAGAGAAGGCCTTAAAAGCCAATGGCTGAGCAAACAGGGGGAGCTTGTGAACAGGGACTGCAAACAGGGGAGTTTGCGAGGGAGTTGGTGGGAAGTTTGTGTTTTGTGTAGCTACTATGGTGAAGAGGACCCGCGCCGCTTGTGCCAGCACTGCTTCTGTCTCCTCCACCTGCGCCTGTACCCAGACAGACATACTGACCATGGATATCTCTACCCAGATCCTGGCATGGACTTGCAAGGACTGTGGCCTGCATTTCCCACTCTCAGACGGTCAGGCTGGGGAGATCATTCAATGTGACAGGTGTCTCCTGGTGGAATCTCTCAGGAAGCAGGTGGGGGAGTTACAGGAGGAGGTGGCCAGGCTCAGGAGTATCCATGCCCTGGAGAAGTTCCTGGATAGCATCCATGAGGAAACATGCAAGGATGAAGAAACTATCCAGAGGCAAAGGACTGCTGCCGCACCCTCGGAGAAGGATGAGTTGGCTCAAGCAGAGGGTGGACACTGGCAGCTGGTTACTTCTGGCAGCAGACAGTGCTCCACCCCTGCTCCCATCCCACCCTCCGTTGTGGTAAAGAACCGCTTTGCAGCACTACAGACGGGAGATGAGGTGGAAGAGGAGAAGCCATGCATCCCCTATGTTGGGAGGATCACAACCATCACACCCAGGAGAAAACGGGTTGTGGTGGTTGGGGACTCTCTTCTGAGGGGGACAGAGGCACCCATCTGTAGCCCAGATAAGGCCTCTCAGGAGGTATGCTGCCTGCCAGGGGCCCGTATCCGAGACATTACAGAGGGATTGTCAAGAATCATCCGTCCCTCTGACTACTACCCCATGCTACTCATCCATGTGGGAACCAATGATACTGTGAGAGGTGACCCTCTGCAGATCAAAGGGGACTACAGGGCTCTGGGAGCACGGGTGAAGGAGTTTGGTGCACAGGTGGTGTTCTCCTCGATCCTTCCGGTCAAGGGTAGGGGCCCGAGCAGAGACAGATGCATCCTGGAGGTGAATGCCTGGCTGCGGAGATGGTGTTACCAGGAGGGCTTTGGCTTCCTTGACCATGGGGTGCTGTTTCAGGAAGAAGGACTGCTAGGCAGAGATGGACTCCACCTATCCAGGAAGGGGAAGAGCGTATTTGGAAGCAGACTGGCTAACCTGGTGAGGAGGGCTTTAAACTAGGTTCGAAGGGGGAAGGTGACCAAGGCCCACAGGTAAGGGAAACCTGGGGGAAGGGATGGAACTTGGGGGGTGCTGGGGCTGTAACAGAAGGAATAAAAGAAAGGGTAGTTGGAACTGGGGGGGGGGATAAAATAATTGTTTTATATTTCCTGATGAAGTCATAATACCTCAGGCGAGAGGGGAAGGAGGACACTCGGAGAAATTGCAAGGAGGAAGATACGACAGGAGGCAGAATCGACAGGGCAAAGTAGGGCAATGGGCCCGGTATCTTAGGTGCCTGTACACAAATGCGAGGAGCCTGGGAAACAAACAGGAAGAATTGGTAGTACTGGCTCAGACACGGAACTATGATATAATTGGAATAACAGAAACATGGTGGGATAACTTGCATGACTGGAGCACTGCCATGGATGGATATAAATTGTTCAGGAAGGACAGGCAGGGAAAAAGGGGGGAAGGAGTAGCGCTATATGTAAAAGAGCTGTGTGACTGCTCGGAGCTCCACTATGAAAGTGGAAACAAGATGGTTGAAAGTCTGTGGGTTAAGTTTAGGGGAGAATGCAACAAGGGGGATGTTGTGGTGGGGGTCTGCTACAGACTGCCAGATCAGAAAGAGGAGGTGGATGAGGCATTCTATGGACAACTAACAGAAGTTTCCAGATCGTCGCAGGCCCTGGTTCTTATGGGGGACTTCAATTATCCTGACGTTTGCTGGTAAGATAATACAGCAGTGCACAGGCAATCCAGGAAGTTTTTGGAGAATATTGAGGACAACTTCCTAGTACAAATGCTGGAGGAACCAACTAGGGGCCTTGCACCTCTAGACCTATTGCTCACAAACAGAGAAGAATTGATCGGGGAAGTAGAAGTAAATGGCAACCTGGGCAGCAGCGACCATGAGATGGTAGAGTTCAGGATCCTGATCAATGGAAGGAAGGAAAGAAGCAGAACACACACCCTGGACTTCAGAAAAGCAGATTTTGGCTCCCTTAGGGAGCTGATGGGCAGGGTACCATGGGAGGCTGATCTGAAGGGGAAAGGTGTCCAAGACAGCTGGCTGTATTTTAAAGAAACCCTGTTAAAGGCACAGGAAGATAGCATTTCGATGTGCAGAAAGAACAGCAAATGTGGACGGTGACCAACGTGGCTTAGCAGGGAACTCTGCGGGGAGCTGAAACATAAAAGGGAAGCTTACAAGAAATGGAAGCTTGGACAGATGACAAGGGAGGCATATAAAGATATTGCTCGGGACTGCGGGGATAAAATCAGAAAGGCCAAAGGACAATTGGAGTGCAGCTAGCAAGAGATGTGAAGGATAACAGAAAGGGGTTCTATAAGCATATCAGCAACAAGAAAAGGATCAGAGGTGGTGTAGGTCCCTTACTGAATGGGGCAGGCGTCCTCGTGGAGGATGATGCAGAAAAGGCGGAAGTACTCAATGCTTTTTTTACTTCAGTCTTCACAGGGAGGGCCAGCTCCCAGGTTACTACACGGGGTAACGTGGAATGGAGAGAAGAGCGGCCCTCGGTGATGGAAAGTCAGGTTAGGGAACACTGAATGAAATTGGAGGTGCACAAGTCCATGGGGTCGGATGAACTACATCTGAGCGTGCTGAGGGAGTTGGGGGAAGTGATTGCAGAGCCACTGGCCATTATCTTTGAGAACTCGTGGCGAACGGGGGTGGTCCCGGAGGATTGGAAAAAGGCAAATATAGTACCTATCTTTAAGAAAGGGAAAAAGGAGGAACCGGGGAACTACAGACCGGTCAGCCTCACCTCAATCCCTGGGAAAATCATAGAACAGGTCCTCAAGGAATCCATCTGTGACGGAATGCACATCTGTGCAGCCCTTGGGCGTGACCTGTATAATCTTTCTGTTCAGTTTTGCAGTGTAATTGTGTTATTTGATGACAATTACACTATACTAGGTTCCTCTGTGAATGCTCAGAACATGTGCCACATGATTACCAGGGTGCCATGTTCCCTGCTGCGACATGTATGTATAGATGTGAAGCATGTTACAGGGTTCAGACTCTCAGGGCTGTCTCTAGCACAATGGCTGATGATTTACACATCAAAGGGAATGCTAATGCCCTCCCCTGCTCAGGTAGGAGTGAAGAGAATCTCACAACAGGACAGTGAGGGGGAG
This sequence comes from Pelusios castaneus, assembly GCA_007922175.1. Taxonomy (NCBI): domain Eukaryota; kingdom Metazoa; phylum Chordata; order Testudines; family Pelomedusidae; genus Pelusios; species Pelusios castaneus. The sequence continues at coordinate 8,318,577 of ML685813.1, forward strand.
GGGCTGTCAGCAGTTTGTTAAAACAAAGACAGAGACTGTGAAGGGGAGAAGCTGCAGGCTTTCAGCCTGAGAAGACACCATCTTGCAACCAACTTCAAGCAAGATCGGGGCCCTGCCTGGGAACAGGCAGAGAATGGCTGTAAAACATCGAACAGCCGAACACCATGCGCATAATCTTGGACTCTGAGGTCAGTTTAGGTGAAGATGTTAGAGTAGTATGCGGTTTATACCTTTTATTTGATAGTGGTCACTCCTGACTCATTTATAATATGGTTCTGCCCTGATTGGCCGTGTTCTCACTTGAAATCAGACTCTGATCAATAAACTAGTAGTTGTTTTACCTAAAGCTGTGTGGTCTTTAGAGGGTGTGGATGTGGGAGGCTGGGTACAATCCACTTCTTTGTTAAGTGGACGGACTTGAGACTAAGGTGATTGGGAGTGGGTCCCAATCCCTGTAAGGCAGTGGCTCCCAGTGTAGTGTCTGGGGCTGGGTGTGCTTGCTTGGGGACCAACGCCTGTGTGGCTAGTGGATTTACACCCATTGCCTGGGACCAATTACACGCTGGTGGCTGGTGTGGACTGACTCAGGAGTGAGCGGTCACCCAGCAGAGCGGGGTAAATTGGGGTTCAGGAGTGGGGTCCAAGCGGTCATAGCAGCACACCAGACTGGATTTGGGGAGCAGACTGTCACACCATCCTGAAACACTTGGAGGAAAATAGAGTGGTCAGGAACAGTTAACATGGATTCACCAAGGGCAAATCGTGCCTGACCAACCTGATTTCCTTCTATGATGAGATGACTGGATTTGTGGATGCAGAAAGAGCCATTGCCGTGGTATACCTTGACTTTAGCAAGGCTTTTGATATGGTTTCCCACAGCATTCTCGTCAACAAGTTAAGGAAGTATGGGTTGGACGAGTGGACTGTAAGGTGGATCAAAAACTGGTTAGATCACTGGGCTCAGCGGGTAGGAATCAATGGCTCGATGTCTGGTTGGCAACCGGTAACGAGTGGAGTGCCCCAGGGGTTGGTCCTGGGGCTGGTTCTATTCAACATCTTCATTAATGATCTTGATGATGGAATAGACTGCGTACTTGGTAAGTTCGCGGATGACACCAAGTTGGGGGGAATGGTAGATACTCTGGAGGGCAGGGACAGGATCCAGGGAGACTTGGACAAATTGGAACATGGGCTGAAAGAAACCTCATGAGGTTCAACAAAGACAAGAGTAAAGTCCTGCACTTAGGACGGAAAAATCCCATGCACTGCTACAGGCTGGGGACCGATCGGCTAAGTAGCAGTGCTGTAGAAAAGGACCTGGGGGTTATGGTGGACAGGAAGATGAATATGAGCCAACAGTGTGCCCTTGTTGCCAAAAAGGCCAATGGCATATTAGGCTGCATCAGTAGGAGTATTGCCAGCAGATCGAGGGATGTGATAATTCCCCTCTATTCGACACTGGTCAGGCCGCATCTGGAGTACTGTGTCCAGTTTTGGGCTCCCTACTACAGAAAGGATGTGGACAAATTAGAAAGAGTCCAGCGGAGGGCAACAAAAATGATTAGGGGGCTGGGGCACATGACTTATGAGGAGAGACTGAAGGAACTAGGCTTATTTAGTCTACAGAAGAGAAGACTGAGGGGAGATTTAATAGCAACCTTCAACTACTTGAAGGGTTGCTCCAAAGAGGAGGGAGCTAGGCTGTTCTCGAGGGTAACAGAGGACAGAACAAGGAGCTATGGTTTCAAATTACAGCTGGGGAGGTCAAGGTTGGATATTAGGAAAAACTTTCCCACTAGGAGGGTGGTGAAGCATTGGAATGGGCTACCTAGGGAGGTGGTAGAATCTCCATCTTTGGAAATTTTTAAGGCTCGGTTAGACAAAACCCTGGCTGGGGTGATTTAGGGGGAGTGGTCCTGCTTTTTAGCAGGGGGTTGGACTAGATGACCTCATGAGGTCCCTTCCAACCCTATTATTCTATGATTCTATGATTTCTGGGTCTCACACCCAATTTTCATTCATCATATTGAGTATGCCAATGAATGTTAAAATATCTTTTCTAGCTCATCCCTAAAGCCTCCTATATGTATCTCAGTCACATAGCCTATTAAAGAATAAAATACTGCATACAGAAATGGTTTTTGTAGCAAAGAACAAAATGCAAAATAGAGAGAGAGAGAATGATATAGAACATATTAATTTTTAGTACCATCTTCCAAAATCCTTACTCATGTTGAATGTACTGTGCTGCGCAAGTGATTCCATTGAGCTCAAATGTATTATTTGTGAAATAGAATACTACTGAACCATCTTCTAGGTTCCCAGAATCAGGACTTATTAGTTTTACAAGACACATTAATAGATGTATAACTTTGAAAGCCATAAGACCTCATTAGTTCATTCAGGGTATGTCTACACTGCCAGTTTCTCAGCAATCAATACAGTACAATCAATTAAGCAGGTCATTGGAGATCCACTCAGTCGATCCCATATGAACTTTCCAGTTGACACTAGTAAGCCATCTCTCCAGAAAGGGTAAGTCTGCATCAATGGGAGGGCATCTCCTTTTGTCACAGAACTAGGATATGGCAAATGGTGGCAACCACCCCAGATCCTGCACTTTGAGAGGGCTCTGCAGTTCAGTAACACAAGAGTTGCCAGAGCCCTAACTTGAGAAAGAGCAGAAGTACATCTAAAAACATGACCAAGCCACTGACTTGAAAGTATAGATTGTCTCCAAATCTGAAGTAGCTCTGGGTCAAGACAAAGTCACAAAGTTCAGCTGCCAGGTGTGCTGTGTCATCATCAGGGAAACTGTTCCAGGTGGCATGTAGTTCATCTTTGTGTGGAATGTTGGTGTAGAGGGCTTCTACATCCATAGTGGCTACAATGGTGTTTTCTGGGAGATCACCAATGGATTGTAGTTTTCTCAAGAAGTCAGTGATATCACGACGATAGCTAGGAGCGCTGGTGGCGTAGTGTCTGATGAGAGAGTCCACATAGCCTAACAATCCTGCTGTGAAAGTGCCAATGCTCAAGATGATGGGGCATCCAGAATTCCCAGGTTTGTGGATCTTGAATAGTAGATAGAATACCTCTGGTCGGGGCTCTTGGTGTGTGCCCATGTAGATTTGCTACTGTGCTTCCTCAGGGAGTTTCTTAAGCAGATGTTGTAGTTTCTATGCAAGACATTAATTTCCTGCTGGCCAATGAGTTGGGAGCAGTTAGGAAAATGTGTCAAATTTCAGGGCAATAGAACTTCTATTCCCCCCTCTATTGCAGAGCAAAGGCATCCACCCTTAGCTTCCAGCTTCCCAGCCATTGCCTCTCTTGGGAGGAGATGTGCAGCTATCTCTCTTTCAGTCAAGATATTTGCAGGCTGAATACTTTCCTGCTTACACTGTGATATCCCCAGAAAAAGTCAAGCTGCCAAAGTAGGCTTGTTCTGCCATCTCTTCAGAGACAGTTTATGGTGGAATTATCAGAGTTAATCTACCATATAGCTCTTTCTAAGAAAGCATATTTTATTCTTACAGTAAAAGCAATACACAGAAAATGTTTTTAAAAAATGAATTATATAGGTGCGTGCGTGCGTGCGTGCGTGCGTGCGTGCGTGCGTGCGTGCGTGCGTGCGTGCTAATAAGCTTACCAGAGATCAACCCAACTTCAACAAAAGTTCAGACAGGAACAGTTCTTTAAGTCCCACAGAGAAGCTTCCCTGTGCTTTCAAGTTCCAAGCACTCTTTGCTCAGAACAATAACATAGGTTTATTGGGCCAAAGTAGGCCAAAGTCCTTCACACCCTTCCATCAGGATTGGAGCCCTCTATGGACCAAACAAGGAGTCCTATGGAACTTTTGAAGACTAACAAATTTATTTATTGCCTGAGCTTTCCTGGGAGAAAATCCCACTTTGTCAGATGCTTGAAGATGGGGAACTTACAGAATGGGAGCAATATAAATGCAGGGAAGTGTAAGTCATAGGATCAAGTCAGAATCTAGTTTGAGTGAGGTTATGTGAACCTCTCCAGGGAGTGATGCTTCTCTATAGCTGTTACAGCTGGAGTAACTTGACTAATCACCCATCCCTGCTCATAGTTCCTAAAGGAGATGTACTTACCCTTTCTGAGGAAATGCATACAACCCCTGGCCCATAAGGACACATAAGCCATTCATGTAATACAATGGACTCCAAAGATATTAAACTAAATTTGACAATGTTTAACTCAATTCAATAAAGTTTTTCCAGGAGACTACCCTGTTTGTCAAATCATGCTTACTCCAACACCCAAGCTCAGGATAACTAAAGAAGGTGTGTATAGACAATCCTTATTCCCCTGCATGAATATGTAGTAAGGAGCAAAATCTAGTCCTTAGTTGTGTACGTAAATATGGATTTAGGAGCTTACCTTTGGACACTTGTTAAAATATCAGCCAATGTAAGGATGGTAAGATTTCCCTATCATATTGATTATAGTCCAGAAGTCTAAATTGTTTATTTTATTTTCATCAGAGTTTTCTCATTTTCTTGAAAGTACAGTGTTGCTTGCAGTAAGTAAATAACCTACAAGTTCAGCCAGTATTTCTTATAAAAATGTATTCGTAAATGAAAATAAATAGCTCAAAGTCTTTGAAAATTAAATGCTCATAAAGCAATGACAGAAAATCCTCAAAAGTAAAGAAATTTGCTTTGGATATTGAAATATAAAAAGGAGAGGGGAAAAAAAATCTGCCTTCCATATTAAACTGTGGAAGGCCGAATTTCAAGGTTTGCAGGTTTCACTTCACACTGGGTTTAAGCAAACATTTTCACCATAACCAGTTCATAAAGTTTCACATCTTTTGTATGTTGCCTAATGCTTGAGCCTCAAATAACTCCAAGGACTTAAAAACAAAACTCAGCTAAGATTCCAAGTTTCTTATGGATTTAGGTGGAAATCAGAGCACTTGTCCTGTTTCCTTGCCCTTAGGACCCCTTCTTCCAAAAGGCCATGAGAACCACTGTTTTCCTTTTTCTGTATTCAGAGATATGGCTTACAAGACCAAATCTTAACCTCCCAATCCTGGGGGGACAGCCTGCAAAAATCATTCTGGATGGATGGATTGATTGATAGATAGATAAAGACTTCCCGCCCTTCTGCATATTAATCAAAGTTAAATGCTGCAGCACTACTTTCCCACTCTCATTCAGCAGTACCAAGTTTCTAAATAACAGTATAATAAAGAGAAATTAAGATGACTTTCTGAAATTATTTGTTGCACAGCAAACATGCTCAATACTATATCTAACATAATACATAGTCAGTCCTTGCAATAAAGACTTGAAGTATAGAAGACAAATAGGATTTAATAAAGTGGTTTTCAAACTTTTTTCCTCAGGACCCAGTTTTTTCCCCAGGACCCATAAAGAATCATTTATGCCCATGACCCAACAATTACATCTTTGAGCAATGCATTCCAGTCTTTTGGTGGCAGCAGCAAGGGGTGCCATGACCCAGTGCCTGAAGGTCTGTGACCCATTATTTGGCCCCGACTCAAAGTTTGAAAACCACTGATCTAATGCTAAAGCCAGGGGAAAGAGTAGCAGAATCTTTCTGTGCTATATTTGTTATTTAGTCTTTGTCCTTCCTACCTGAAGTCCTGGAACCAGCCCTTTTCTTCAAGAAATATCCAGTATTTCCATTTTATTGTTTTCTCCTCACATTGGCGGTTTCAAAACATCATGATATGATGGAGAATGGAGATGAAATATAAAATTGAAACATGCTAAATTCTTTATATGTACTTACTTCTAAGAACTGAAAAGGTGGGGATTAAGTCTCTGCATCTCTTTACCTATTCAGCTAGAAAAAAAACATATATTTTAATAGGTTATATTAATGTCAGATTGGTGTGGTATCTAATTTTTCTATACTGAACATAGAGGGACACATTCTTAGTTGGTATATATTACTGTAGCTCCATTGCAGTTAATGACATTATATTAATTTACATCAGCTGATTATCTGGCCTGGTTTTTTTTAACATTGGCTGAAAAACACAAATGGCACAAACTGGAATTTTGCATTGAAATATCCCTGAACACGGCTAAGGTGTTTTAAATGTAGACTTAGGTTTTTCAAGTTGGAACTTTCTCTCTAAAGGAAAAAGACACAAGCTAGAGCAAATTCTAACATGGACAATCTTATTATGCACGTTTAGCTAAGTGTAGAGAGTAATGAACTCAAATTCACTTGTATAGAAGTGCAGTTCCATCTTCAATGTACCTTATGATCCTTGATAAAGCAGATAGAAATGGAATGTTGTGTTGCAATCTTGAATAGGAGTGGATTAAAAAAAAAAAGAAAAAAGAAAAATGGGAATAAGGAATCCAGATAAAGACCTGAGATTAAATGAGAAAAGATAAGGAAAAATAAGGTTTTCTTTTCTTTTCCTGCCTTCTTTCTTCTCACTTCTCTATTGCAAAGAGGAAGCTATCTTTTCCCACAACAGTATTAACGTTGCTCATTCCTCTTCACTAATTTTGCCCAATTAAATATTGGCAGGGATCTAGTTTTCCCACGAAGTTAGCTGTTAAAGACAAGAAGTCCCAAATGAATGGACTCTGGAGACCAGTAGCAACGCTGCCATAGGGCACAGGTGGCACATGCCCCGAATGTGCCCAACAGTGCCCTGAGTCCAGCCTAGGGTGGAGCAGGGCAGGAAATGTAAACAGCTACTGGCTCCACCTTCACCCTGTCTGGAGGCTCCACCAGTCCCCGACTCCACAGCAAGGTAAGTACTGTAGGGAGGGGAAGCCTTGGGAGTTGGGCAGGGCTAAGGGTGACCAATGTGTGAGGTGACCGGCAGCGCAATGCAGCCCAGCCTGGTCCGGCCCAGCCCAGCTCAGGGCTCAGCCAACAGCCCAACTCAGGGCCCTAGCTCAGTAGCACAGCACAGCCCGGCACAACTCAGGGCCTCAGAGGAGCCAGATTGGGCCCAGGGCCAGATTGGGCCTGGGGCTGCTAGCGTGTGGGGATGGGAAGAGGGAAGGAATACAGGGGGGGGGCTGTGTGCCCCAAATGTTTTTGGGGGCAGCGGCTCCCCTGATGGAGACCACTGAGAGGAGAATGGGGCTCCTCAGTCTAGGATGACAACAATTTACACAGCAAGCATTAATTGTACATTTGGCTACTGATAGTATATTCTGAAGGTTCCATCCCATTTGTCTGAACATCTCACATGACCCACTCCACCATCATTATGCTGAGGAGGAAAAATGCACCATTGTTATAGATTTTATGAGATATTTTCAGATAACTACTACAAATATTTTACTCCTGATAAGAATAGGTTAAAAAATAAATATGCCTGGGCACCCAGTGTTCAAAATAATATTTACATTATGAATTCAAAATGAGCCGGATCATAGCCAATCATCATCTAGCAAGGGATGTGAAGGATAACAGGAAGGAGTTCTACAAGAATGTCAGTAACAAGAAGAGGATCTGGGGTGGTGTAGGTCCCTTACTGAATGGGGCAGGCATCTTCGTGGTGGATGATGCGGAAAAGGCTGAAGTACTCAATGCTTTTTTTACTTCAGTCTTCACAGGGAGGGCCAGCTCACAGGCTATTACACGGGGTAACACAGAGTGAAGAGAAGAGCGGCCCTCAGTAATGGAAAGTCAGGTTAGGGAACACTTAAAGAAATTGGATGTGCACAAGTCCATGGGGCAGGATGAACTGCATCTGAGGGAGTTGGCTGAAATGATTGCAGAGCTGCTGGCCATTATCTTTGACAACTCGTGGCGAACGGGGGAGATCCCAGAGGACTGGAAAAAGGCAAATATAGTACCTCTCTTCAAGAAAGAGAAAAAGGAGGATCCAGGGAACTACAGACCGGTCAGCCTCACCTCAGTCCCTGGAAAATCATGGAGCAGGTCCTCAAAGAATCCATCCTGAAACACTTGGAGGAAAATTGAATGATCAGGAACAGTCAACATGGATTCATCGAGGTCAAATCGTGCCTGACCAACCTGATTGCCTTCTATGATGAGATGACTGAATTTGTGGATGCGGGAAGAGCCACTGACGTGGTATACATTGACTTTAGCAAGGCTTTTGATACTGTTTCCCACAGCATTCTCTTCAGCAAGTTAAGGAACTATGCGTTGCATGAGTGGACCATAAAGTGGATAGAAAACTGGCTAGATCAATGGGCTCAGCAGGTAGGAATCAATGGCTCGATGTCTAGTTGGCAGTCAGTAACACGTGGAGTACCCCAGGGGTAGGTCCTGGGGCCAGTTCTGTTCAACATCTTCATTAATGATCTTGATGATGGGATAGACCATGTGCTTAGTAAATTCGCGGATGACACCAAGCTGGGGGGAATGGTAGATATGCTGGAGGGCAGGGACAGGATCCAAATTGGAACACTGGGCCAAAAGAAACCTCATGAGGTTCAACAAAGACAAGAACAAAGTTCTGCACTTATGACGGAAAAATCCCATGCACTGCTACAGGCTGGGGACCGATCAGCTAAGTAGCAGCACTGTAGAAAAGGACCTGGGGGTTATGGTGGATGGGAAGCAGGATATAAGCCAACAGTGTGCCCTTGTTGCCAAAAAGGCCAATGGCATATTAGGCTGCATCAGTAGGAGTATTGCCAGCAGATCGAGGGAAGTGATCATTCTCATCTATTCGGCACTGGGGATGCCGCATCTGGAATACTGTGTCCAGTTTTGAGCTCCCCACTACAGAAAGGATGTGGACAAATTAGAAAGAGTCCAGTGGTGGGCAACGAAAATGATTAGGGGGCTGGGGCACATGACTTATGAGGAGAGACTGAAGGAACTAGACTTATTTAGTCTACAGCAGAGAAGACTGAGGGGAGATTTGATAGCAACCTTCAACGACTTGAAGGGGTGCTCCAAAGAGGAGGAAGCTAAGCTGTTCTCGGGGGTAACAGAGGACAGAACAAGGAGCAATGGTTTCAATTTACAGCTGCGGAATTCGAGGTTGAATATTAGGAAAAACTTTCTCACTAGGAGGGTGGTGAAGCTTTGGAATGGGTTACCTAGGGAGGTGGTTGAATCTCCATCTTTGGAGATATTTAAGGCCCAGTTAGACAAAACCCTTGCTGGGATGATTTAGTGGGAGTGGTCCTGCTTTTAGCAGGGGGTTGTACTAGACGACCTTGTGAGGTCCCTTCCAGTCCTATGATTCTATGATCCAGTATGGGTAAGCAAGGTACTCCTTCCGATATCTTGGGCATCAGGGAAAGGAAACTCTATAAGCCAGTATGTCCTCTCAGCAAAGCCACAAGGTGAGTGGTTTAGAGGAGTCAGAGCCTTTACCCACCCCCCGTCAGTGATGCCATAATTTCACTGTTCCACCAGGGGTATAGATGTGTCCCTCTTTACTCTTTGTTATTATATTTTAGTTCATCACTTTAACTTGCTTATGTATTTTTTGTAAATGTATCTGGTTTTTAATACTTGTCTTGCTCTTTAGTATAGTGATTTGAGTATTTTATTAGTAGAAGATTCAGTTATAGTTGCAGTTGAGTAACAGATCCTGCTCAAAGTATAGTACACTTTTTTTGTGTTAGTGCAATAAATTAGGTCACAAATCAAGAAGTTTATGCATTTGACAAGTATATGGACAGAAATTTTCACAATGACAGACTTCTCCAAAATTCATCATCATACAGAGACATCCTTTGTACTATCAGATAGTATCACACCCTCATGTCAAGACAAAACAGTCCATGATGAAGGAAGAATTACTCTCTTTCTGTATATTCTAGGCTGCTATATATGAAACTAAATGGCAGAAAAAGCCTCGGGCCAGAATTTCTATGGCATCTATCTTCTTCTGAATTCAATAGCGCATGATGGCTGTCAAGCAGCCAGCTAGTGATAGGATTTATTGCACTCCTGCTACTGTTCATCCTTACACCTTCTGGAATCTTCCTGGGACCAAATCCCTCTGCCAAAAGCTGTGGAAAGGAAGGTGCAGAACATAGTCATGCCAACTCAATGATCAGTAAGGACTCCCCCACAGCAAGATTATCTCTGCAAGGAAAATGCAGATGCTTTGCACTCCCATTTTGCTAAAGAATCTGCCCATCTTTTTCTGCACCCACATAACACAGTCACTCCATAGTTAAACCACAATACAACATGCTAATAAATTAATATTTTTTTCAAGTTCTAAGCAAGAAAGACCCAGAATCAGAACCAATATCCCCCTTTTCAGCCATTTTCTAACTCTTAGGAAACTGGCTAACTCCCAAGTGACTGTAATTTGAGGACTGGCTAAATTAAAGAGATTTCTTTTGGTCACTATAAATTGTTACTAGTGAAAGGAAGGATTGGTGGCCTAGGGAAAAAGATGCTGGGTGGAGTGCTGCCCTACAATGGGTCATAATTTTCCTTGCCTCTGTCCTGCTTAGCATTCTCACTCAGAATCTATGTTTGAGTGGATGGATCCCAACTTTTCTTTTAACCCATGAGTCACAAAAGTAAAATGGAAAATGACTCTAGGGAGTAGAGTTAGGGACCTTGGCACTGTACTTGGAACACCTATATTAAAGAAGCAGGTGGATGCATATAAAAATTAGCTACACAGAGGCTAACTATATAGTTTTAGGGATAGAGGATCATGGATTTGCAGGTTGCCATATTTTGGTCTAGAAGACACAAAGTTTTCACATGAAGAAGACATGAAGAAGACAGAATGTTTAAATGTTAGAGTGGCAAAGAGGCCACCATGAAGTGGTCCAGGCAAATATACTCATCCTCAGAATGGTAGTTCAATTTATTTCATGAGGGATTTATTTATTTTATGCACTTTAAAGTGCACGGATAAAGTATTCTCTGGGCCTATATTGGATTCCCATTTTTTCATGTTCATGATCAATATGAGAGGAACAGCATTAAGTGGTTTGAGCAGGAAACTGGGAGTTAGAATGGGAAATATAGTTTAGGAATCCCATCACTGAATAATAGGGATACCTTACACAAAACACTTAGACCTGATTGTCTGCTAATTTGGGGTGCCTAACATTTGATATTTAGCTCTTTATTTTTCAGCATTTGCAGCTCCAGTTGACTTCAGTGGAAGTTGCAAATGCCAAGCACCTATGAAGAATCTAGCCCTGAATGTCTCAGGTTTGTCAATGAGATACTGAAAAATTACAAGCACTGTTTGAAAATACTGATATATAAAATACTTTATGTGCCTCAGTTTAACTACCTATAAAATGAGAATAATAAAATATCCCTGTGAGATACATTATTGATTAATATTAGATTTAATCAATTAACTCTATGAAGTGCTCTATGATACCCAAGGTAAAAGACCCTATGGAAGTTTAAAACTATAACTATTATATTACTGTTTTATATATATATATATATTTGTTTTTCTTTTTATAAACATAATAAAAGCTTAATATATATTTGTTTATAACGACTATATTACTGTTTCTCGGTGGTACCTGTGAAATTCACACAGAATTATTTAGATTGTAAACTCATATCATGTCTTCTTGCCAGTGTGTAAAGCACCTAATTCATGATTGACAATATATAAATAATATTGTAAAAAGCCACAACACGTTGTGCATTAGCAGGCTATTGATGTAAGTCTCAGTTTTTGTGCAGCACAAGGCCAAATGTTAAGTGACTTCAGCCACTCGAGAATAACAATCACTTACTAATGGACATTCTGATGTGGCTTATTCCTAGACTATGGCTCATTCATTTCACATTTCATTTTGCTCTCCTTTTGAAAAACATAATAAAAGCATAAAAAGCCGTGATCCTTCTATTGTGGAAATGTGTTGCCAGTTAAAAAGTAATAAATCTGAAGGAGATGTTCTAAAGTAACAAATATATTAAAATAGAAAAGAAAGGCATTTGTTTCTGTTTGGTTTTGGTTGGTTGATTTGTTTAGTTCTTTAAGCATCCAACAAATATTAAACAAGAATGATCTAGTCGATATAGTAAACTTGGACTTTCAGAAAGCCTTTGACAAGGTTCCTCACCAAAGGCTCTTAAGCAAAGTAAGCAGTTGGGTTCAGTAGGTAGGTCCTTTCATGGTTTAATAACTGGTTAAAAGACAGAAAATGAAGAATTAAATGGTCAGTTTTCAGAATGACTGAATTAAATAATGAGGTTCCCCCAGGGAACTATGTAGGGACCAGTGCTGCTCAGCCTAATCATAAAAGATCTTGGAGTCCTTATGGATAGTTCTTTGAAAAGAACTCACCTAAATGTGCAGCAACAGTCAAAGAAGCAAACAGAATGTTAGGAACCATAAGGAAAGGAATAGAAGATAAGACAGAAATATCATAATGCCATATATAAATCAATGGCACATCCACACCTTGAATACTACATGAAATGGTCACCCCATTTCAAAAAAGATACATCGGAATTTGAAAAGGTAAAGATAAAGGCAGCAAAAATGATTAAGGCCATGGAAAAGCTGCCATATGAGAGAGATTAGAAAGACTGGGATTTTTCATTTTGGAAGAAATGATTAAAAGGGGATATGATAGAGACCTATAAAACTGTGAAAGGTGTAGTAAAAGTGGATAAGAAAGTGTTATTTACTCTTTCACATAACACAAGAACCATGGGTCAATCCGTGAAATTATTGGGAAGCAGATTTAAATCAAATAAAAGGAAATACTTCTTCACACAACACACAGTCAACCTAACTCTTTGCCGGGGGATGTTGAAAAGGCAAAAAATGTAATGAGGTTCAAAAAAGAATTAGATGAATTCATGATAATTAAGTCCATCAATGGTTAATAGACCAGATGCTTAGGAATGCAATCCCATAACCTAGGTATCTTTAGCCTCTGATTACCAGAAGTTGGGAGAGTGTGATGGGATGGATCATTCAATGATTGCCTGTCCTGTTCCCTCTGAATCACCTGATTTTGATTACTCTCAGAAGAGAGGATATTGGGCTATATAAACCATTGGTTTGACTGAATATTCCTATTTGTATAGGGATATTTTAAAAATATAAATCCTTTTGTGTGTGTGTGTGTGTGTGTGTGTGTGTTTGTTTGTTTTAAGGTACTCTAGACTATTTGTTCTCTTTCTCCCAATTTCTAGCACAGAAGCACAACTGCCTTTTCAGCAGCAGTTTGTCACCAGTAGCCAATATTAATTAATTTTCTTTTAAGAAAATCGATGTGTAATAAGATTAAGCTTGCAAATTTATTTTGGACAAATAATGTAAAGCCCTTAGCCTGTTTAAATGACATAGTGTAATATAATGAGGAGCACTTACCAGGATTACAAAACAAAGCTATAATAAAAATAAGTTGCTCATGCTGATGTGGAGTCAGAAGACAAAGTGTTCTTATTTTCTGTCTAGAAGTAATTTTAGGCAGCAAATTTTAATAGCATCAACTTATATTTCTTTTCTTGATTATTCTGTGCTGTTACTTAAATGTGTCAAGTGTATTTCCAAGTATATAAATGAAACATGGCTCTGACTTGAGTAGCAAGACACTGGTCTGGAACTGCACTACATTTAGAGTAGTCACAACTCACTGCGTTAATATACATCACTATCTATTAAAGTCAATTTTCTCTAATTTAGAGGAAAGTGTTGAATAATGCCAAAGGATCATGGGAGCAAGAATGGAAGCTTGTCATATTACCTTCTAATCTTTAATGTCTTCTGGCACTTCATTTTTCACCTTATACTGATATTAACTTTACCTGCCACATAGCATAAGCCTGGATACATAAAGGAAAACAAACAAAGATTTAATATTTCCTTTATGTCCTTCATAATTCTGGAAAAAATAGCATTTTCAGGAATATAATTGCAGTAGTGAGCAGAAGTAACCTTTCTAGTTGCAGTAAAAATGATTAGAGTGTCTTGTGGCAGTTATAAAGACTAACACATTTATTTATCACGTGAGCTTTCATCGGAGAAAATCCCACTTTGTCCATTGCTTGAAGATGGAGAACTTACAGAATGTGAGGAAAAATAAATGCAGGAAAGTATAAGTCATGGGATCAGGTCAGACTATTTCAGCAAATCAAAGCAGTTGTTTAGATTCAAACAGTGTCAGCCTGGAACAAAATGTTAGAAGGAGGAGCGGTAGAGAAAAGGGGTAAAATTACCTTTTGTAATAATATTTTTAGCTTTTGCAGTTTTTCAAAATCCTTTTTTGCCAGCATTGAGAGATGGTGCTTTTGCAGAGCTAATGTGTCTGTGATAGTGGCTTTATTGTAAATCAGATTCTGAATGATAGCTAATGTGGAGTTCTATCTAGTTGAAATATTCTTGTTTCCATCCATTTGCAACTTGTTGTATTCCTCGCCAGAGGCGTCGTTGTCATCGGACTGGCAGGGCTCCAGCCCCGGGTAGAAAATCCTGAGCCCCGAATCTATTTTCCCTAGCAGGCACATGTGCACCTGGGCGGAACGCTGCATTCCACCCAGGGGCCCCAGCGAAGCCACAGACTCCTGCTGCGGCCAGGCTTGGGAGATTCAATTCTCTCGCCCTGAGCATGCTCAGACAGAGCGTGCTCAGGGTGGGAGCGGCCTGGCCCAGAAGCGGATCTGCCGGCAGTCCCTGCAGCTCCGAGCCTCCAGCCAGGTAAGGGGGCTGGAAAGGGGCTGGAGGGAGGCCTGGAGAGGGGTGGAGGGGACAAGGAGAGTGGCTGGGTTAGAGGCCTGGAGAGGGATGGAGGAGACAAGGAGACTGGCTGGGGGCTGGGTAGCAGTGGAGAGGACTATGGGCAGCTGCAGGGGGACTGGGTGGGGAGCTGGGGAGGGATGGATGGAGTTAGAGGCCTGTGGAGGGGACATGGGGACAAGGAGACTGGTGGGGGCTGGGGAGGGGTGGAGAGGATTATGGATGGCTGGAGGGGGACTAGGTGGGGGGCTGGGGAAGGATGGAGGTGGTTGGGGGACGAGTGGGGGCTAGGGATGGAGGGGTCTGGGGAGGGGTGGAGGGGGTTTGGGAGCTGAAGGGGGGTGGAGTGAAGATGGGGGAAGCTGGGGAGTTAGGAGGGCTGGAGTGGGGGTTTGGGGGCAGGGGTGGGCTGGGGGCCACAGTCCTGGATCTTTTTGCTATCCAGCAACGCCCCTGTTCCTCGCTCTGTTAGATGGACTGTTTTTGAAATAGCCCATAAGTTTTCTACATTTTGCCAGCATGTTTTTTAAACCACCATTGCTGCAGACTGTGAGCAATGCACACCATGTGTCCCAAAGGCTAATGACTGACTGGCACTACCATACTACATGCACTGTTAGTACTAATTGTTGTTACATTCTCTTTAATATTCTTTTTTTTCCACAGCATCCAAGAAATGCTCTGCACATTCTTCAGCGTAATGTCTCTCTTCAGTATGTGTTACTATTATACAAATGCAGCATCAACCAGGTGTGCCACAACTCCACAATAACTGTGATTGCCCAAAGGTGTATGGCAGCTGCATTCCCCATTCTTGTTGGCTGCCATCATCCTATTGTGCTGTGTGTGCCTGGTGTGTGTGTGATGTTGAGTTGCAGCATTCTTCACTCCACAGCACACAACAAGGCAGCATTGACCAGCAGCAATAGGACACCCAGATACCATCACACTGACTTCACAGGAAACATGAGGTGACCAAAGATTACAACTCAACCTTTAGAGTGTTGAGTTATTTTTATATTCACCCAGGCCCAACATTTGTAGTCAGGTACCATCAGGTTTCAAGTCAAGTTAAAGGGCTCTATGCAGATGTGTCTCTCTTTGAAGTCAGTGGGATTTAGGTCTGTATATCTGAGGATAGAATCAAGTCTAATAGGTAGATTCAGCTCTGTGGTAACTAATGCAGTCAGCCTAGTTAAATTTGGGGTGAATTTTGTGTATTTGAGTCACAATAATTAAAATGAGCCACTAAAATTAACTGAGTTGAAAAACAAGCTAAATAAGACCTATGTAACTTAACAGGTTTTTAACTTCCAGCTCCCTAGAATCCATCTATAATTAGCACAGTGTCAAAGAGTCCTCAAGTACTACCTGATTTATATGCCTTTCTCAGTCCTATTACCCTTCCTGGTTTTTTACTTCTGTTCCTTAGCATTGCACTTTTATCTCTACATTCTTAGCATCCTACTATATAGGGTCCATCTCTGAGGAAATAAGAGGTGATAAACAGTTTGAACAATAAAAGAAATGAGAAAAAATATAAAGGCTATATACTACCCTAGATGTAAATGTGAATCTCAGTTGCTAACAAACTGGATGTGATCCTTACCTATCCTTAACTATCATTCTACTCCACAGAAAATATCACACAAATTCAAGAAGGTTTCTCAAACAGCATGGATCCACTCTACCAACAGTCTATCTGCATTCCCAAAATTCAGCATGTTTATATAACACATAGTTCTGGATATCCTAAAGAAATCTTGAACCTAGACTTGTGAATCCAACCAATGCCTCTCCTAGCTTGTGAAAAAGTCATGAACAACTGGTGCCAACCCTGGGGGATAAAAATGAGCCAATGTCTCATTCAGAGTAGGAACCTTTCCCTTCCTCCATCAAACAAGGAATAATCTGGCCAACACTTGGGGGTGGGGGGGGGGGAACATCCTGAAGTCTTCAATCCTAGCAAACTACCAGCAGCGTCAAACCCTCCATTATTGCACGAACTCACAAAGAAGCTAGAAAAAGGCCAACTAGAAGCTCTTCTAACTGATACTAACGATCTAGACCCAGCCTAATGTGGATTCAAGCCAGGACATGGAATCAAATATTGCCTTACTAGCTCTGGTGGATGATTTCCTTCTGTTAATGGATAGGCATCCATTCTCACTCTCACTGAAGTGTTTAGCATTATTGAGTGTGAGACTATGATGAAGTGCTAACTGTCCAGGGTAACAGACTAAAATGGTTTAGGCCTTCCTAGAAGGATGCATCCAACAAGTAGTGCCAGGAAACTACATCTCCACTGTGGAACTCTTCACTTGTGAAGTAGTGATGTTTGTGATAGTCCTTAGTTCCTGGGGAAGTTAATTCCCCAGTCTCAGATCATCCCTGGAGAAAGTTCTGTCCTTCACACACAGAAGTGTTTTGTTCTTATTGTTGATAGTTCTATTGTTACAGGGGAGTTTTGCTGTTGCTCGGGAGCTTCATCCCATATCTTTAGACAATCTTTTAGCTATACTGGGTTCCAGGGTGACCAGATGGCACGTGTGAAAAATTGGGATGGGGTGGGGGAGTAATAGGCCTCTATATAAAACAAAGCCCAGAATATCAGGACTAACCCCGTAAAACTGGGGCATCTGGTCACCCTACTGGATCCAGGCAGAGGTGATGAGAGGGGAGGCATGCAGGGGGCAAGTATCCCCCAAGATATCTACTTGGCCTGCTGGGAGAAGGATGGAGAAGGTCCCTATTTTTCTTCCACTATCCAGTGGCATATTAGGCCCCTGTCCCTAGCAGCTAGGGCCAGGCAGGGAGACAGATGGGACAGGACAGAGATGCTTCTCATGCCAGATGAGGGTGGCCTCTCTAGTTCACTGCTCTGTGAAAACCCAATTGGGGAGGCAGCAGACCACCCCTCCACTCCACAGCCGGCCCTACCTGCCAGCAACAGGGTCTGAATGAGTCAGAGCCTCCTCCACCTCTGCTAAGGTATCCACAAGAGTGCAGGACCTCCAGGCAGTTACTGGTGCTGTGTATCTCCCTGAGCCCCCACCAGCCCCAGAAGGACGTGTTTCCTTCTTCTGTGGCCCCAGCCCCCCAGGAAATGGTGGGATTGGCTGCTCTGGTCCAGGAAGGTGGGACTGTTTGGAAATTCCTTCCAGAGGCAACATGTGAGGCAGTTTCCTGTCCCCCTGCCTTACATTGCCCCTGCCTCCCCCCACCCTGTATCAGGAGGCACAAATAGCCCCTGAGCCCAGGTCATACATCATTTTGAAGATAAAGACTGAAAACTTGAACTTGATCTAAAATTCTGTGGGAAGTCCATGTAAAGAATTGCGGACAAGTCTGTTATAGATATGATTTCCTGTGTTGCGGTGGAAATGTGCTGCAGCATTCTAAACTAGTTGGAGTTTCCTAAGTGCTGAAGGCTGTATCCCAGGGATTACATCAATGCAATCCAGCAAACAGGTGGTGAAGGCATGAATAACAGGTCTTCATCTACCAGAATGGGATGGAGTTTCCCTATCAAGTGGATAGTAGAACATAAACATATCAAACCTGTCCTCAACTCTCCACATTAGTTCCAGAGGGATAGCCATGGTAGAGTCTATGCAGCAAAAATAGAGTCCGATGGCACCTTAAAGACTAACAAATTTCTTTGGAAATAAGCTTTCATGGGATGCAAGTCACTTCATCAGATTCATGAAGTGAAAACTACAATATGTTAGTCTTTAAGGTGCCACGGGACTCTTGCTTTCCCCCCCTCCCCCTCCACATTAGGTTCTCACAGAATTTTAAATCAAGTTTATACTTATCCTGGTGTCATACATCTTCTTTATCCTATAGCAAGTAGGAAAAAAACTACTTTTCCTTCCCTCAATTTCCCCTTACCTGCACTTACCCTTGTCAAGTTCATTTCCCATATATTCAAAAATAAGGAAATCATGTTTCCTCTCTCTCCTATGCCCAGAACATTTTTTTTGCATACTTCTACATGTTGACTCATACTTCTGTGCTAAATTTCCCCCAATAATGGCTTAGAGTTTTCATATTTATAAATTCAGACAAATAAAATCCTTCATATGCTACCCAAGAATTATACAATGACTGTTAGAAAATAACTATGCCCTAGTTCCCAAAGACACAGACAACAATCTAATACGCCTTTACGGTCTAAATTTGGTCCTTATTTACACCTGTGCAATCCCACTTTGATCAGCAGGGATAGCACAGGTATAACTTCTAGTAGAATTTAACTTGGTTAACTCTATTTACACAGAAAATAGGGAACTTAGACAATAACTCCCTGAATAAGCTGTACCCCAGACAGTCATGATTTCTCCCAAGTGTTGTTAAAGTGACAAGATTTCCTATCCTCTCTGGGAAAAAATGTTCTGAGAGGAGAACAGTTTGTTAGAGAATGGAGTTGGCTTCTCTCCCACCCCTCCCTTTTACATCCATCATCTTTGGAAAATGAAAAGTTCATAGTACGTTTTCTTTACCAGTATATAACTCTGCCAGTGAGGCTACTAATATGTTTGAGGAAGATAATGAGGCTTGTTCTTTTTAATGTTTTAATGAAACTGGGAATACAAAAATTCTACATAACAGGAAAGTGTTTTATTTTTCAGGATATGAAAAGGATCTTGCATTTAGCAGTATTCTGAATAAACAAATCTGAGATACAGCTAAATGGCTTATTTAGAGCACAGTGGGATTAACAAGAGATTGAGCAAAGGAAAACACTATATTCCTAGCTCTAGAAGAGATTTGAGGATTTGGAATGTAAAGGAATATAAATGTAAAATGTAAAGGAATAATATTGAATTTGTTTTAAATCTGTTACCGCTGATTATTTTTCCAAATATTGAGATAAGAAGTGATCCAAAACAAGAAAGAGACTCCGTTCCCAACCTTCTTGGCTCAAGGACCATAGATATCATTGTTAGAACCCTGAAAAGAAACCGCTCTCTGCCAGCAGTCTACCCCTCCAGCCCCACTAACTGAAGTAAGTAAAAGTATCTGTTTTGATGGTGTGGCTGATATTGGATCTTTTATTCAGTTTCTTTAATAAATGCTTTATCTATATCTCTATAAATAATCTTTGGTGTGCAATTTTTGCAGTCTGAACTGTGTGGACCAAATTTATCCTTGAAGTAACTCAATTAACTTCAGTGGCCTTACTGAGAAATGTAGGTTTAATTCTTATATTTTGGCTCATCATCTCTTAAAGGTTGAATGCCAATTTTCTAGACTTTAAAAAAAAAAGAAAAGAAAAAAGGAGATTAGTGACTGTTTTAATAGCAGTAGTTGACATTCATTCCCTATAATTCATATTGACCTTAACTAAAGTTTAGCTTTACTTTAGTGATAATCCCATTTGACTCCTTGGGAAGGGCACAGAGTGGTAATGATAGAACACCTGAGGCAAATATTTCCCCCATTTAACTTTTTTTTTTTTTTTTTTTTTTTTGCTTTATTCGGCATAAAAGAGGTACTCCTGGCAATAACCCAGAATACTTTTTGCAGATTGCTAAGCACTTGTCTGCCATAAAAATAAATTTACTGTCTCATCCATCATGCCTTTGGTGTAATGTAAGAAATTGCTCTATTCGCATAGATAATATAGCTCAGTGAATTTGTCACCTCACTTGAAATCTGTGCCTAAAAAGAATGACGATAATTTGCAACCTCCATTTTCAAACAGTTAATACTGGAAATAGAGTTCAACACTCAACTGAATTTATCTTGATGAGTGCTTGACTCCCTCTTAATTCACACTGTTTGTACTAGCAAATACCTGCCTGGTGCAGAATTCTTGGGTTTTCCTACTCTCCAATGTGCAGGCATAAAGGCAAGGTTGTGTCCTTGCTCTCTATACAACATTAAGAATATAGGGAAATCAAAACATCATAGCTGGGTTCCAAATAGTGGTGTTTATTAACTATGGACAAATATACAAGACTTAGGAACCTATTTACATTGCTGCTGGGCCAGAGTTCTGAATAGCTTCTTCAACAAACAACAGAAAGGCCTACTAGAGGATTTTCAAACTATGTGCTACAGACATTGCTCTGGACAGAATAGACAGACAAAGGAAATGTTTCTCCATTGCAGTTAGCATAAAGTATGAACAAGTAAACCAAAGGTTACAATGTCAGATCAGTTAATCAACATCAGTTGTTCTCTTCACTGGTTTGGTGGTTTACAAGAAGCCACTTCCACTGGCATTAGCCCAAAATTAGTACCAGCAGGGAAAAATTAAATAAAATGTCTGCTTGGCAACACTGCAAGGAGTTTATCAGAAGGTTCCAGAAAGAAGAAGGCCTCCCACCTTCGAAGTCATCAAAGATTGTCTAACCTGAGTGCCTCGCAGTGCCTGGGTCCACCGGACATGTGTATTGAGATACAATGTTCAAGAGAAAGCAGTTAAGCTGCAATGGACTGGCTTGCAGAAGCAGAAAATGATGCAGTACTTCATTTGCTCTCTGATGGAAAGAGACGTGTAGAAGAATGGTCCAACAGCTCAGAAAATGAAGATTCAACTTTGATTTTTTTTTCATTAAGTTGGCAATTCTGAAGTTCCCTTTTAATAAAAATAAAAGGGCCTCCTGCAAGGCCATGATCTAAAGTCATTAAACTCAATAGGAATCTTCTTTCCATTGAATTTTCAATTCTGCTACCATTGACAATTTATCTTCCCAGAGAGCTGATTCTGTCGTCACTATAAAGGTAAAATGCACATTGACTGAAATGAACATGTTGAACAACATGAGGATCAAGATCAAAGAGGGCTAAGTGATGATGGAAATACTTCATTTTATGGACAGTTTAGCATCTTATTATTGATTCTAGCCAATATGCCGCAAGGATGATAAAATAAAAATACATCCTTTAGCACAGAATAAAATCAAAACTCCAAATTTTAAGTCCCAAAGCTGATGTGTGTTTTCTGGGTGAGTGTGATTCAAATTTAAATTAATATGTCCTGGATCCAAACCATTACTGAGACTTTTGCTCTAAAAGTGAAACTCAAAGCCCTAAGCAGTGAAAATTCCACTGTTACAAAAAAAATTGCTGTGTATCACTTTAGAACTTGCATAACAAAGTGAAATTTCATATAATTGCACTATAGCAAGCATTTTCTGTAATAGAAAAAGGGAAAAGGGGAAAAAAGTGCTCTATTTTATAACAAGTTACTGTTTTGATAAAATCAGTATCTATATATGACTATAATTCTGCTTCGTCAATTATTGATTATATTAGTAACAGACTCCAGCAGAAATTCTCAGTATATAACTCTAACCAAATTAAAGAAATAGGGTGTTGACCTGCCAGCTTTCTTAAATTAAATTTATTCATTTATATTTTACATACAGACCAAAATAAAGTTATAAACAATTAATGCATTCAGAAGATAGCACCCATTTCTCAAAGTATCTAACTTATCTGCCTAGATCAGCCAGCTCATTAGTTTCAATTTCACTGAATCCCATGTTGACAACACTTTAAAAAAAAAAAAAAAAAAAAAGCTCCGCAGCCAAATACATGCTCACCATCCTGTTTGCCTGTAGCAATAAAATCTAACATCTTTGGTCCCTTCATTAGTGTAATCTAAGTCTAAAAACTGTGGGAAATGTGGAATTAGGCAACTAAATGCCATTGGTTTGTCTATACTAGATATCCTAACAATGCTTACATGGCCTTACACAGGCCAGTGCAAAACAGTACTTCATTTTCCACATGTATGTTACATATTTCACATGTTGTCTTTATGTAAGGCTGATAAAAAGCCAAGGTGAAGCGAACTCACATTTCCCCTCACCCCATTTCTTCTTTAACAATGAAATTTTGAATTAAAAATAAAAAGCAAACAAAGCAAACTAACAAAAATGAGATTTGCTGCTTACCTTGATGGAAATGAGGAAGAATGATGGATTCTGTTTTTTTTCAGAGGGGGGCGAGAATTTTGGCCAACTCTATTTTTAACTGACATTATGTGGGAGGAAGTAAATTCTACATTCAAATAAAGAGTCTTTGGAGTTCCTGTAAATAGACATAATATTTTCTTCTTCAGTGATTTCCTTGTTTTCGACCCAAAGCCCAGATGACTGTCCACATGGTAAACTACTACTACTTCCTGCCCGTTTCATCCCAAATTGTCTCTAACTACTTTAAACCACCTCAGATTTTTTCTGCATCAAAAAGTAAGAGTCAATGGTTTCTGACTCTTCTATGTTTTGCCTAGACTCCGTGACCCATCTCTTTTCCAAAGTATGTTCATCTATAGAAACTGCATTATGAATTTGGAAGCTGAGTCCTCTATATATTGAGGAAGAAAAATCCAGCAGGATTCAGCACCAACTTCTGTTTCACAGAACAAAGAAATAAATGAGACAGAGGTTGTGAGCCTGGAGGCAAAGAAGACAACGTTCTTATCAAAACAGAAAGGAGAAAAAGAAAAGTATTAGGTACTGTAAGAAAAGTAGCTTTGTTTTCACCATACTGAGCTTGAACAGTAGAATATCTTTGGATATATAAACCAGAGATGGCAAGAAAAGTATGTGAAACAAAATGTTTAGTTTATAATTTTCTGGTTGAAAAATAGAACCATTTCATTCAGATCAAAATTTTCCACACAGGAAATTTTGATGGTTAAATTTTCACATAGCAACCATTTTTAGTTGAAAACTTCCAACTAGCTCTAGTGTAAATCTATACTTGATTATAGGAAAAGGTTTGACATTGATGAGGGGTCATAGTTAAGTTTGATTTCAGAACTTTAATGAATTTAAATACTTTAAACTCTGTCAAGTTGAATGGACATATCTAACATTAAAAAAGCTATCACAAATAATTTAGAAAAAAAAAAAAGAACCAACATTGCAGCCTGATCAATTATTGTACCAAAATTACTAATATTATTTTAGCAAGATAGTGTTTTTGAGAGCTGGCTACACAGAAGTTTCTTGTTGATTGGGAGACTGATGGAATAAATGATAGAGATCAATACAAGATTTTATTACCAATCACACAAGTCCACTCATTAATGTGATATTAATATAACCAAACAACATAAAGCAACATACAGAGATACAGGTTGTAGGATTGAAAGCATACTTACTTATTCTTAGACCTCATGGAAACAAAGATAGAAAAATTCAGTCTGTGAAGTACATCAGGGCAGATCACAAACTTGTTGGCACTGTTTTATGAACTCAATGCGTCAAAAATGTAGAAAACAAAATCAGCTCTTTTATACCCATCCTTTATGTAACCACAGAGCTGCATGCCCATGTTTTATCCTTTTCCATGACCATCATAAACTTTATTCTGCGGACTATCTTTAAGTGGCTTTACATCTATCCATAATTATACTTCTAGTCACTGACCTAAGCATGTGTGTCCATCAGTTTCCTATAAATTATCATACATCAATGCCACCTAACTGCCTAGCTTGAATCTTGCAAAACCACCCAAACTGTCTCCCTATTTCAGGATAACTTTTGCAGCTTGTGATGTACCTGTCTTTCTCTGTTCACTTGTTTATCTCACAGAGTAAGAAGGCACAATTTTTGACGTGGGGTTAAATCCTCAGATCTACTTTGGCTAATTCAAAAGTAAGCCTTAGTGTAAACTCATCCCATTGGGACTTACATTAATAACACAGGCTTCCTTCTTATAGTAAAGCCTAACATCCACATTATTTAAGTTGTCCTATTTGCCCAGCATATTTCAGGCTAATACATTTTCAAACTTTTCAACATTTTACCCCATAGTGTTATTACAAAAGTACCACAGGCCATTGTTCAATAGTATCCACTAAAATATTTTAGAACATAATTCTTGTTGAGAACAGAACAAACCAAACTGGGAAGTTTTTATACCATTTTAAAATATTATTTTTTCCTAAAACCAGACATCTTTACAAACATGAAATATAGTAATTTGCTACTTTTCTAAGCCATCGTAACTCAACTGTTTTGTAATACTGGAGGGAAAAGAAAATCCTTCAGAGTGGAGCAGAAACCCAAATTTCTGTTGTGCTGGAAACTTCATATTTGAAAACAAATATGCTGCATAATAAATATAATATAATATAATATACATATGCACAAAATACATAAAAACTGAATTAAAACACCATTTAGAAACAAATTAAAATATTCAGTCCCAAAAAGTTAAAAATGAAATTTTATTGAAATAAAAAAGTTTCAATTTCAATTAATTGGTATTTTTAATTTCAACTTCAATTAGTCAGTGTTTTCCTTACAGTAAGTCTTCAGGAAAAAAATGAAAAAAGGTGCTTTTATCAACTGTTAGTTTAACAAATTTGGAAGACTCCCTAAAACTGTGTCTATAAGAGTGTTTACAAGCTGTGTTGTAGTCAAAGCAAATGTAAATTGAAACTCGTTTTTAGCCTAGTGGCTACGATATGACCAGTGAATAAAATTGCAAAGGTTAAATAACCTTATTTTAAATTAATTAAATTTAATTGCACCTAATGTAGTGCATATAGCTGGTTAAAAATAAATACATAGTGCGTGAAAACTAACTGAGGGTTCAAATTTTCAGAAACATTTTACAGGATGTCGGGATTATGACTAGGCCTTTTGCCATTGACTATATTTGGTAATATGTATCACCCCTAATAGTAAGTGTTTGTAGGAAAAAGCACTTTAAAAACATCTGACAATCAAAATCAGATTAAGGTTATATGTGCTTCCCTATGACTCTGCTTTGGGGCCCAACTGCATGGCATAAGTAGCGATAGGAATTAGAGGGATTACAAAGATTATAAATTCTTCTCAGTAACAGGAATCTAGCTAATCCTTCCCTTAAAAAGAAAGTGAATGAACAGTGGCAGGGGAACCTCCCAGTACTTATCCCAGAAGCAGGTCATCCATATATGATGAATTGGTCAGTGGAAAGCTTGGGTCTGCTGCACTCTTTTCCTACACCTCCCCCCGTCACCCCCACCACCAGCCCTTTGTGGTGTGGTGGTGATGATAGGAATCTCAGAATTGATTTAACATTTTATTTAAATGAGTGGGGCCCCTACCTGGTCAGTTGTTTCAAGCGGTCTAAAGGCATTTCGGTCACATTGTCAAGCTTTTATTCACAATGATAAGAGTTGGAAACTTTGTAATAAAAGCTAATGTTTTGGTGTACTCACATGACTCCAGAATCTGTGGCCATAGTCACAATCCTGTAATGTCTAGCACTTGATCTGCTCCAGCTGTCAGTTATTCCTTTACCATGTGGCAAATAAAAAATTACTTATCCAAGTAATAATTAAGCATATTATATGTAGTAACATTAAAGACACATGGGCTATGTCTACACTTTTAATTTTAAGTCGACTTAGTGCATCTACACTTAAAATTAAAGTCGACTTAAAGGGGAATTTACAAAGTCAACCTAGAGCATCCACATTAGACGCCTAGGTCGACGTATAGGGGCTAGGGAGACCTTGGGCAGGTCCACGGTGGCGGGGGGGCACCCTTTGTGTGCAATGGAACAAAGGGGGACAGGGACCCTGGCAGGGCATGTGGGCACGGTGTGATGCTGTCCAGATTTAGGGAACCATTGATGATAGTATTTCCTATTAATATATCATATATGCTATAATCCATAGGAGCTATGTCATGTTTGGTATTAGTATAAAGGTAGTAATTTGCTGGGAATGATTATACAGTTCATGTATAGGAATTGTATTTGTATTAGAAGTTAGGAATTTGATGTTATATCTATACTTTAACTTGTGTGATTCTGTATAAACACCCGAGACAGGCTGTCGACAACCATTGCCTCCTTAATGTTAAGGAAGCTGCCAGGTACAATAGGCCCAGGGAGTAACCTGATGAGCCATTAAGGACACAATGGTTGTATTCCTTATGTCCTTAAAAAGTCGAATTAAGCCTTAAGTCTAATTAAATCTAGGTTTAATAAAGTCGACTTAATTTTCATTACGTCGACTTTATTTTCCTTAAGTCAACTTAAGAAAACTGTAGTGTAGATGCAGGGTAAATTAAGTCCATTTAAGCAAGCTTAAGTCGACTTAATTTACCAGTGTAGACGCAGCCATGGTTAGTTACAATTTCATTATAAAAGAATGATGATGATGAAAAAGAAATACTGTAGCTTTTCTTTCTTCATACATTTAAACAAGAATTTACACAAATTTAGATGTATAAATAGTTTTCTATATGCGTCAGCCCTAATCTGGAGAGCACCCTTCTGGGGTATGAACATAGCTTAATCTCCTTGTATTATTTTATTGCATTCCATTCAATATAATGTTCTTATACCACCCTCTTCACCTTAGTGCCTCAGCACCTTCCAGTAGTGCACTAAATAACATGAATAACATTTATTACAAGTGTATCATGTCATAGCTGATCTTTAGTCTCTGTATTTGTAAAGAAGTGAAGCAATTAATGTCAATTGGGGTGTTTTACCCAAAGTAGGACCTGTGGTATGACTATCCACTCATTTCATATTGGCCTCCAAAGAGTCAGCAAGTGGTAGCAATTTTGTATCGCTACGGCCCTGAACTGGTTTTGATCTGCCAACCTGTAAATGTAATGTCTAATGTTATGTAACTTTAGTTTTAGTAGTTTCTAACCAAGGCAGAGAGTATCTGGCCAAGGCAGAATCACCCAAGTGTAAAAGGGTGGCATAGTGGTAAAAATCTGCTTTGACACTATTACCTCAATATCCAAAGGGGCAGCCATGTTAGTCTATTTCAGCAAAACAAACAAGGAGTCCCGTGGCACTTTTAAAGACTAACAAATTTTAGTGGGATTTTCTCCCACAAAATCTCATGCAATAAATAAATCTTTTCATCTTTAAAAGTGCCACAGGACTCCTTGTTCGTCTTACCTCAGTAGGAAGACTGTATCTGAGGAAAAAAGGAATGTTGCTAAACCCTGTAGTTAGTGTGGGTTAGTGTTTGATGCCTTTAGAGTCTTTGGCACTCAATCTAACTTAAGAGCAGTCTTCATCAATGATTGTCTCAAAGTTGTCTTTGCCACCCCCTCCCCATCTCTTGCAATTTTGAATCCTTGGCTATGACATTAATATTAGGCACTATGTCATCTGAAATTGTTAACATTTTGGTTTGTCAAACTTAATCCAATTTTTGTTTTGGGTTTTTTTTGTTTTGTTTCAGGACAAAAAGGAGTTTCGTGGCACTTTTAAAGACTAACATTTATTTTTTACATGAGTTTTTCTGGGTACAGTCCCATTTTGTCATGGAAATGGAAAATATAGCCTGTTAGCTGTAAACATATAGATACAGAGAAGGGTTGGTCACACAGTTAATTCAAACAGATCTAGAGAGATGGAATGCTTTAAATTAAATACAGTGTTTGGATGCAAACAGTGGAATAGGAAGGCAGGAACTGAGAAGGGTAATTTAAGGGAAATTACCTTTTGTAATGATCCAGCCATTCAAGAGTTTTATTCATTCCCAGTGTAAAGTTTGCATATGAATTCAAATTCTGCAGTTTCATGTTCCAATGTGTTTTTAGGATTGTGCCCATGAAAGCTCATGCAAAAAAAATGTTTTAGTCTTTAAAAGTGCCACAGAACTCCTTGTTTGTTTTTCTGAAATAGACTAGCAAGCCTACCCATCCGGAAATTGTTTCAGGGCAGTCTAATGTTAATTTGTGTCTGCCTGAATTGTCAAGTTGCTACATCAGAGTTGTAGTTCGGATGCTTCATTCTGCCTCTGTGGGGTGTACTCCCTGGTTAAATGATGTCTCTCATGATATGCTGCAGTTTCTCTCATTACAACTTGTAGTTTTAGTTAAAAAGCATGGGAGATCCTAAGGTTTAACTTGACCTGTTAGCTTGTATTAAAACTACAAACTACCTTGTCTTCCCCTAGGCTTTTTCTGTGTGTTAATTAGCATGTTAGTTAACATGATTTAAGAATGCATTTTTTTTCTTTGGCTATGTCTATACTAGAAAAGTTAAGTCGACTTTATTATATCGACTTAACTTTTCTAGTGTAGACATAGCCCCTTTTTTACCTTATTAAGTTGACTTAATGGTTTAAGTCGACCTAATAAGGTCAATTTAGGCACTAATCCCCATCCACACTGGCTTTAAGTCGACTTAAGGAGTCGACTTAAGGCTTAAGTCAATCTAAAACTAGGTGTTAAGTCAATTTAAGTTTCCCTTAAGTCAACTTAAGGAAATGCTTAAGTCGACTTAATAAAAGCCCTATGTGGACGTGGCTTTGTTTAGGTCGACTTAAGTGTCCTTAAATCGACCTAACTTTTCAGTGTAGGACACAGCCTTAGTAAGCAAAAGGCCAAAATTAACTTAGATCAATTGGAAAAAACAAAACTAAACAAAAACATGCCCCCCTACCCTTTCCACATTAGACACTGGGGTCTCAGTACTTGGAAAATCAGACATAGCTAGGTATTTATCTAGCTATTTACATTCAGATTTAGAAATCTGACTTCATGCATCCATTTTTTAAAAAATCATGGCCATCTTTGTAAGCTTAGATTTAAATAATTTAATGCTTGTTCCAGATATAGTCAATGACAAAGGGCCCAGTCATAATCACTACGTGCTGTATTAAGTTTTTGAAAATTTGAACCCCTAGCTAGCTTTCATGTACTATAAGTTTATTTTTTAGCTAGCAATATGCACTATATTTGGTGCGCTTCCAAGTATAAGGCTGTTCATTACAAAGCTAATATATGGAACACGTAGATAGCCTCTAAATGTGTTAGCACATTTTTGCTATTTCTTTTCTTTGTTGTATGTATATAATATGCAAAATAAAAGCTGTACAACTTCTATTCATTCATATCCTCTAAGGTAAAGACTGTACAGCTTCTGCCCTGATCACCTTCATTAATTTTTCTACTGCCTAGTTATGTCAGCCATGGGTCTATCTGCTGTGTGACCTTCCTTAGTTATACTCATTACAAGTACAGTGCTCTCAATAAAAATTCAGTATGCAGGCACACAGTACAATTTTCAAAGCTCATAACTCAGATTTAAAAAAAAAAAAAAAAAAGCGTTCATCAGAACATTCAAAAGCACTTCTCTTCAATCAGGTCTTCTTTTATGCCAAATGTCAACTTCTGCTTCTAGGCAACTCTGCAGGATTTCTCTTACATGGTAGGAATTCTCTTGCCATTGAAGGATTTCTCATGCATGAAATGAGCCTGATAACACAGCTAGATATGTACTACTACCTAGATAACACAGCTAGATACGTACCTACTGCCTGTGCATTGTAATACCAGCTAGTTATAGAAAGAAAAGCTACAATGTTAAGAAAGTTGTTTTCATGTTGATAACTATTGAAAATATTAATATGATCATTAGTAAATGCAGTTCAAATGGATGAAATATGTCCTTATAGCTGACACATCTGCCTTGTAAATAGGCCCAATTAACCAAGAATAAAAATTAAACTCCAAAGAAATATATCACAGTAAGATCACACACCTGTTTGTATTCCCTGATTATTCAAATGTGCCTTTCACTAGCAGCATCTACAAAAATGAGATTTCAATATTACCAACTATAAATATTTGTAAATATTTTAATATTCATTCTTTTATTCTGATTTTGTACAGCATGCCTCCTGCACATCTAGAAAACATCTTCTGTGTTCTCTCTGCATATTATAAGATAAATATACCCTTGATCCAGTGAAGTCCTGAACAGCATATTTGATTTACGCAAGGGAGGAAAATTACTTACTACTGATATTCATGAAAGGTAATTTCTAACTGAATTTAGAAAGGCATATATTTAATAAGTTTAGGCTGTTGTAGTCCAAAAATATAAAAAAACCCAAAACAAAAACCCTATCATTGGGGCCACACAGTCACATTTACTTCACCGTGACTCCTTTCCTAGGTTAAATCTAAAATATATTCAATTTTTAAAAAAAAAAAAATAATCTATGTTATTTTACTTAGGGTTTTTAAAAATACATATTGTTATAAAAATTAGCAAGTATATATAAAGCAAGTTATGTAGGTATTTTAAAGCTCTTTTATCTGCCCAGTTCCTCGCTGGAAAGTACTTGTTTGGTTTATTATTAAAATTCTTTCACTTTTTCTCCTTTTCAAAGCAAATATTTGTTTGAAAATAAAGAGTGTCAGACAATACTGTCCTGAAGCTACAATAATGTGAAAACCTCAGTTAAAAAAAAATAGAAATGAAGAATTTATTAATAATGGAATTTGCTAATTTGTTCCAAATCACTGGTATAAGTCCAGGTCAGAAGCTAATGGAAATCATTATAGTCTGACATCTCTTCTGTGAGCCAAGTGAAAAGAGATGTTTTTGTTAGTCTAAGTTTCTAAAGGATAGGTTTCCTCATCATAAAAGCTACTGTTATAACTGACTGTAATTATGTCATCTTACACTCAGAAGTGTTGAGGAACACTCATGAAGCACTGTTGGGAGGCTTGCACTATTACTGCTCATACTATGCTTAATTGTTTTACGTCATGTCTACATGTGGTTGTGCCAGAGTAGCACATCTGGTGAAGACACTATGGCTATGTCTACACTTGTAATTTTAAGTTGACTTTAAGTCGACTTAGTTAAGTCGACTTAATGCGTCTACACTTAAACTTAAAGTCGACTAAAGGGGAACTTACAAAGTCAACCTAGAGTGTCCACACTGGACGCCTAGGTCGACTTCTAGGGGCTAGGGGGACCTTGGGCAGGTCCACGGTGGCAAGGGGGCACCCCTTGTGTGCAATGGGGCAGAGAGGGACAGGGACCCTGGCAGGGCATGTGGGCAGGGTGTGACGCTGTCCAGATTTAGGGAACCATTTATGATATTATTTCCTATTAATATCTCATATATGCTATAATCCATAGGAACTATGTCATGTTTGGTATCAATAGAAAGGTAGTAATTTGCTGGGAATGATTATATAGTTCATGTATAGGAATTGTATTTGTATTAGAAGTTAGGAATATGGCTGTTATATCTATACTTTAATTTGTATGATTCTGTGGACACACCTGAGACAGGCTGTCTACAACCATTGTGTCCTTAATGTTAAGGAAGCTGCCAGGTACAGTGGGCCCAGGGAATAACCTGATGAGCCATTAAGGACACAATGGTTGTATTCCTTATGTCCTTAATGGCTCATCAGGTTCTTCTTTGGGCAGCCAATCAGCACATCTCCCTTCCAATTTCCCAACGGATACCAAAGAATCCAAGGCTAGGAAAGAAACTACTCAGTGTCCCTCATCATGCATTTCCCTGCCTTGGTGGTAGCACTGTTCCTCTTAGCTGCTGGTTCAATCAACTTCCCCCACCCCTTGAGGGGGTAAGTGTAACTTCTACCCTGCAACAGAGAAAACATATGACATTGGGAAGAGAGGGGTATCATTTCAAGGAGCTGGTTTCAGCTCCCTAATTGTGAGAACTGGCCTCAGCTCCTTTGCCACTTGCTGCAAAGTAAATTATATGTTGAACCTCTGATGTAGAGCCGTAAATGGATCCTGTACTGCACCAATGGAGGATTGGTACAGCGAAGCTCTAGCACTCCCTCTTTCCAACCCCGATAGTGGGAGGGAAACAGAGTTGCAGGCCCATTTTCCTCACCTCTTTGCCCAGCAGGGAAGAATTCCTATATCTGCAGAATTCTCTGCTAGACATTTGTAGTCAGATTTTGTCCCCTTTTGGAGTCATGGAAAGTAGTGTAGAGAACCAATAACTCACTTGAAATCTTGGCCCTGTCATTTCATATCAGAGCAGTATAGCAGAGAATTTTGGAACCGTACTGTTCTAGAAAATATGTCTTTGCATTTCTCATCATGCATTAATAACAATTCTCTTGCTTGTTTTGTCACTGACTTTTCTTCTGCTTTATTTGTTGAGGCCCACAAAATTGCTTCTCTTTCTCCAACTATTTTGGCTTTTTTTTTTTTTGCTACTCTGGAGAGACCATACTTTAAAAAAAATCCTCATTATTCTATTTGTCTTGGCCTTTCTATTCCTCATCATTTATTAATGATATAGCTATGACTTCCATTTGACTCATCTAATCCTTCATTCCTCATATTTTATGAAATACAAAGATTCATGATAAAGAGACAAAGTCATCATTATTCTAACTTATCTGCATTGAACTGTCTTTGTTATCTATTAGCCTTCAAATGGCTTAAATATTTTTCCACCACTATCACCCCCTTTTCTTTTTAAAAAGTCTATATATTATTTCATTATTTATGGTTATTCTAGATCTCCTTTTCTGAGTAAGTTCTGTATTTGTCATTTTTGCACTTTTAAGCATCCAATACAAAATATGAAAGCTATTAATATTTTTTATATATAAAGACACTTTTAAAAAATTAATGAAAATATTAAAAGCTATGTATGTTCCACATTTATTTTCAAGCACTTAATTCAGGTCCATTTTCCTGGTAAAGGTGAAAATCACCATTAACACTGCCACAAAATTTCATATTTAATAGAACTCAGATTTGTTTTATCACTCAATCTCATGATCCATATTTTATGATACATACTCTTGACTTTTTGACTGTACTTAATTCCTTATCATTAATGGCATACACTTGTCTGTTATCCTTCTTTGTAAAGAGTGATTATTGATCCACATTAGTGTAACTAATGTATCTTTCCCCAGCTATTAGCCATGTCTTTTCAAGCATATAATTTAACTGAATTTCTTTCTCTTATTATTACAGTTCCTTTATTACCCATTTAGGACACACATTGCACTCACTTTTGTTTCTTACTCTTTGTGCTTCATTTTATCACAAAAATGTACAATTATTCTATGCTCATTTTATATTAGACTTTGTCATTACCTGTAGGAATGGCCCTTTATCAACAATGGTTTCTTTAAATAAAAATTTATGAATTCAGTAATTATAAAAAATAATGAATTAGCACAGGAACACTGGCTAGAGCCATGCGTAATGTGCACCTTTCTAAGCTTATAGTATAGTTCTGTTCCTAAGTACCTCACATCTGATACCCTTGTTATCCCAACCCAACCCTTCACATTTTTTAATCACATGGTCTGAGGCTGAATTATATCAAAGTATTCAATGTTTGTATGAGATGTGCAAACAGTGGTCCCATTCTGCTCCTGCTAGCTTCTTGGACTCCAATCTATACCTCACTGTGACACATACCCCCACACCCTCTATCCCCCTCTGCCAACAGAAGGCCACTGTAAAGATGGCAGAAACACATCCTGGC
Organism: Pelusios castaneus; assembly: GCA_007922175.1. NCBI lineage: Eukaryota > Metazoa > Chordata > Testudines > Pelomedusidae > Pelusios > Pelusios castaneus. The sequence continues at coordinate 8,352,476 of ML685813.1, forward strand.
TAATCTTCATTACAGAAATGTTATTCTTCCTTGAACAGGCCTGACAGAGTATCATGATGGCACTTCCTGCACAAGACTGTTCTGTGTTTGATCTATTCTGGTCCACAGAGCAACCCACATGTAGTCATGAAAGGCATACATAACTTCAAGCAATTCTTGGGCGGGGGGGGAGAGTTGGGTTTTTTTGTTTCTCCCCCCTCCTAAATTACACTGGGGACAAACAAGCCCTTCACATAATTGAAAGGATCGAAAGGCAGCATTAACTCACTTTTGCCCTCTCACCATGTGGGACTGTATCTTTTGTGTTGCACTAAACTTTGTCCTTGATTTTTGAACTGTCTTTATTTTAGGAAATAAATGGCATAGATGGTAATGGGAAAGAAAGCTACATTTCAAGGTCATCATTTATAATGCAGACAAGTGACTACATCATCAGAGTTAAATAAGGATTCCTTTGGGGAAGGGGAGAAATACAGTTCATCCTCATACACTTAAAAAAACAAGAGCACTTCTCTTTTCTCCTAGTTTGGCTGATCACTGTCTCCTCCATGGCTGGTGCAATGAGAGCTCCTCCACCCATTTCAGTCTCTTACCATTTATCATTAGCACCACCATCTGACAGCTGTTGTTGCCTATATCTAGTTCTATTTCTAGTCTGTGGGGTAAGGAGCCATACAATGAATACAAAAGCACCTTACAGAAAGTTGTATAGCAATAAGTACAAATTGAAACATCTGTGTCATAGGCTAAATTTAAGTAATGGGATGACAGGACATGTCCAAGCAGTTATCTCTTCACATTGCACTCCAGAGACTGGCACAGTAGTGACAAAGAAGTGGTGGTTAATAAAGTGCAGTCCATATATCTGGCAAGTACGTGCATCTCAATGCTTCCTATTGGACAGAAGTCATGTTTCCACTGGGGATAAATAGATAACACATGTAGCCAAACATTCAGGAGGCCCTGAATGAATAAAATTTTATCCATTCTCACTGGGAAAGCCACACTTTTCACTCAGATATACCACAGCTGCCACTCTTGATATGGGTATGTCAAAACAGTGCCCTAATATAATAGTCCTAAGTATGGTTATATTTTGATCCTTGAGCCAATGGATTTTTTTCTCCAGGTTTCTTTTCTTTGAATTTTGCACAGATTCCTAAATTCTCATTTTAACAAACATAGGAAAACAAGGATACAGAGAATTTCACCCCAGGTATAACCATATTGATATGTAAAGAGATTAATTTGACCTGTATTTATTGAGCCTGAGGAGTTCAACTGGGTTACACCTTATCATTTTTTACATAAAGTTATTCTAGCTCTGGTCCATATCACGTATTTTAATTATAATAATTTAATCTGACATCCTGCATAACAAAGGTCATAGACTGTCTCCTAGTAATTTCAGCATCTGGCTCAGTAACTTGCGGTTAAATTAAAGTAAATCCTTTCAAAAGATGTGCATTCCTGATTTAAGACCGAAAGTAATTGAGTATTTACCATGTCCCTTGGCTCAGTAGCTCATTTCAATGATTGATTATCCTTGTAGTTAAAAATTTGCATATTTGCTGTTTGAATTTTACTGATTTCAACTTCTAGCATTGGATCTTTGTCTTGTAGGTTAAAGACCTCTCTATCATCAAATAAGAGTATAATTCCCTAAGGACTTGTCTGCACTAAAAACTTAGATCATCTTAAATGAGATTGACTTACAGCCATTGAAGCAATTTAAAATGTCTGTTAGTGTCTACACTACCCTCCTTCTGCCAGGGGTGCACATCCTCATCAGGAGACTTGCACCGAATGAAGTAGAGTACTGTTGGGCATTGATAGCCAGGTAGTATTCATAGCCAGAACTGGAGACAAAATGTGAAATAGCACCCATGAAACTGACAAGAATGTTAATTTCACAGCTGGCAGGCTCTCTGCTGTGTAACTGAGCCGCATAAACGGCTCACCACTTGGGTTCCAGCTGTGAGACTAGCATCCAGCTGAAAATTCAGGCTCTCAGCACTGAGGCCATTATTAGGTGTTATCAGAGAAATTCTCCAGTCTCTATAATTCAGATCTCCATTCTGAATAAGCAAAAGTCACTCCACCCTGAAATGAACAGTGGGGACCCTTAGCATGCTCAGTGAAAACCTCATTTTTTTTAAATGGTACTTTGGCAAAGAGCCATATATGTGTCTGTGGATTAGCAGAATCACAGCTCTGAGGTGAGTGACCACAGTGAGCATGTGCCAGATTGATGGCTACTAAGCATGTGTAGTAAATTAGCTGAGCAGTTAGCTGGTCAGAGTCCATTCATACCAGTTAAAACTTGTTTTAAAGACAACAGAGTCCTGTGGCACTTTTAAAGACTAACAGATTTATTTATCGCATGAGCTTTCGTGGGAGAAAATCCCACTTCGTCAGACGCTTTGAAGATAGGAAATAATTTCCTCCCAGTCTGTAACTTTCCTATCTTCAAAGCGTCTGACGAAGTGGGATTTTCTCCCACGAAAGCTCATGCGATAAATAAATCTGTTAGTCTTTAAAAGTGCCACAGGACTCTGTTGTCTTTCTACAATAGACTAACACGGCTACCCCTTTGGAACTTGTTTTAAAGGTTAGAGTTGTCAGTCAGAATTCTGAGGTAATGGTTAAGATTGAGCATGTGTGAGGGGGGTAATAAGTAGTAAGGAAGTCCAGAAAGCGCAATATAATAAGCCAGACACTTAGAACTGAGGCTAAGGGGGCAATGAGCTGTTATTTTATGTTTATTTTATATTATTTTAACAACATCCCAAAGTTAATCTTATGGGTTAGTTGGGGGTGGGAGCAGGGACAAACCACCTGTGCTCCTGGTGCCCATCTGACAGCTCAGGCTGTCAGCATTAGGGCAGAGAGAGGATCAATGTGAGCTGCTGTATGTAATGCAGTGTCTACACAGACACTGAATTGCCCTAACTACATTGACCTAAGTGTTACACCTTTTGTGGAGGTGGACTTATTAAGTTGATGCAATGGACGACTTATACTGGCAGAAGCCCTATAGATACTGTCAGCGTTTGTAAGGCAGCTTACATTCATCTAAATTTGTAGTGTAGATCAGGCCAAAATGGTCAGTTCCAGCATAGGGAACAGATAATTTGGTGAGATTTTTAAATGCAGCTAATTCTGTGAGAGAGGAGAAAGTGGGGATTATAGATCCACCCAACCAATGACCTTTGTTCACTTGACATTGTTGTAGCATGTTGATCCCATGATATTAGAGACACAATGTGGGTGAGGCAATATCTTGTATAGGACCAGTTTCTGTTGGCGAGAGACAAAAGCTTTTGAACTTAGAAGAGAGAAGGAAAGCCAATAAAAGATTACCTCACCCACCTCATCTCATCTTTGCACAACAGTGCTCTATGTCCAGCTATGTTGCTATTTATATTTACATTACAATATATGCATACCCCACTGATGAGCATCAAGTAAAGACAAGGTGACTGTAGACCGGTTACAGCATATGACTCACTAGACAGGGAAGGTCTTGGCAATCTTACTGGGGAATAGCTCAAGCAGCTGCACCATCCAATGACCTGTGCTCTATATTTTTAAGTCTCAAGTACTGGACCTCAGCCCTCCAGTTGACTCATCTCCACAATTCCCCCTCACAGGGTACAGTCTAGTCCAGGCTGCCCCTCTCTGCCTCAGTGGATGCCAATAGTCCAATTACCACTCCCTACCAATCTGGGAGAGGCAGAGGGACGCAGGCCTGCCCACTTCTACAGACCCTGGCCAAGGGACCCAATGAGCTGTTCTGGTGCGGCCTCAAGCCCTACTCCAGCTGAATAGGTCCCCTGAGCCACATCCACAGGTCACTCAGGTATCATCTCTCCCTTGTACCAGGGAAGCAGTCTTCAGGGAGCTATCCTGGTCCTACCTCCTGCAATTCTGGCTCCAGCACACCATTCCTCTCTGCAAGACCAGAGCAAGACTGCCCTGAGCTGTGGCTGCAGCCCCTGTATACACAGGCACATAAGCCCTGATTGGCTCTTCAGCCACCAAATCCTATTGGCCACTCCTTTCTGAATGCTTTTAACCCTTTCCCTTCTGGAGTAGAGGAACTACCCTACTACTACTGTGAAACAATCTGTATTTTTTTCAGACCAAAAAGAAATACTCATGTCCCAAGAATGCTAACCTACAAGCAAAATTTTTAAAATGCTTCACTGATTAGCTCAATTATTCTCAGGTAATTTGTTATCTCTCTAGGAAACCTCATTTTACACTTTGAAGTGAAATAGGCTCCATTTTTATATTACTATTTTCTTAAATTATGCGCCCATGACTCTTATGTTCAGAAGCCTCATCTCCTTTTAGCAATCAGTATTGGAAGGTAATCAGAACACATTAACACAGTAAGAGAAGTTAAAATTCATTAGTAGTTGTAGCTCGATATCGAATGCTTATGCAAACTTCTCTGCTTAAACTATCTCCCTTCTAGATTATATTTCAGCTCAACAGTGGATGTTTTTACTATGCAACTCCATTTTACTCAAGACAATTTAGCACTGTTTGTATGCAAACTGTAACAGGTGTAATATACCTTATTTTAATTTTGGAAGAATTGAGACCCACATAGAACAAGTGAACCGAACAAAGCAAATAAACTGATACTAGATTGCTAATACTTTTCAGACAGTCAAATCCAAGTTTAGAAGGAAGAAGTTCTCTACTTTCTATAGAATAAATATTGCCAAGTATGCATTACTATTCACGTCATGGTAAATATACTGAATCAGCTGATCCTGTAACATCAATACAGAATAATAGCAATCCAGTAATGGATATTCACTGGAATGATGTCTGTTGAGAGAAAGAACAAAAGTAATGGGGATTGATGTTCAGTGGTTGTGATTCCAGATGGTTCCAAATTCATAAGGGAAACTCCTAATCATATTATGCAACAAGAAGAATCAGACAGTAGCTATTTATGAAGGTACAAAGGTGAGACAAGGTATTCTGGAAATGGAATTCAGGGCTGAGAGTGACATCGAGGCCTGGGAAGAGGACCAGTTATTACCAGTTTGTAGGTTTTGTTACCAGAAAAAATAAGATGCCTTGGAGGCCCTCTGAGAAATACTAGAAAAGGATTTTAAGTAATATGTGGAGATAGGTGAGATACAGAATTTCATATTGAGAGGTCAGAGGAGTCAATGGAAACCTTATCAGGCTTTTATTTTTGTGCATTTAATATGCACACTTCAAGGCAAGATTCTCAAGATCGTCTATTTGCTGTACAGCACAACACAGAGAAAAAGTGATTATAGGATACCTTTGCAGTTCCCTCATTCTTCAGCTGCTAGTCGAGAGTCTGGTTTCAGGCAGCAACATAAGTAATCTGGGGGCTGCTCTAAATTGCAAGAACTGAAATTGCCTCCAAATGTTATTAAAGCAATTGGAGACTGCTGGAGTGCATGGACATTCTAACCTCACTGCTTTTTCTCAGTCATGCCCCTGTACTGTGTGTTATACCTGGATGACCATCAGAACAAACAGCTCTACACCACTCGAGGAAACTGCCATACATAAGAATAATTTTAAGCTGGTCATGTAGGGAAGCTTTTTAATCTGTTTTGCAGTGTTGGAGCAATGCAACACAAACTTAATGGGAGCAAGGTTCTGGACCACTAACTCTACGAAAAAAAAATAAAAATCAATCAATCAATCAGTCAATAAGTAAATGATGTGTTAATGCCTAAGATTTCTCTTTCTGGACCAGGATTCCTTTGTGCTAGGAACAGCGCAAAGAGAAACAACAGAACGTCTCTGTCCCAAAGAGCTTACAATCTAAGAGGTTACCAGCAGACACTGAATTAATATTGGAAAAACTTCATCAGAGAATTTGTCAAAAATATTAACTGAATTACAGTGATTTGTGATTACCATGAACTCCAGCCTTAGCAACAAAATGAAACAAAAGGAACTAAAAGCCTTTTACTCTAAATATTACCACCACAAATCCTCTTTCCAAGTGAAGTCTTCAGATGGGGAAAGAAAGAAAGAAAGAAAGAAAGAAAGAAAGAAAGAAAGAAAGAAAACAGTGCTATTAGAAGCAGTGCAATTTACTCTGAAAGGAAGGACACTTTTTGACGGGTTAATTAATTGGGGATAACAAGGACGCTTTCATGTCAATATGGAAGCATTATTAATGTTAATACACAGCTGCTCTTAACACCTTCACTGAAACAACTGAGTTGGTTAAATAGTCAAGTGACAAGAAGCCATTACTGACTGTAAACTGTTAAATCCTAGGATTAGTGAAACTAAATTCTAACGTTTCAAATTAATTAATCAATCCTGTCGAAAACAAAAAGGGTAAATATTTCCCATGTATTTAATCTAATAAGGACACTTGCAAAATCTGATTTGTTGTATAATAATTGTGTGTTCTATTTAAAGATCTGAATACTGAAAAGTTTAAGAAATAAGAAGTCTTCCTGGTAACATATTTTGTGAATGGTATTATTTTTTGCTAAGAGAGACTATAGTACTCACCACTGATAATTTTGTGTGTTATCTGATTCTGTCTGAAGGAGGTAAGCGCACAAAGTTGAACAGCAAAAACAAAACAAACAAAGCAAGTTTGAGTGGAATAGAAAAGTATGAATCCAAATTTGACGACTGTCCTAAGGAGTAGGGAATGGTAACGCTAATCCGTCTCTCAGGAGAGAAGTAGTCGAGTCTCTCAGCAGAGATCTCTGCAATTGCTTTGAAATTGGCTGCCTCTCTAGTCTGGGATTGGAGCTACATGTCTGGGACAGGATGGGAGACAAAGTGGTTGAGAGAATTACTTGTTGCACAGTTGTTGCTCCTTCCATCAAGACAAGATGGGAATGACAGAAAATCGTTGATAATGTTGACAATTTGAAAAAGCCACACAAATCTCTACTTTTGTTCTGAAAAAATTCAGCCAGCTCTAGTTGTGTCCTCTAAAGGTATGTGATTTTAAACCAACCACACCAAACCAAAACAAAAAACCAGCACTATGTCTCTGGGCCCAGATTATCTGATTCAGGCTTGTAGGGCTCCAGCTGTGGGGATAAAAATTGCTGTGAGGATTTTCAGGCTCAGACTGGAACTCGGGCTCCGACTCCCATGCCCTTGAACTGTCTTAGAGCCAGGGCTCCGTCTCCAGCCTGAACCCACATGTGTACATTGCAGTTTTATAGCCCTGCAGCCTACCCCGTGTGAGCCCAAGTCATCTGACCTAGGTCAGCAACAGCCATGTCAAAGGTGACAGCACAGACATATTCCCGAAGAGCCAACATCTCCAATTCCAACTCCTCTAAAATTCATTCACTTCAAATGGATTTTTTTTAATACATTTTTATTTTTATGGAAGTTTCATGAATCAAAAATTCTCAAGTTAGACTTAGAATCATAGAATAATACGGATGGAAGGGACCTCACGAGGTCATTGAGTCCAACCCCCTGCTAAAAAGCAGGACCACTCCCACTCAATCACCCCAGCCAGGGTTTTGTCTAACCGGGCCTTAAAAATATCCAAAGATGGAGATTCTACCACCTCCCTAGGTAACCCATTCCAATGCTTCACCACCCTCCTAGGGAGAAAATTTTCCCTACTATCCAACCTTGACCTCCCCAGTTGTAATTTGAAATCATTGTTCCTTGTTCTGTCCTCTGTTACTATCGAGAACAGCCTAGCTCCCTCTTCTTTGGAGCACCCCTTCAAGTAGTTGAAGGTTGCTATCAAATCTCCCCTCAGTCTTCTCTTCTGTAGACTAAATAAGCCTACTTCGTTCACTCTTTCCTCATAAGTCATGTGCCCCAGCCCCCTAATCATTTTTGTTGCCCTCCGCTGGACTCTTTCTAATTTGTCCACATCCTTTCTGTAGTGGGGAGCCCAAAACTGGACACAGTATTCCAGATGTGGCCTGACCAGTGTCGAATAGAGGGGAATCATCACATCCCTCGATCTGCTGGCAATACTCCTACTGATGCAGCCTAATACACCATTGGCCTTTTTGGCAACAAGAGCACACTGTTGGCTCATATTCATCTTCCCATCCACCATAACCCCCAGGTCCTTTTCTACAGTGCTGCTACTTAGCCGATCGGTCCCCAGCCTGTAGCAATGCATGGGATTTTTCTGTCCTAAGTGCAGGACTTTGCACTTGTCTTTGTTGAACCTCATGAGGTTTCTTTTGACCCAGTGTTCCAATTTGTCCAAGTCTCCCTGGATCCTGTCCCTGCCCTCCAGTGTATCTACCATTCCCCACAGCTTGGTGTCATCAATATCTTTTCATGGTAAAATTTTCACCCACCTCTTCTGCATATCCATTAAGGAAATGCTAATTATGCAAGTGAGTATTTATCCCACCACTGAAAATTTTCCCCTGTAAGGTGGAACACAGCAGCTGTTAAGTACACTGAAATACAAGTTTGGAGAGGAAGTGAAGCAGCATATTGAATAAAATCCTATCCAACAACAAAATCCATGACTAAGTCCACTAAACTGTACTAATCCAGTGGCATTTAAGAGGGATCACTAGCCTAGAAATAATGAAACTGTGTAGTAATGGGTAAAAATCTACTTGTTTATCACCAGCAGATTTTATGGCTAAGATTTTCAAAAGGGACTAAGGTTTTTTGGGTGATAAATATTAGGGTCACCTTAGCTTTTCAGAAAATGCAGACCAACCATTCTCTCGCCACCCAACCCCTGCAAGTCATATCAAGTTGGGCATTCACCGTCACTAGTCATCTTTGAAAACTCTTGATCTACAATTTTGATCCTGCAGTACATTCTGTTATCAAGGTTTGATTTTTCATCAAGCTGAAGTTTGTAACACTGCATCAGGTGAAGATCTATTTTATTTATGTAATTTTGCATATTTATTTCCTCCACAAAGGTCAAAAAGCAAAAATCTTCCTTTCAGGAAACTTAGTTTAGGGGCACATGACATGACAAATCATAAATTCCTTATGAGATCCATTCTTGAGCTATAGAGTCATAAGAAGAGACACAAAAATCATCCCTCTTCCTCTTAAGTTTCCTTCCTTTTCCCCTCCCCATCTTTTCCTTTCTTGTTCATTGCATGCCATAAAGCCTGTCTCTTTGAGTGAAGGGTTAAGGCGATAGAGAGCTGTAACATGTGATGCTATTCTGTTCAATGTACATTTGGGTGGCTAAATTTACTGACCCATATCCTAAGGTTCTACTGCTCCCCACTGGGCAGAAGCCTTTAGCCCCATTACTGCCGTAGAGCAGAAGCTCGGATCTCCCTACCCCAGTCAGGTAGGCGGAGAATGGGCAGGACATAGAGGACTCTGTATGCTACACTAGAACTGTAAAAGGACCATGTGCAGCTCATGAGCCAGAGTTAGGCTACCCTGATGTATATAGTAGCTCGTCTGGTATTGTGGATTTAAACTGATCAATGGCACCCCTCAAGTGTCCAGTCATTTTTATGATAAAAATCTATTATTAAAATTTTATATTAAAAATTAGTTTCATATTTGTTGTGGTTACCATGGCAAATTCATAAGGTTATGAAAGAGAATATGTTATTTGTTATTCTTCCTCATATGAGCGTGCATTTGTTAAACTATTATATGAAAAAGGAAGTGATGTCTAAAGTTTGTGAACTAATCATTATTCGGGAATCTCTGTATTTTCATTATGTGACATTTAGGAATGAACAAGCACATCCTTATCTATGTTTGTGCTGAAACAAATACGATTGAAAATTATTCAAAATAATATGACTGGACTATGAAGTTTGGATTCCCACTCCAACTTCCTCAGATTTCAAGATTTGTTTTTCAAATGCTAGTTTCAAGCAGGCTTATACCATTTCTTTCCCAACATGCCTAGGGAAGAAAAATGATAAAGAAGCCAAAAGTAATTTATGACCTGAACCAATTCCCTTTGAAGTTAATGGAAATAATCCTGTCGGATTTCAATGGGCACTGGATCAAGGCCTTACTCTGAGGTAAAATTTGGAGGAACTCCATGGTGCTCTGAGTTCATCAAGATGGAGGACAATCATTGTCCCTGAGTTATTATTGGAGAGTGGGAGGGGTATTTAAGGGTTTAGTTAGTGTACTGTTTTAACCTTAAATGTACAATAATCCTGTTATAATGAAGGATTATTATTCTAATGCTGATGGTCATTGACAATGTTGTCTCACAAATGCTAACATCTGTGAGTTGTCCCTTGCCAAAATCTGGTTAGCTATTAAGTACAAAATCCTAAACTTCTGTGCCAATTATGCACAACAATATGTGTGCCACTGATATTCCATCTGCACAAGCCACACCATATGCCAGTTGCAGCTGAGCTGGAAGAACTCTCCATTGAAGAAAAACTCCTGTGACTACCTGAGAAACATGATTCTTACTTTCCCTGCCCCAATTTTTCTTTAGTTACATTTAGAAACTTCACTGCCTTTCATTAACCTCAGCCTCCTCAGATGTGTAAGCATGAGACCAAGAAAGTCTATGCACCAGGTTCTTCTTGTCTCTGAAAGAACTTGTTAATATTGTCGGTACCTATGTCCTCAATTTTGCTTCCAGATCTATACAAGCCTGTTATCTAAGCTATGCAGTCTTACTTAAATAATAAATGCATTTTTAAATTCAGATTGCTACCAACACCCATTGAACCCATAGAATAATCAATAATATCTGATCACTCATATACAAATTTACAAGAATAATCCAAAATGGATATAATGAATTAATATAGATAATATATTAGAACCATCAGCCATCAAACAGCTAATACAGTAAATTAAAAAGGAGGGAAGAACAAACAGACAAGAAAAAGAAGACACACACATATATTTTATACATATATAGTTCCTCATCTGTCTCCATCACAGATTGCTGGAAAGCTCAGACCAATAAAGATGTTGGCATGGACCCTGCATGAAATCATAATATTCAGTTTCCTCTGCCTAGTATAAGAAGCTTTTCTTTATTTTTTTCAATAGGTAATTGATTCAAGCTGATTGGCATTTAAACCTCTAGCGCATAAAAGGGTGAACTATCTGCAGTTGCAGTTTTGTCAATGAAGTCTAAAGACTACCCTCTTCTCTCCTTGTGAACTATCTATGAAGAAACTTGGATTTTTACAGATTAGTGTGATATTCAGAATTATACAATGAAAGATCCAAGAATATATTTAAGCCTGCCCATTTCTCAAACAGAAATATTAAAATAAAGGAAAGATGTGAGAGCACTTTTCCCCATCCTTTGCTCCAAAACAGAGGGAGAACCTTCCTCCTTTTTGCCTCTTATGGGTTGGTGAAATGAGAACAGGTCAGACAAGAGAATCTATAGTGAAAGCTGGAGGAGGAGCCAGTGCCAGGCTGGGAAATTATCAGGGTTCCAAGTCTTACTGCTAACAACTGAGCAGCACCAGAACATCAGGAGGAGAATTGCTGAAGTCAGAAGCAGTGAATATTATGCCCAAACTAGGCTGACACATACACTATGGCTTTTTTTTTCCTTTTAACAGCAAATTTGCAACAACTCTCTACATGTTGGATTTAAATGAAAGACAATGGGAATTAGACTAGTGCTAAATAGTTTAGGCACTTTTGAAAATGTTACCCGACAGTATCTCAAATGTGGCCTTTAATTCTACTGTATGAGACTCCTTTTTTGCTACCTTGGCAACACATAGGAGACATATTAAAACTCTCATAGAATATCCCTTCCCTGGGAAACTCTTGACCTGCCATAATGCAGACTAGCCAAAGCATATTGGAGCTGAGGAGGTCATAGCTAAAGTGCACTGCACTTTGGCTAGTCTATACTAGCACAACAGACCAGAAAGTGCCATTAAAAACTGATGCAGCTATGGACAGAAGCAATGCTGGAATCTGCTTTAGCATGGGTTTGAGAGTGAGTCTGAGGCAAAGTGGAAAAAGGAAAGATTTCTGGATAAGAGGGAGAGGGGATAGCAGGTGGATATGGAGCAGTTCAAGATTTGGAAGTGGAGAACAGACCAGTGATCTCAAGGTCCATGATGGAGTTAACATGTAGGAAGCATTCAGGCCTTCGCCCAGGGTTCCTTCCTCACACCAATTTTCCATTTTTTCATCTCTCCCTCTTTCCTCATTTATCTTCCATCTCTAGTCTCCTTATTGATGCTCCTTTTCCCTGCTGACACCCCCCACCCCACCCCCACCAGCTAGGCAGTGGGGCCAGCAAAAAAGGTGCCAGTACTCCATACCCTGGCATACTGTCACAAAAAAAGCACTGTCCACAACTGTACCCTACCCAGTTAAGAAAATGAAAAGTAGGTTTGGAAATCATCCTATGGGGCCTTTTTTCCTCAGCCTTCTTTTCACAGGGCTCTTTTATCTCATGCTGGATCTTTGGAGGGTACCAGTCCATAAGGTTGCCACCAATAACTGGCTACTATGAAGTGGGGAATTCGGTTGCTTAGATGCGAAGGCTACTCAAAGGAATATATGTCAGTGATAGTACCTTGGCACTTATACTTTAAGTGGGTTTGGACTTGTGAAATCCCACCTACCTAGTGCACTTACAGCCTGTCTGGCCTACCACATGGATGGCTGGTCTTGGCAAGCTTGGAGTCGAGAAAAGTTTCCTTAACTGTGTGAAGAACGGTTTGATGCAAAGACATTTGACCTTTACAAACAATTCCTTTTCTTTACATAGACAATTGTTAATGTTTAAAAAGTTGTGCTGTGGGGGTTTTTTTCCAGCTTTTTTTATCACCTTACTTAAGCTTCAGTAATGCTTAAATATGTTGTTTGAAAGGGAAAAATCAAGTATAATACATAAGACTGACCATAAAGAATTGCTAACAGCTGCTAATTTTAAATTAACTTTCTCGTATAAGGCTGAGATGGCATTAGCATTCACATAGAAGTGCCACCTATTAAAACCTTTCTGAACAAAAACAGTATGGTTACATTTTGAGAGCATTTTTTTTTTAAATCTCCAATAAAATAAGTTTAATAACTAAATGAAATCTATTTGTATAGAATGAAATAGAGCCAAAAAATGCAGAACGATACTTTGCTAGTTTAGCTTGTGCTTACACCAGCCAAAGAGAATCTTTGCCTTAAGGCTGCAGTGAATAGTGCTTCAAGAATTGTGGTGATGTGTGGTTGATAAGCCTTTAAGGCCTGGAAATCTCTGTGTGGCACATTTTTAAAAAACATCATTTGTTGACAGTTATGTATACCTGGGAACTGGACCAAAGACTGGAACGAGTTAGCTGTTTGCGTGTAAATAAGTATACGCTCCCTGGGCTATTCTATTTCTTTCTTGTTGCTATTTTGGTTTTCATTTATGATGGTCTCACCTAATTTAACACCATTGTAGTGAACTTTTTAAAAAGTCTGATTGCTTTATGGATTTTCGGGGAAAAATAAAATGGTGGTGTTTTTTAAAGCACTTGAAAGTTAAAAAAAAATGAAGTTTTACAAAAAAAATGAAGTTTACTTTCAAAGAAAGAAAGAAAGAAAGAAAGAAAGAAAGAAAGAAAGCTCTGATTTTCAAATGAAATTTTTGGGGTTTTGATTACTTAAAACAGCCATCAAAAATATTAAAAACCACACTTTTGGTAAATAGTTTTCACAAAAACTAACGATTTCTCATTTTCTATGGAAACTTTTTTTTTCTAAAGCTGCAAGCTGTACTTAGATTAACAAAATTGGCAGCAGTCATAACTAACTGCAATAATTTTTGTTTTGTTTGCTGATCAGATGGCTGGTGTATACACAGTATATAACTATAGCTAGCACATTAATTATTAATATAGTCATTTATATAAATTGGTCATGCCATTATTGAATAAGAAACAATTCTTCCCCATTTGTAGAAAAATGCTCTAATTAATGATAAGGTTTGGGTGAAATAACAAAGATACCAATCCTGCAGACTTGGGTGTGTGTAAGTTTAATCACACAAGTGGCCTCATTACAGAGGTTGCAGGATCTGCATTTAAAAGCATTTTACATCAATTGAAAGAGATAGATTAGTTGCCTGCCATATTTACATAGTCGTCGAATTAAGAACAAATATATACAGATTGAAAATTGTTGCTTTACTGGTTTCTTGCCCTGAATATTCAGAAAATGTGGAATTTTTTTCCTGCAGTCATAATAACAATAAGCTCCAAAGAATAAGCACTGAAGGAATGTAATATTAATTGCACTTTGCTTTGTTTTTAAAATATTTGTGAGAATAAGAGGAGGAAAATATATACAGTGTTTCCTTAGTACAGAATATTGTTGGTTAATTTTCCTTAGCTATCATATCATAATATATTAAGTCAGGTGTCACAGGGTCCCCTCACTACTAAGGGCGTCTCCTCCTAGCTACTCTGGGGATCTTCTAGATCCAGAGACCTCTTCTGCTGCTCACTGCCTGCCCAGCTGATGCTCATGCTCAGTCTCTGCCATTCCAGGGGCTCCTTTTTCATTACTTGCCATCCAGTCTGATCATTATACTTATTTTCCCCTTTCAGAGTATCAGTGTCTTTCCTTGCAAGCAGTCTCTGGTTCCATTCACTGTCCATTCACAGTCTTCCATTCACTGTCCCTCTGATCCTCAGTGCCTCTCAGAGGAACCTGGGTCCACTTTCCACTACAGTTTCCAGCTCAGGAACCCTCTAGTCAGCAAACAAAGTCTGTTTCTTTTGGACCTTACTATCTTTCCCTTAGCCTTTCCTACACCTTCTGTCCTTCCCCAACCCCCTCTGAGTTTGCCAGCCTTACAAATCCCTCCTCCCAGAGAGAAACTGGAGGTTACTTGCCTCTGTGGCCTCAAACATGGCACTCTTCTCCCAGGGAAGGACTACAGCCTACTTTCCTGAAGCCCTTCCTCATGATCAACTCCCTCCCTTTATAAAAAAAAACTCTGCCTGTTCCCACACAGGCAAGCTTTCCCTAATTAGGAATTTCCTCTCAACCTTAATTTTCCCAGCTCATATTTTAACAGACTAATTCTCCCATCTGGCCTCCATTAAGCCTACATTACTCTGAAGGAATTAACACTCCAGTGCATCAAGGTTCAAAAACCCTGGCTTATGTTGCTAGGTGCCTAATATCTGCAGGCTATTAGGCTTGTGAGCATTCACCTTAGGAAATCCCTGTTGGGTTTTCCAGGGTCATTGCTGGCAGACAGTTGTGTCCCTAGAAGGCAGAGATATTGCTATTATTATTTATGTGTGTAGAACAATATTGATGGATGGGGCTGAATAGAAAGAATACATCTTGGAGGCAGGAGATGAAAGTCAGGGTAACTTTAAGCAATTCTTCCACAAGTGAATCTCAGCATAAATTGGAGCAGCCTCAAAGTTTCTCTAATATATATAGACTGTTACTAACCAGGGCCCATACTGGCAGAGTTTGTCAGATGTAGTACTACCTCAACCATGCTGCTTTTCCCCAGTTATGGACCCTGCATGGGCAGCTGAGGGCAGGGGTGAGATAGTGCAGGAGGCATTACAGTTGTTCTTCATGATACCAGTATTTCCTCATGCTGGAGGAATTCTTCAGTGGTTGGGTAGACTGGGCTGCTATGGTGCTCTAATGAAGGGCCAAAGGGTGGTGCTCAATTGGCTAACCTGCATTCCTACTCTGTGTTTAGGACCTGATCCACCATTATGTTCTCCAACTTTATGATGTAACTCCACCAATAATGTTTGACTGGCATAAAACTGAAGTGGCACAGTGGTGAACCTGGTCCTTGTAAGTAACACGTCAATGATATGTAGGTATCTTTGTGGTTTTGAAAGTTTATTGTAAGCCACCCTACAATTGCTTAAGTGCAGCTTTGTCAAATGTGAATGTAGCAAAACAGAGTGGTGCTCAGATCCAAGATAAGAATGGAAACCAATGTACAAAAACTGTGTGCACACACAACCTTGTCATGTAGAGCTGTTTGGATATGCTCAAATTTCTTCCAAAAGCATTTAGAAGTCTTTTTTTTTTTTTTAAATTGAAGCTATAATT
>ML685813.1:8368883-8484276 GCA_007922175.1 Pelusios castaneus
ATATATATGCAAACACATACACAATAGCTTGTCCTGCATATTTTCATTTCATTTTTCACAAAGCAAAATAATATATTATCTTGAGTACACCATAGTAGTTAGTTTTAAAAAAAAAAAAAATCTTGTAGTTAGACTTGCAACGTTAAAGTGTTTTAATTTGTTTAGATTAAATAATTTTAATGCAAAGGTCAGCATAAACAGAGTACAATTAACAATGAGAATAAATATTTGGAAGCTAAGGTTTCTAAATTGCATCAATGCCATTAGTCTACTCAATAATAGCTTTTTCACTGTAATTTAAAAGGCAGTTTATCTTGCAGTAAAAGTAATAACATATAAATGTATATAATAAAAAAGCTTTTTATAAACCACTGACTTACTTATATTCTGAGCTTGTAGTGAACTAGTTTTTATAATTTTATATCATTGTGCTTTTACTTTTTTTGTAGCTGCATATATAAGCAGTATTTTAATAACTTATTCAGATTGCATTGCCAAGATATGTAGATTACCATTTGCAATGGACTGGATTTTAAATGTTAGAAATAGCTTATAAGTACTTAGAATTCCCAATTCTCTGCAGAAAGAGGTGATGCAGAAGTAATACAGATTTCATGTAAAATTTGAGTGCTATAAATAGTTTTTTGTACATAGAGTGAATTTATTGCTGAAATACAGAAAACTGTGAAAACTGGTTCCCTGAATACTGCCCCAAAACTTCAATTTCTGATGTAATTTGTTGCCTAATTAATGTGCACTCATACATAAGTACTCTATAGAATACCCCTAATTTCAACCTAATCAGTGGTGATTTCTGTAAAGCAGTTGACTCCCTACAGCAAAGATTGTATCTACGACCTTCTTCAGTTATCAGTGCCAGGTCCTTCATAGGGGAGGAGGAAACTGATTGTAAAAGTGTTCCCACCCTCTGTTCTGTCATGCTTCAGAAGAATGAGTGCATGGCCCTGCCTCTTTTTTTAAAAAAATCTTGTGCTAAGAAAGAAGCAAGCAAACAAAAAATTAGTTAAAAATCAAGTCACCGTGTGGAAAATAATTCCCCTCCCCCCACTGGTTCTCCTTGGTTTGCCTGGGGAGGAGTAAGATGAAGAGAGACATCATGGTGACATCACTCAAATGCCACCCGTTTGTGGCACAAAAATGAGAATAATTTTTAATACATTGTGCAGATTTGGGATCCCCCCTTTTCTTATCCAGCAAAGGATGAAATAGTTAATCTATAAATTTTGAGACCACAATGAACCATTGTGATTGTCTGATACAATCTGCTGCATAACACAAGCCATAGTATTTCCCTATAAATATTCCTTCTTCAAGTCCAATATCTGTGTTTGAACTACAATATATTTTTTAGAAAATCATCCAATCTCTATTTAAAATTTTTCATTGATGGAGAATCCACCAGTGGCCTTGTTCACTTGTTTCAAGTTAATTACTCCCATTGTTAAAAATTTGCACCTTATTTCTAGTTTCGATTTGTCAAGCGCCAACTTATGTTGCTCTACCTTTCGCCGCTAAATTGAAAAGCCCCCTTTTCTTATAAAATTTCTGTTCTTTTTGCAAGCACTTACAGAATGATCAAATCATGTTTAATCTTTTCTTTATTAAACTAAATAGATCAAACACCTAAGTCTTTCACTAAAAGGCAAGTTTTCTGTTCTATTAATCATTCTTAGAGTTCTTCTTTGACTCCTCGCCAATTAATCAGTATCGTTTTTGAATTGTAGACGCAGTATTTCAGCAGAAGTCAAACCAGTGCTAACTAAACTCTACTCATGATTTCCCTGGTTATACATCCAATTTTACATTCTCTGTCTTGGCCATAGCATTGCACAGGGAGTTTGGGTTCGGCTGCTATTCACCACATCCTCCAAGTCTTTTTTCCCCAGTTCCATGGATAGAATTCCACATCTGGTAAGAATGAATTGCAGTCTTTGTTGCTAAATATATGACCTAACATTTGGCTGTAATTAAACACATATGGTTTGCCTGAATCCAGGTTACCAAGTGGTCCAGACAAGCAAATTTTATTACTAATGATTTTAACAAGTTATCTAAACGATCATTATGGGACATCAGAACTGAGATGAATGCGGAAGTTCACATTTCGAAGCTGTACTGTCCCAATCTCCAAAGCATCTGACAGAGTGGGATTTTCTCCCATGAAAGCTCTTGTGATAAATAAATCTGTTAGTTTTTAAAAGTGCCACAGGACTCTGTTTGTTTCTTTGCAATAGACTAACACTTTGGAATTTGACATCTTTCTACAGGTTCACTGAAATCTCTCTATCAATCCCCTACCAATAAAACTGCCGTGGTTTTTTTTGATAAAATAAAACCACCTCGACCAGAGGTGTAGGGTTTTGTCAGCTTACTTAGGGAGGCTCAGTGTTGACACTGAATCTGCTTACAACCAGAATGGGGCTGTCACTCTTGTCAATTTCACCACAAAATTGACAAGAAAGTCCAAGCCTGGGCTGCTATAAGCCTGGGCAGCTGGTTCCCGCTCCTAACTGTGAGAGAGGTGAAAATGCTGGTATGACATAAGGGTTCACATTGGCTGTAGTAGGAAGAAGTTTTTCATGCTTTTGACTGTACCTAGGAAGGAATTACTACATATTTTATGTGCTGTGATGAATGAAAATCACAATTCAGAAGCCCCAAACTGAAAAATCTTCCTCATTTTAAGGCACTAAGTGTCCAATTCATGTTTAAACAAAGCAAAAAAAGTCAATGAAAAGTTAATATAAAAAGCTATACAGGCTTCATCTACATCTGTTATTTAAAGAGTGGCCAAATTCACTGATGCAACACAGAGTTTATGCAGCAGTTAAGTCTCACATAAGCCCTCATTTTGATGGTCAAAGGTGTGATAAATTCTCTCTCCCATAGCTATCAAAATAGGCTTAAGTGGAATTTAAGTGGTGTTCTTTGGCTTATCTGTATAAAGGTGAATTTCCACAAATATTGATCTCACAAATATTGTTGCCTCAGCTTCCTTCTGTGTAAATAAAATCAATTTCAGGACCAATATTCATATCTGAATTGTGACACAATAGCTGTACTTGACATGGCAGAACATCTTTGACTAGGTCTCTCATCCATGGCTCATAAGTAAAGTAGGGAGTAATGGGATAAGGGGACAAGTCCTCTCATGAATCAGTAACAAGAAAATGCACATTGGAAGGCATAAACCCATCTAAACATATACAATGATGGGATCAAAATGTGAAGTCATTTTGGTAGTTCTCTGAAAACATCCACTCAATGTAATGCAGCAGACAAAAGCTAACAATGTTAGGAACCATTAGGAAAGGGGTGGATAATAATACAGAAAATATAATGATGCTATGCAAATCCACAGTATTCCCACACTTTGAATACTGCTTGCACTTCTGGTGGCCCCACCTCAAAAAAGTTGTATTTGAGTTGGAAAAATTTTCTCTACAGAGAAAGGCAACAAAAATGAGCAAAGGTATGGAAGCTTTCATCTGAGAAGAGATTTTTTTTAAAAAAACTTCAGTTTTAAAAGGAGAAGAGTAAATGGAGACAAAATAGAGGTTCATAAAATCATGAATGTTATTTACCCCTTCACACAACAAAAGAACCAGAAGTCACACAATGGAATGAATAGGCAGCGGGTTTTACACAGAGATAAGGAAAGTACTTCTTCACATAATGCAGTTAGTCTTTGGAACTCATTGCCAGAGATGTTGTCAAGGATAAAATGATAACATGGATCACAAAAGAAATATCTGGATTCATGGAGGATAGGTCCATCAATTGCTATTAGCTAACATAGTCAGGGACATTCTGGGTGTCCTTAAACTTTTGACTGCCAGAAACTGGGACTGGACAACAGAGGATGGATCACAATAAATGGCCCAACATCTGGCACAAACACTGTTGGAAGACAAGATACTGGGCTATATGAACCATTAGTCTGAGCCAGCATGGCCATTATTATGTTCTTAATGAATTATGTACAGAGTACTTGTTTTCATTGGGAGAATTAATCTAGTTCATCTCACTGGATGCTACACTGAAAACAGCATCTTTGTAAGACTGTACAAACATTGGTTATGTCTACTCTTGCAAGTTAGGTCAACTTAAGGAGGCTTAAGTCAACCTAACTTAGTCCCTGTCCACACCAGGTTTTCATTAAGTCAACTTAAGAAATTCCTTAAATTGACAATGAAAGGTTAGGTCGACTTAATAAAAAACACCAGTTAGGTCGACTTAACTCTTAGGTCAACTCTTTAGGTCGACCTATGCACAGTGTGGATGCTTAAATCCACTTCATTAGGTCAACCTAAGGGCAGTTAGGTTGACTTACTAAGTCCCTGTTCAGGGGAAGCACCTAAAAAGGTCAACTTTAGATTGACTTAAAGTTGACCTTATTAAGTCGACTTAACAAAGTCAACCTAACTTTTTGTAGTGTAGACATAGCCATTGAGTCTCACACTGGACCATTAGACCAACAGAATCATTGGTATTAAAAATCACCATATTAAAAATAATGTAACACTCCAATAGGTTTCATCAAAACAGTCAATAGATGGTGATAAAATTTGTGAAATGTGTGCAATGAAATTCTTCAGAAATTATAAGGCTGTAAATTGGATTAGAAAATGAATGTGCATGCACCATTTTAAATAGTTAATCCTTAACTTTTAATTGAAGAAGCCATTTTCTTAATTTTTAAAAAAATTGGGCAACGCCACAAAATCTCTAAATGATAAAATGCTGGCTGCTGCTAGAAAAAGGGAAGAAAATTAAATCCATTGGAAAGGCTGTGATGATACTTCATATTGCTTATTTCCCTAGTGAAAAATTGTAGCAAACTATACAGTACTAATCAAATGTTTACAACAGGTAAGTCTCAGCTATTCGCAGATTAAATGGGAATGCAAACAGAAGGAATTTGGCTCAACTCTAGTGTAAAGAAAGCTGAGCTGGGAGAACATGAGTGATTGGAATGAAGTATGAATTATGTTAAGGGTATCTGACACATTTTTTATTGTCAATATAGCAACCTATATTGTAGGCTCCAGAATATTGGAATATCTAAGTTCTTGTTGTGTGTAACTTTATTGTACTGCACAAAGGTGCAGTAATAAAGATTTTCTTCTAAGTGGTTACACTGTATTCAAGCAGTGCCATCCAAAATGCAGTCATTTCTTTTCAAGTACTGTATTTAAAAGTCAAGTACACTGATAAGCCTTTCATATCTAACACACCACTATACCAGCATGCTTCCCTGTTCTACTTTATCAGCAAAAGGTCCTTCTTTTGATGATCAGCACAATATTGACCATGGTCTTTTTTTTTTTTTTGAAAGCTGAACTATTCAGCCTAATACTACAACTCACATTTAAGATATTGGAGCAGGTTTGAAAGACCACAAGCCTCTGTTTTTCTGTGTGTGGCAGAGCTCACTTGCTCCTGTCTCTGCTCAAATCTACAAACTGCTCAGAGACCTTTTTTTTGCTAGTAAAACACCGAGTGTAGTTATTTACAATGTAACTTTCTATCACCCCTATACTATATCGTCTCACCCATACAGTGCTATGGGCCCTCAGCTCCTGAGACAAGCAGGGAAGAGCAATGTGTCTTGCTAGTCTTCTCTTTCCTTCCTTCCTTCCTTCCCACTTCATTACTGTGCCTTTTTTATCATCTGCCTAATGTCCTAATAATACTCTTAGTTCTCTTCAGCCCGTCAGTTAGGACCAGCTCTCTTCCTAAGGCCTGCTCTAGCATAATTAGAGTTGCAGTGACCAGAACACCGGCTTAGCTGCACTCTGTCACTCCATTCTAAACTATTATGTTAGGAAAAGGATTCTCTGGTCATGGAAAGTGAGTGCTAGTAAAAATGGAGAAGAAACACAAGATGCATATTAACAGAGTGAAGAGAACAGAATTTTGGGGGGAGAGAGAGAGTGGGAGGGAGGGAGAGAGAGAATGATTCTCTGTGTTTGTATTATGTGGTATTGGAATCAATTGAGAAACAGACCAGGACCCTGATTCAGCAAAGCACTTAACTGTATGCTCAATTTTACGAAAGTCTTTTCAGTAAAGATCAAAAGCCATAAGCATGTGGCTAAATTAAGCTTTTGTTTAAGTGTTTTTGCTAAATAAATATAGACCTAAGAGCACACTTAAATAATCTGCTGAATTAATAATTATTCCATAGGTCAGAGAGAACAAGCATTTATTACTGCTACACAGTATATAGGATCCAATGCTCTCATCCCTTTATGAGTCATACACAAAAATATTTTTTCCACATTTTCATAGATTCCAAAGCCAGAAAGAAATATTTTGATCATCTAGTCCGACCTCCTGTATAGCAAAGGCCATAGAACTTCCTAAAACATATCTTTTAGAAAATCATCCAATATTAATTTTGAAATTGTCAGTGGTGGAAAATCCACCACATCCCTTGATAAATAGTGTCAATGGTTAATTACTTACTGCTATACCATATTCCAAGTCTGAATTTGTCTAGCTTCAACTTCCAGCCATTGGATCATGTTACATCTTTCTCCTAGATTGAGGAACCTATTTTTATGTGCTTGCCATGTAGATACTTATAGACAGGGGGAAATAATCATACATTGGTTATGGTGTATATAGCAAATTTAATTTGTTATTTATGCCATTACCACCCATGAAAATGTGTGATTTCCCTGCAGCATTTCTCAAACTGGGGATCCGAATGCAAAAGGGGATCACAAGCATATGGTAGTCATGCTATTGCCATCCTTACATCTCTGCTTTCGCTGGTGGAAGAGTGGTGGCTACTGTCTAAGCACCCAGCTCTGAAGGCAAGGGCATCGACAGCTTCAGTGAAGAAGTAAAGGTGTCATGATATAACTCTTCTTACTTCCAGGCTACTGCTGATGGCAGTGCTGCCTTCAGAGCTGGGTATCTGGCCAGCAGATGCTGTACTTCGCTTTGTTTTCAGAGCTGGACAGCAGGAGAGCAGATTTCATGAGAGATACCAGATTTCATAGTCCATGATACAATTTTCATGGCTGCAAATTTAGTAGATCCCCTACTTATAGACTATAATCAAGCTACCCTTAACCTTCTCTTTATTAAACTAGATAGAATCAAGGGCTATGTCCACACTAAAAAAGTTAAGTCGACTCAACTTAACAAAGTCAACTTAACTTTTCTAGTGTGGACACAGCCTCTTGTCAACCTTATTAAGTCAACTTAACACTTAAAGCTAGTATGGACGGGGATTAGCAAGTAAGTCAACCTTATTAAGTCGACTTAAAGTTGACTTAAGGCTTAGGTCATCCTAAAACGAGGTGTTATTAAGTTGACTTAGGCTTTCCTTAAGTCAATTTAAGGAAATGCTTAAGTTGACATAATAAAAGCCCAGTGTGGACGCGGCTTTGTGTTTTTTTTAAATCTTATTCCATAAGCCCATGTTGATTGGCATTAATCATATAACTTTGCTTTAATTTTCCAACAATTGGAATTAATTATCTAGGTCACCCCATTTACCCTTTTTAAATATTGACACACTAGCTTTCTTCCAGTTTTCTGGAATGCAAATACTGTTATCATCATATGATGATAGATCAGATATAGTTTCCCAAATACAGAACTGAAATATTTATTGATCACTTTTGCCATATCTGAATTATCATTGACAATTGAAATATTTCCATCTAGTAATATTTCAGTACCACTGTGAAGATTATTTTTGTCCCCAATATACTTAAACATCTTCGTATTGTCCTGAATTCTGGTGGCCACAGTTTTCTCCTTTCCTTTCTTCCATTTGTTATACATACTATTTTTATATTTGCCTTCCCTACCTTTCTAAGCCACCAGAGTTGTGTTCCCCCACCCCCACCCCATATGGCCTTCTTCCTTGATTATGTGTTTTGGGGCATTTATTAAAGTATTCTTAAACAATTCCCATTCTTTTGATAAAATTCTTCCTTCCAACTGGTTTAACTCAGAATTATTTTCAGCTTTATGAAAATAATGATGCTTTTAAATCACTAAGAGAGTGTGTGTGTGTGTGTGTGTGTGTGTGTGTGTGTGTGTGTGTGTGTGTGAGAGAGAGAGAGAGAGAGAGAGAGAGAGAGAGAGAGAGAGAGAGAGAGAGTGTGTGTGTGTGTGTGTGTGTGTGTGTGTGTGTGTGTGTGTGTGTGTGTGTGACTGTTTTGGACTTTATTCTGTCTGCACATTATAAATGTGATTAAGTCTGGTACCAAAGCAACCATTCATTTTTTAGTAGTCTGCCTCTTTATGTGTCAAAGACTGGGTTTAATACAGAATTTTCCCATGTTGGTTGTGACACTTTCTGAGTTATGAAATTGTCAGCTACAATACTTAGCAAAACAAACAAGGAGTCTGGTGGCTACAATATTTAGAAATTTCAATAATGTTTTAGCACTGACAGCATAAGACTATCAGCATTTTCCCAGTCAGTAGTTCTACCGGAAGTGTATGTTGTTACCCCAGCAAATCCCAAAAATAGACAAATAAGGAGTCACATTTTCCAATTTGTTTCCTGGTTTCAGTCCCATCTGAGGGTCCAGAGAAGGATGTATGACTTACCTCAGCTAATTCACAAATATCCTTCCACTCCTCCTTTCTCCCAGAATCTTACTCCTTAGCTATCTGTGCTCTCTATGGCTATGTCTACACTTGGTAATTTAAGTCGACTTAGTGAGTCTACACTTAAATTTTAAGTCGACTTTGGGGGGAACTTACAAAGTCGAACTAGAGCATCCACACTGGATGCCTAGGTCGACTGCTAGGGGGACCTAAGGTAGGTCCACCGGGCAGGGCGGCACCTCTTACCCAGTGCAAGGGGGCTCAGCCTTTGCCCCATTGTACATAAGGACAATGGGGCAAAGGGGGACAGGGACCCTGGCAGGGAATAGGGGCAGGGTGGGCAGCTGTGTTGAAACAGATGAATAACAAATCACAGCTTCAAAGAGAGTCTGCAGAACTCGAACTTATATGCAAATTTGACTCTGCTGTCTTGGGGTTAAACAGGGACTATGGATTTTTCTCGCATTACATCAAGTGAATTGACCTCCCCCTCCTCTATGTGCTGTTCCCCAGTGTTTTGAATCCTAACACCTATTTTGATTTGCTGTTACAGCCTGACCTGATGCTATGTCATACACTCCCCTGCATTTAATTTCCTCCCACTCTGTAACTTTCCTATCTTCAAAGCGTCTGACGAAGTGGGATTTTCTCCCACGAAAGCTCATGCGATTAATAAATCTGTTAGTCTTTAAAAGTGCCACAAGACTCTGTTGTCTTTCTACAATAGACTAACACGGCTACCCCTTTGAAAATAAAATCGACTTAATTTTCCTTAAGTCGACTTAAGCAAGTTGCTTAAGTTGTCTTAAGGAAACTGTAGTGTAGACGCAGGGTAAATTAAGCAAGCTTAAGTCGACTTAATTTACAAGTGTAGACGCAGCCTATTATAGTAAGGGCAGACAAACACAAAACTTTACATGGTGAAAGCATTTTTAGTATATAGGTAATATATTATATCCGTCTAATCCTAGTCCATTAAACACTTTATCAAATTAAAACAGAATTTTGTATCCTAATTATAGAGAAATAAAGCATTCATTTGGTCATCATTTACCAATTTCCCAAGAGTTTAAAAACACAAAATTTCCAACTCCTCAGTTTCAAGCCTTGTTGAGTGGAATATGTCCTTATAGAAATGTCAATGTAGTTTTACTCTAGGAGGTTCATTTTGTGCACTCTACATGAAAATAAGTTGACTGTGTTATTACTTATGATTATTTTAATTTAACAAATTTGTCATCAGTCTTTTGGAATATATTTCCTGTGATTATGTTGCATTCATCTCCAGTATCTTATTTTGAAATTTACTTTTTATTGTATTCTGTTGTATCAAATAAATCTCATGTAGAACTTGATTTGTAAATTTGAGATCCAGTAAAGGAATCTGTTTCTATAACAGCTTTCTCCTCCAGCTGTTTGATTCTGAATGTATTTTGCATCTCTTTATACTTTTTAAAATGATTGTCTGCATCATTCACAGGTTGACAGCCTCTTGCCTTGTGTTGGTAAGGATTGCTTCTATATTTATGGTCTATGATTTTGGTTTCTGCTGTTTGCTTACTGTTGTATTCTGTCTAGGTCTTAGTATCTGTTTTTAATTAGATAAACGTTACTTTTTTCACTGCTTGATGACATTTTCCATCTGGGAAATTCACCTTTCACTAACCCTACATATATCTTCTGTTCTGAGTTTTCTAACACAGGAATACCAAAATCATCATCTAATTACATTTTTGTATCTTAAGTTTATATGAAAATAATTCTGCTTTATCATCCACTTGTTCCTAAGTAGGAGTTTGGAAGAGCTACACCTCCACTTCTTAGAATGGCATCTAACTGGTTTCCAAATACTGTGATTTTTAGGTTTCAAAGACTGCTACTTTGGATATCTGCACTTGAGTATAGAATTGTAGGGATATCATCAGTGAGTATATTTTAAAAGCCACTATTTTGTGCCTTTTGACAAAGAATCCATGACTAGAAATTATAAGAGAGTCTTTAGACACTTTCATCACTTACCCAACAAGATCTTTGGTCTGTTTGGTCAAATAGACTTTTGGCTTGTCTATTTTATGTTGCTGCTCCTTAGGAGATGAAGGAAAGAGTTCTAGAAAAACATTTTGTTATCTATTAAAACAGTAAAATGTGCAGTAAACATGGCTTTGATGCATATGGAATGACAATAACAGCAGCTGTCGAAATAAATGCTCGAAAACATTTCGGATGTGTACAGAATCTGAAAGAAGTGACATTCTAAAGGCTGGGCAGAATTGTACCTCAGCTTGCTTTTAGGAGGTAGAGATCTTTATCAGATCAGGACACATTATAATATTTACAACAAATAAAAGGACTTGTTTTTACCGAACTCCCAGTGCTCTCTATGGATGAAATTCACCTCAGTGCACAGATGCCAAGACTTCAGGACAGAATTCCTTACTTTGATGTGGTTATGTTATATCATAAATAATTTGGTCTCTATTATCCAGCAGTTAATGTTAAAATAATATGGGTTGTCTTTATTACATAGGTGTAGTGTAACCAGGGCTGGACTTAGGGGTGGGTAACCATCCAGGGTGCCATGATCAGGGTGATCACCATGGTCAAGAGGCAGGGATCCTCCCCTTTCTGCCTGTGGGTTGCAGACTGGTGCAGCAGGGGCACCAACCTTCCAGCTCCAGAGAGGAGCTCTCTCCTCGCCACCCCACCTGGTTTCCCAGTTTGGTTCTTAATCCCACTTCAGCACTCTGTGAGCCAGTGGGCTCTTCCTCCTGCAATCTCCAGGACTGTCCTCAGCCTAAGTTCTTTTCATTGCCATCCTGAAGAAAAGCAATACTTCTCAATACAAGATAAGCATGGCATTTCACCCAGTCAATCGGAGCTAAAAGTTGCCAACTTCTTCCATGTTGGGAGGGGAAGGGAGCTGAAATTTCAGGGAAAAGAGATGACTAAGTCTGGGAGGGGGTGGTGACCTCATGCTCCAGATCCCAGAGGTCCCCCCTTCTGCCCTCAGGTCCTAGTCCCCCTCCATGCCCACCCAGCTCCCAGGGGGTCCCTCCCTCTACCCCACAGGTTTCAGCC
Organism: Pelusios castaneus; assembly: GCA_007922175.1. NCBI lineage: Eukaryota > Metazoa > Chordata > Testudines > Pelomedusidae > Pelusios > Pelusios castaneus. The sequence goes on from ML685813.1 coordinate 8,380,566, forward strand.
TCCCAGGTCCTCAGGTTCTCCATATTCTCCCCAGCAGTTCTCAGAGTGTTCCCCAGGTCTTCATGGTATCCCTCCCCATGCCAAACACTGACCCTCCAATTCCCCTTGCCCTCCATTCTCCCACAGTTCTCAGGGAGCTCCTCTGCTCACCCCAAAAGGAGGTGTTGGTGCAGGGGTTTGGAAATATTTTGGGAGTGAATCTTCTTTCCACCATCCACCACCACAGCTTCCTCCAGTGCACTGGATCATTTGCATTTTAATCTCCCTCAAATACACTTCTCCTGAGACTATGGAGGGTCAGCATTGTGGTTTGGCAAGACATTTTCTCTTTTTAAGTCCCCAACTCACTGTCCCATCCCACATCCCCGCACCAGGGCAACTCTACCTGTACCCTTCTGGTTCCTTCTCCCCTTTCTGAGGCTCTGAGATCAGCACGTTCCCCTGTCGCCAAAGCCCTATAGTGTCTTCCTGTCATTGCACATCCCCTTGGACTGCTGACCCATTTGGGGTTTGGTGTGTTGTATCTATGTCCTCTGGGGCTCTGATGGAGACCTGGACACTGTGCTGAGCAGGAGAGGTTGGGAGGTGCAGGAGAGGTAGGACTCTGCCCCAGTGACCATGCACCCAGTCAGAAACGTAGAAGACCACTTGCTACGTTGTCTTGGATGTCCTGCTCAACCACCAGGGGAGGGTTCTTCTACCACTGAAACAGGGAATCAAAGTGACTGCTGTGAACTTTTTTGTGATGCCCTTCACTGAAGCATCCAGGTGTGACTCACTGCAGAGTAGGGACAGCCTTATGGGTAGACAACATGGTCAGAGGAGTTCCATGGTCAAGATGCAAAGAGGTAAAATGTGCCAGAGACCCAAAATACAAGTCCACCAGGACACTATTTTCCCTAGGACGAACCCTGAAAGTAACAGCCAATGGCTGTATTAGACATTCATGTCTTGACACAAAGATGTGCCTTTCCCCAGTACAATTCTGAATTAATTTTCTCTAGAAGTTTGCAGATCTCTCCAGGTTTCCAATGGAATGCTATATTGATAGCTGTAAGCATTCAAAAATCATGGTTTGTTGTTTTGTTTTGTTTTTTCCAAAGTGTATTTTTTTTCCAAAGCTGGATGACACTGTTGTTATTGGAGCCTTCAGGATAAACTTGAGTTACATTTTCAAGCTTTTCTCCACAATTACGAGGTCTAGAAATTTACTTTTAAAAAAAGAAGAAAGCTAAAATTCTTACTGTAGGAGTGTGTGGTCCACCTTCCTTGTCAATATTTGGGGGATGCCAACCCTCCCGGCTGTCATGTCTATAAGGAAAAGCTTAAAATAGAGGATTAACTATCTCTGTTGTCAGGCAGCTCTGGCTGGTCAGGTGAGTCCTCAGGTTTCCACTCCAGCAGCAGGCAAAAGACTTCTTTCGACACCAGCTGCTCTGGCTCAACTAAGTAGAGGGTCCAGCCTCTATACAACCCTCCCCCTGCTTCTGGCATTATGAGCATGGCATTCCTGGCTCTGCCCACTAGAGGACAGACAGTGGTTTTTCCTTATCGGCCTCTAAGGGAGGCCATATCCTATCACAACACACCTTCTCCCTTGAGTATCTCCTGATCTCTGGGGCTGGCCAGGTCCCCTTTCCCTAACTATGACACAGCATCAGGTTAGCATGATCCTGACTGGCCCATTGTTGTACAGTGAAGGTGAACAGCTGGAGAGACCTGTACCAGGGCATCACCCTGGGTGTGTCTACACTTATAAATTAAGTCAATTTAAGCAGGCTTAAATCGACTTAATTTAATCCATGTCTACACTGGGCTTTCCTTAATTCGACTTAAGGTGCTCCTTAAGTTGAATTAAGGAAAAACTAGCTCAAATTAATAACACCTTGGAGGATTCCCTGGGATCAGGATGGGGTGTGCTCCCACATCTTCTGCATGAGATGCAAGTACATCTCAAGGCTGGTGAACACTGTACTGTAGCTTGAAGGGTGAAAATTTGGTGGAAGCATACAGTACCTCTCTGATAGCACATAACTGGGGTGGAAGCAGTTGGTCTCAGTGATGCAGTTCCTCCAGTGGGAGCTTTTGAGCATTCCTTTCAAAATGCTGTTGAATCACTCAACTAGTCCATCTGTCTGGGGGCAGTATACTGATGTCTGCAGGGTTTTTTGATTCCCAAGAGAGCTACACACTTCACGGAGCAGTTAAGAGGTAAAATTTTTCTCCTGGTCCATGAGCCTTTTCCAGGGTATGTCTGTGCAGGGAAGATTTTTAGGAGCTCCTCTGTGATGGTACAGGCAGTGGCACTCCTCAGGGGAACAGCGTTGAGGAAACAAGTGGCCTAGTCCATTACCACCAGGATATAGCAGAAACCTATGGTGTATATTTTCAGGGGTCCAACTAGATCCATAGTTACACTCTTGAAGGATGTTCCCATCATCAGGAGGGGCACCAACAGGGCTTTTTGCACTCATGATGGTACCGCCAACAGGCACACTGGCCAGGAAATACAGTAGATCCTAATGTTCCAGTATATGCCTGGCCAAAAGAAGTGGGTCAAGATATGGGACAGTGTCTTCTCTTGGTCCAGATGGCCAGGAACAGACATGTCATGAGCTAACTTTAACATGGCACGTTGACAACACTGGGGGACTCCTACCTTGGGGATCCCAGTCGACACAGTACAATAGATCCTGTTTGAGTTCAAACTGGGCCCATTGGATGGCCTGCCACGGACCTGTTGCCACCACATCATCCATGTAGGCCAGCTGCTCATATGCTCAGTTTATTGTAGAGTCTGTGGTTCTGGCTGAAGTCACTCACCAATTTGGGAAAGGGCTCACCTCCCTCCAACTGTGTTGGTATGTCCTCCTCCAAGTTGAGCTGGTCCTTTAACGGGGCAGTGGGTCACTTAGTCTCTCTTCCCTTATCCCATACTTGTGCCTTTGGGGAATTGCCGCTCAATGGCTAACTGTGTCAGAGGGTCCTGGCAATTCATGTTTCATAAAACCTGTGAGAATTCAGGTCAAGCTCAAGGATAACAGGTTAAGGTAGCTCGGGGTGACATACACAGGCATTATCTACACTAAGAACTTCATGGGCTGATGGGATAAGTCTTTATTTCACGATAGATAAACTTGGGGCAGATCTGATCGCACACAGGGACCAGTCACTGCTGTATCAGGGTTTGTCCACAACTAGAGTCCACCAGGAAGTACAGGTGTCTCTCTACAAGGTCCACTGGGGCCCTCACCATGATGAACTCTCAGGAAGAATTGTACTGTCACTGAAATTTGTTGGGACTTTATAGACTATTTAGACCTTGGATCATTAATAATATTTGCCTGGGTGCTCCAAAGTTAACAAGTAATTTTAAAATATGATTTTTCTTATTTTGTCTCAACTGTAATGCTAATGGAAATTAATTTAAGAATTTAACATTCACACATTTCATTCTCACTTTGTATATTCACACTGATGAAGAAGTTTAGTAATTTATTTGGTATGAAATTAATTTATATAGAATCATACAATTTAATTTCCAATGTTTCTAATATTTGGTTTATCTATTATATTATGTTAAATATATTTGATATAATTACACAAGCATTGGCTACAGTTCACTTAAATTACAGAAACCTTTGTAAACTTCAAATTACCCACATCACTTTTTTTAAATAGACTATTTTGTGGGTGGTGGCGATTAATACTACACAGATATATAGTTTAAGTACTTAATGACATAATTTCTCTATCAAAAAGAAGGGAGATGAAAACTTTTTTTAAAAAATAAGCAGAGACTATATAAAGCAAATACAGCAGGTGAAAATAAATCAGATTATATGGAACACCACAAATAACTTTCTTCCATGAACATTTCATTGTTTCTCTGTATTAAAGATTATCTGACCCCTCTATGAAGCAGTAGCAAATGTTGAGCACTCACTGGTTGACATGAAGTATCTTTATGCTCTTCATGTAATTGACGTACACCATATTCCCCAATCACGAACAGAGGTGGTCACAAATGGCACACAAATAGCTCTTGCTTTCAGAAATTTCAATCCAAACATAACGTCCTACTCCCAGGGAGTAACTCTGGCCACTGAATTGACTCCAATTAGAGAGATTAAGGAAGAGAGCTATTTGTAACGGCTTCCATGATGAATTGCATTACATAACCAACACCTCGTTTCTTCAAAGACTTAAGACCACAAATGCTAAAGGGAGAAAAAAAAAACTTGTGAGAATATCTGTGACAGCACCATTTCTTTTGACTGCTGACATGACACCATAGTATAATAAAATTGAGAAAATTAAAAGATTATATTCCTATGCGTCATTGAGAATACAGGACGTATTACATTTTGTACTGCATGTTCTCTACAGGATTTCTGTTGTGTTTAAATAAGGGATGTGTTCCACTTGTATTTTTATTTGACATCTATAGAAGTCATATGTAATAAGCATACCCCATGCTCAGATCCTTAGCACAAACACATGGCTAATCAGAAAATGCTTTTACTAACTGACAAGATTTAAGATCATCTGTGTGAATGGATGATACCCTGTCTTTTAGAGACTTACCGATGTCAGTTACTAGTTCTTCAGTCCTTCCAAATGAAAGTTATGTACCTTAAAGAATCCATCACTTACAGCTTAAAAGATAGCCAGTACCTCCAGGATAGATTGTTTGCTCTACACTATAACAAAGAAGGTATCTCCTTTCCACAAATGGGTGTTTCTCCATGTTAATGCCCAGAGACAATATTGAAAATGCTTTGAGAAGGAAATGGAAGGATTATGTCCAGATGGATACATTACTTTAATAAATGTCAAAGAGTTTGGGCAGAGGAGAACCTTCTTGGTAAATATTTTCTGATTCACTTGCAGTTGTAAAAAATCAAAACACATTTTCAATTTGTGTCAAATTGAATACAAAAATTCTGAAAAAAAATATGGCAAATTTAAAAAGTTTATTGTGGGTCAAATGAAATATACTGTTAGATGGAAAATGCTTTGTTTCTGGGCATATTAAAAGTTTAGATTCACAAAATGCCCTATAGCTTGTTTAAGTATTAACCTGAGAGAAGGGAGACCAAAGTTCCAAGTCCATGCTTCTATGAATATTCAGTTATTCATAAGAATGGCCATATTGGATCAGACTACCGATCCATCTAGCCCAGTACCCTATCTTCCAGTAGTTGCCAATGCCAAATGCTTCAGAGGAAACAAAAAGGACAGGCAATTGAATGATTCATAGGAAGTGGAATAGCTTTCACAGGAGTGACTGAGAGAGACCGTTTTTTAAGACATTCTCCTGTGAGGTAGGAGGTAAAATTCAAATCTCTTCTTTCCATTAGGCAGAGGAGAGAATTGGATCCAATGGCTATGATTTATAAGAGAGGTATCTCCCCTCCATTGTTCTATCAATTTAGCCTCCAGAACTTTTGTCTAGCTGAAATTATTTGGCAAATCCATGTCAAATTCACAAGTAGTTTTTCTTTTACCAAAACTGACATTGTTAAGGTGCTCACTGCTTCACATCTATGTCTTCAATACCTTGTCTTCCAAAAGAATTGTTTTCTGAACTAAGATCCTAGCAGGTTAGTAGAAGAGGATGTTATTTTTCAATGATTCTTTAAAATAGATTTATAATTTTTAAATGCATCCACATAATCTCTGTGGTTTAGAATTTCAAACTGCAAGTATGCGTATGGTTATTTTACTTACAGCTGGTTATAAAATTTCCAGTGAAATTTTCTTCCATAAAAAAAATTTGGATTGAACAAAAACAACAAATAATTAATTGAAATGTCAATTTCAACAAAATGTCTTTGGAAGAAGTATAGATGATTTTGATAAGACCAAAACATTCAGTCAAACTGTTTAAAATAACTTGAAACATTTTAAAATTTTGCTTTAGAGAAAATTCTGATTATTGCCCACCGCCAATTCCATTTTGGAACACAATTTTTAAAAAAAATTTGTAGATTTTCCCATGAAACAGATAATCCAGTCTTCCTTTGGCTCTAATTTAATCTACTCTTTAAGGATCCAATACAGCAAGAACCAAAAGTACTCCAATTCCAGAGTGCTCGGCATCTTGCAGGGTCATTTCCTAAATATAATGCATTGTACTGGCTTTGAAACAATGTCATCATCTCCTTTCAAGTTCACATGCATGATCAGAATGACAAAACAATGATCATAGTTGATTTTAACCAGATAAAACGTACTGCTGTAGTACTCATTGTCCTGAAGTTTGTGAACAATAGAAAGAACATTATATTTAAAATAATTTTGTACCATTTAATGTAAAATAGAAAAGGTGATTGATTCAGTAAGATGTCCCTATAGAACCTGACAGCATTGCACAATATGCTTCAATCTTCCTAACTAATGAAAATAACCATTTTGATGATATTTTCTATTTAAAAAAATCAAGATTTTTCCAGACATTAAAAAAGAAAAAAAATGAAACAATTACAACTTTTTTTTTTGTTTTTTTCTTTTCCAAAACTAGTTTTTCCATTCTTCAACTATCCTTACTAATGACTAAGAAGCTCATGATAGATTGGAAAGAATATAAACTTCAGATACATTAGGAAATATATTAATCAAATACATAGGATAGAATGTTATGGGAATCTTTGTATATTCTAATTTCAGTGACTATGGGTTCCATGATTGGGGTGTTCTGTGTAAGGACAGAATCAGAACTTATGGTAAGGCTGATGAGAATGTGAGCCTTAACCACTTATATTGTATACAAAACCCAGGTCACTTTCTCTGTACAAAGACAGCGTAATGAGGCCAGATAGAGAAAAGTGAAGGGATGTCAGGGAAATGAATTCTAACCTTCCAACTATAGCCCGTATATAGACATGCTATTCAGCCTTCCTGACAGCACCATGACTACTACTAGTGGCTGCACCCCCTCCACAACACTAACTTGAAGCATTGGGACCACTGACTGTGCCCTCATCAACTTAGATCACACAATGCTGGGGCTCTCTGAACTCTCCCATATTGCAGCCATTCATGGTGGCCTATGTGAATTCAGTGCAAAGACCTCTGCAAGGCCATGCATTATACCCACAGGACCCCGCTGAGCTACTTTCCCTTTGGTTTTTCCACCTAGACCAAATGGGATATTCAGTTTGTGCAGAAGACCTTTCACTGGCTCTGAACTTGATCTATAGAAAACATTTTTCTTCTTTTTAATAAACCACCGTCTTCCCATTTGACCCACTCAACGCTCTTTTCAGTAGTGATGAAATTATAACTTAGTGCATCTCCTCTCTTTAAGAGTTAGTTATGACAGCTTCAAATATTTTAATTAGGGTATCTTTTTTTAAATAAGCCCTAGCTGCTTAATGCTTTTTGTAACCCATGTGCCTAATAGAGATATACAGTAGACCCTCGAAGATACAAACACCAGAGTTACCAACTGACTGGTCAACCAAACATCCTGTGAAACTGGAAGTGAGCAATCAGGCAGAGCAGGAAGAAAAGAAAAGAAAAGAAAAGAAAAGAAAAGAAAAGAAAAGAAAAGAATTCTGGGTGCCTGGCTGCTTTTCCATAAGAGTTGGATTTTTTTAAGGCATTGGAGAAAGGCAACAAAATGAATTCTAGTCCACCTAAAAGGTCACATAGTCATCTTGGGCCTCAATATCTCAAATAGGTCAGTTGTGTAATTACCACTAACTTAATATCTGCATTAAGTGGAGGGTTATAAGGAAATGGATTGTTATACCCTGCTTAAAAGGTGAAGACCAGAGTCAAAGTAGACAAACGGTAAGATTCAATGAGCTGTCCCACATGTAAGGTATCATTTTCTCAGGTGTAGGTCCTAAATGATGCAAATATCTTAGGGATTTAAGCATTAAGTTTAAAAGAAAACCACCTAAGCTAGGTGATTTAGTAAATGTCAGCTTTTTAATAGAAAAGGGAATATGCTCACCAGCAGTGGCCATGTACACCAATTGCAGTCTACTTACAAAAGGATGATTAACATGATCTTCTATAGAAGAATATCTAAATTTTCATGTGGGAAATATATCCTTATGAAGAACTCTGAATATTTGTGCATAGGATTCAGCTGACTGCTGCTTTTTTGGGACATAATTTGTCCACTTTAATTTTGAATAGCTATACCAATGTGTGTGTTCTTTGAACTGTATGCTACCTATTATAAATAAAACATTAAATGTAATGTTTAGCTGTAGAACACTACAATATTGTTTAGTAATAATTATTTGTCAATTAATGCTGCTTATTTATTTCCAAAATTCATTCAATTCTGAAAATATTACATTTAATCCTAACCCGTATTTTAGAAAGGGAACCTGTGATCAATGAAATTACTCACATGGATAACATTATGCATATACTTTAAGGATTTGCAAAAATCAAGGTCTAGAATAGTGGTTCTCAACCTTATTTGCATCGCGACACAGCTGACAGGTGATGTTCCCCTTCGTGACATACTACAATCTGGGGAGCGGTTGGGAGGCTGCGGCGCTCTGGGACCTGAGTCAGGGCAGAGTCAAGCCAGCACAGGCTTGTGCTCTGGTGGTCTGGCTCGATGAGGCCAGGTTTATTTTTGTGGGGCAGGTAGTGCTCCCCACCCAACCCAGGATCTCTGGGTTGCAGCCCCATAGTCCCTTTGCTCCTCTGTCCTTGACTGCTGCCTGTGTTGTGCAGCAAGAGTGGGCTTTGACAGCAGAAGAGAGCAGCAGGCAGCAGAAGTCCCAAGCTGGTTCCAGCTGATCTGCTAATTTTCTGTGACACACCTCCAGGCTCTTTGTGACACACTTTTGTGTCCCAACACAGTGGTTGAGAACCACTGGTCTAGAAGCTGCATCTATAATGAGCTTCATTCCTGAATTTCATCATCATCATATCATTACATGGATGGATAAGGGCTTTAAGATCTGATTCACCATATTTTTTACTGTAATTTTATTTTTTATGCATTTGATTTAAATTATTTCAGCAGATAGAACAACTCATTGGCATTATTAGGATACTTGTTCATAATGTTGTCTAGATCAATGGGAAGCGTTCTTTATTTAAAGTGTTATTTGCATTAAAATCTACAACACATGAACAATCTTAGCTGAACTTTTAGAACATTTATAATATATTATATTATTTAATTGAAGACCTGAATATGTATATTGTTGGTACTTTGACTTTGCTTATATAATAACAACCTATTGCTGCCCAAATCAGGTTTCATTTGCAGCATTTTAAAGTCAGTGTAACTCCTCTGACATTAATTGAATTATACCAGAGGAAACACTAGTCAGAATAAAAAATGGAAAGACATTAAAGGCTGAGGAGATCTATTAGGACATTGTCATAAATGAGGCCCTAAAATTATGAGTTATTACTATTAAATAATTAACAAAGCATTAAGGTCTTTTAGGAAAGAAAGAATGGAGGGCTAAGAGAATAACCCCCAAGGTCTAGCATATAGATCCTTCAATAATCTGTTAAAACTCAGAGTTGCTGCAGCCTTTCATGAGTGTACCACTGGTGCGGCTAAAGAGACTTCCCCTTTTCCCCTGTCTGTGAATAAGTAAATTAATTAAAAATCTCATTAAAGTAAAAACATTAAGAGTTTAAAGGATTGCCAGATAATGTAGTAAAATTGGCCACTTGATGGAATCTAATATTCTAACTAAAGTTTGTAAAAAGGGGAAGTCAAGTATAAGTAATACAGTTTCAGGCAAATTTTTGTAAACTTTAATTACAGCATTTAGTTACCTCATGGGCAATCTTATTAAGGAAAGAAAGGAATTACATTAATATTGCTTTATATTAATTTAAGTGATCAAGAGAAGAAGTAAAGCTAATGTTTGCAATCAAGCATGCTTATGCTATCAAGTTATAAGCTTGATGCTTATGTTATCAAGAAATGCCCTATGTGGAGAGAGTCAGTAAATAAAACGAACTGCAACCGAAACAGCATGCCTATGAAGACACTTGACCGCAGAGTGGAACAATCAGAAATCTAACTGTCTGACTAATAATAAATAGGCTCAGCTCAGCCATGCACACCATGATCCCTCCATTGTTATTAAACCCAGAAGAACAGAAAGGGAGGATTTATACTTTTTGTTCCAGCCTGCTGGAGCACCACACTCCTTGAAATTTCTTTGCGTTGTATAATGTGCTATTAAAACAAGTTTAAAGAGGATCAAATAATATGGAGAGACTTTCGATAAAATATATGAACTTTATATTAGACATTGCTGGAAAATATAATGACACAGTTAAAGGTAACAATCCAAGATAGGTAACTTGATGTTGCCAGGACTGCTAGATGGCTGGCCCAGGATTTCAGTCTTCTCCCTTCCAGATATCTTTGGCTTTCTAGAAGTGATGTGCTATAAGAGACAGACTGTTTTATCCTATTTCTACTGGGTGGCCCAACTTAGTTCCTTTTCTGGGAGGTACTGGGATAAACCAGTGACCCATACTTCTGCTGAAGATTCAAAATGTACAGCCAAAATGAGAGTGGTCCTTTCTCACCACCCCGTCCAGGAATGAGACAACAGCTTTTGAAGTCTTGCTATGGGAAATAGAATTTTCCAGTCTCTTTATGCAATACATCTTGTCACACCAGCTTCCATAAAACAAGTTAGAACCCATGAGGTTAAAGCTAATCGGTAGCTTTTTCTCCACTTCTCTTTAGAGAGCAATAACATGCCAGTTCTTTAATGATCCTATTAGGATTCAAATTTTTCATGAATTGGGGTCATTCTGAAGATACTGGGAGAAAAAAATTCAGTACAGGCAATTTATATATATATATATATATATATATATATATATACACACTGTGTTTTTCATCAAACATCTCAAAGGAATGCAATAGAAAACATGAAAATACTAATCTGGATTAAACAGGTCACAGAAAGAAAAACAAGTTAATGCAGCACTACATCCTTATATTATTCTGTAATGCTTAGAGGCTTGAGTACAAAGGGGTAAGTAACATCAGAGATCCCTCAAAACTTTGGGATGAAGGAAGGAGGAAATAGATGTTAGTGTTCATTCAGAACATCCTTACTTAGTTCACCCTAAGTATTTTAATATCATAGGGTTTTTTCTCCTTTTAATATACTAGGAGATGTGGTGGTTTATCTTAGAATAAGATCAATTATGGAAGAAGTCTTTGTGAGTCTAGAGCAGAAACATGATATTTAAATAACAAACATACTCTGTTCTTAGAGTTTCTTTTCACTCACAAAACTACTCAGCTTGCAAAACAATAAAAACAAAAAACCCTCAGTCTGAGATTCCTGACCAGGGTGGTCAGCTGGTGTGCTCCATGTTCTAGTCTACAACATCTAGTCAAGAGGTTCTCAATGGAGGTCTGTGGACCACTATTGCTACTCCTCAATTTCCTGCACTGAGTTGTAGCTAAAATGCCTTCCTAACATTTCTTTTCCATGTGAGCAATAGCACAATATCTTGTTATAACTATAGCAGTTACAAATGGGAGGGAAGCTTGACATCAGAAGGTAGCATACATCAGTGGAATGACACATGGCTGCACAAAAAGTGAGAATATGTATCAGAACTTATAAAGAAAGAGGCTTCAGAATTTCTGGAATTCTAAGCAGAAGGAAGCCAATGAAATAAGTCTCATTTTTATATTGTTTAAAAGTGTGTTACAGGGAGGTTTCAAAATGTTTATTATATAGTGTATCTTGTGGACCACACCTTCCCATTCTTATTAAGACTATCTGTCTTTCCCAATACAACTATCCTCCTTCAAAAAATAACTGTCATATACTGCTTTCCTCAATCATTAATTTACTAATTTTCCACAAATACCAGTCTGTGGCTATGTCTACACTTGTAAATTTAGGTCGACTTTAGCTAAGTCGACTTAACTAAGTCAACATTAAGTCGACTTAGTTAAGTCGACTTAGCATGTCTATACCTAAATTTTAAGTCGACTTAGGGGGGAAATTACAAAGTTGACCTAGAGCGTCCACACTGGATGCCTAGGTCAACTTCTAGGGGCTAGGGGACCTTGGACAGGTCCACGGTGGCAGGGGGGCACCCCTTACCCAGTGCTGGGGGGCTCAGCCTTTGCCCCATTGTACAATGGGGCAAAGGGGGACAGGGACCCTGGCAGGGCATAGGGGCAGGGTGGGCAGGGCAAGCTTAAGTTGACTTAATTTACAAATGTAGACGCACCCTGTGATAGCTCACATACCATAGTGATAAGTGTAGCATAGATGCCTAGATAGAGGAGATATATAAAAATTATGAAGCTTTTCTGCAGATGGTAAAGCCAAAGCAGAAAGGTACAACGTATTTTATCTATAATCACAACATGCCAATTTTGGAGCCAGAAACTGGCACAAATATCTGCTTTTCATTCCCTCCAGGGAGATAGGTGCACTTAAAATGTAAGATACCAAATGTTCTGTGAGGTTGGTGCTGCTTTGAACAGGGAGTTGGACTAGATGACCTCCTGAGGTCCCCTGAAACCCTAATATTCTACAGTTCTGTATTTTTTGGCAGCTGGGCTGTATAAATGTTCTTTCTGATTTACTACAACAAGCAGTTAATCTCAAGCAGTAGTAAAATACAATTAGCACCCATCATCTGTGTTGTACACCTAGAAGATTTCACTTTTAATTTAGAATTCCACGTGTACTGAAACCTAATGATACGAAATAAAAGTCAAATTTAAGAATAAAGTAGTTTTTATTCTTTTAATATTATGAGACATTTAGTTATATAGTTATTTAAATGAAAATGTTATAGTTTTCCATACAAAGATTTGTTTGTTTGTTTGTTTTGAAGAAAAAGACTTTGTCCTGAAGATTCATGTGATTGCCATTACTTCCAATGGGAAACACACGGATGCATTTTAGTGTAGAATTTGGATCCAAGTATCTAACACTTGAGAGCTCAAACTGTACCATATTCCAACATGTTATGGGTCAAATCCTCATTTGGTTTAATTCAGAATAACTACATTAAAATCAGTGGAGCAATGCCAGCAATTTATACAACACTTCAGGACCTGGTTTTATTTTCTTGAGACACTTCAGCTACATATGTCAGTTAAACAAATAAAGTCTTGTTGCCCAGCTGACTCAAATTTCTAGGAGTAGCTAAGTAGAATAAAAGTGTAGTATTTTTATGGCTATCGTCATTGTTGCCTGTAGTACTAAGCCAAAATTTGTTCTTCGGAAATGAAGCAAAACTCTATGGCTATGTCTATAGTGGCACATTAGTTTGAATTAAGGAGGCTTAATTCAAACTAACTAAAGCCATGGCTACACTAGGCTTTAGTTAGTTCGAATTAACGGCTTCCTTAATTCGAACTAATACGTTTGAATAGGGTATTCGAACTAAGGGGTTAATTCGAACTAACTAGTTTGAATTAACCAATGTGGCCATGTTAATTCGAACTAATTTCTTAATTCGAATTAACTGGCCATTGAAATGAATGGGGATCGATAATTTGAACTAAGCAAGTGCTTGCTTAGTTCAAACTAACATTCCAGTCTGGCCATGCTAGTTCGAACTAATCTCATTCGAACCAACTAAAATTAGTTTGAATTACTTAGTTCGAACTAACTAATTCGAACTAATTTTAGCAAGTGTAGACATAGCCTATTAGACTTCAAACTAGTGTTTGGTCTGGATAAGGAATGGACACTTAGGCTCTTTGGAAACACATACAGTATTATTCAGGTCCATTTCATATACCACCTGTAATATTTCTGGAATTCTACTCTCATACATAATATTTTTAAAAGTTCTTAGAATTTAATGAAAAAAGGGCAAATAGAACTATTTCCATTCTTTCTTTCTAGCCCTTAAGAGGCTCTCTCTCTCTCTCTCTCTCTCTCTCTAAACCTCACCATAGCGCACTTCTCCATGAAGAGTTTCCCTGAGAATATACTCCTCTATTATAAATCTAAGCTTTAATTGCAGTGTCATCATTTTCCTTTATGTTATGATGTATTTATAGTTCCCACTGTGCAAGTGAACCAAACCAAGCGAAGCTAATACAATCAGGTGGAATAACACTTGGATACAGGACAAATGAAAGACACCCAAGTTAAACAGCTTCCCTATGTGTTTCATCAAGTATGTGGAGATGTTCTTTACCAATGAGAAATTGCCATATGGCATTGAACAAGTGAAGAAACCTATTTACAAAGAGAAAAAAGGCATTATCTAAAATTAATCTGCAAAAGCATTATTACAATGAAGCAGGTGTACATTCGTTTTCATAGTAATATTTAACACTTTTTTTGATTCCCCCATTTAGTTTAAATTCTAATGATCTAATAAGAGAGCCTGCTATAAGTTATCATCACTCCCTGTATATTTCAAAATAATAATGTACATATTCCAAGCTACTTTACAAACTAAATTTAAAAAAAATGAATATAGGAGGGAAATCAAGAACTGATGAGGAAATGGGTCTCTTTCCCTCCCAACTAAAGGAAAAAAATAATATTTGGTGAAATGAATCAAAAGCCAAAAAACAAAAACAAACAAAAAAAAACCCCAAAACAAAAAACATCTGCAATGTCTCATAGTGCCTCATTGAAGTTGTAGTTCAGGTGCTTCATGGGCCAGTGTATTGATGCACCACAATTTCCTGTCTCTCTGAAATGACCACAGTGCATCATGAGAACTATAGCCCATGAAACATAGCCAATTCATTCCCTATTCCACTCTGACACTCATATTAGAGACTTTGGCAGCATTTTCAAATATATAAAGTCCTATTTTCATCAGAAAGCAGAATCTTCATTCACACACAAAATTAATAAATAATAAGATTATTATTATTATTGTCCATTAGATGTTCAATATTTTCTTTTTTTTAATCCCAAACTGCCCTATGGAAATACCTTGTGTATTACTGAGACCATTTAAACAGTACACTGGAAAACATCACAATTTTTAAAGACAAAAAAGGAATAACATCATTCTGATTTAACTGCACAGGGATTTCAAGCAAACTGAATATAATTATCTGAATTGAAAGTTGTGAGGGTGAACAAAGGGGGACAAGCAAAGCCATGGGTCTCTCCCAATCACCATTGCAAGCACTGAACTCTTCTGGACCAGGGGCTATGGGGAAGGGAAAAGGGAAGAACGGGCTCCCCAAAAGGTTTCAAAGTTAAATTTCAGGTCACATTCCTATTTAGAACAGTACCCTGAGAAGTTTCTTTGAACTAGCAGCCCTAGGCAGCTCTTACTAAATTTTGTATTAAAACTACAAATTTATGTGTGAAACCCATATGTAGATCACTGTATAATAGAGGAAAAAATGATTCACTGTCCCAAAAGTCTCAGAGCAGGAGTTAAACTGGAAGACTAAAGATAGTGTATTCTTCAAAATCCATTTTAAATCTCCAAATAAGACATTGTTCCAGATGCTACAAGTACTGTTTGTGTTCTTTGGGTTTTCCCTTACCAGAGTTTGAATACACCAGGCACTTTGCTTGGGTTCAGTTGAGTTCCTCAGTTCTTTTGGACTAGTTCCTTCTTAACCTGGGGGAAAATAATACATCTTCTCAGACATCCACTCATGATATTAATTTGACCCGTCACTCAGATTAGATTTGGGATGATACTCCATCTCCTCTAATTAAGTGGAATGATTAAACCGTGACATTTGACACACATGGAAATGAATAGAGCAGTTTGCACCTATCAAAGCTATTGGTTCATGGTCTCCACATGCATTTTAGCATCTTTCATCTGGTTCACATTATTAAGGTTTTTCTCAAGATCAAAGCCACTAAGCATTCAGCTTCCATATTTTTTTTTAAAAAAAGTTTTGGAGGAACAAGAAGGTAACTTTGGAAAAGCACTGGTATTGTGCACACAGTACAAACCTGTATGAGAGGACATAATACAAACTCAAAACAAACATAGATGCAAGAGTCTTCCAAAAGAAGGAAAATATCATGATTGTTCAAACACTGACTGGGTTGCTATTCTGGGCCTCACGGCAAAAGCTCTGGAGTGAGCAAGGAGTTGGGGGAAGCAATAAAGGGAATACCCAAATTGGAATAGGAGGCAATGCAAACAGGGAGGAGAGGAGAGGAGACGAGTCACAGAGCACCTGGGACACAAGGGCCGGTACAACAGGGGTCTGCAACCCAAAAGATAAGGAGTCATTTTAAAAAACTCTTTCAATAACCAACTGTTTTGAGCCACAATGGGTGTAGCCTCCTGGTGAGGGCTGGGGGGACCTGGGCCAGGGTGCCTGCTGCAGGGTCCCTTGATGCAGGGGGGGGGGAGCCTTGAGCTTGGTGTGGGCTGCCCACAGGATCCCCTGGTGGCTAGGGGAGGCCCAGAGCCGCAATGGGGCAGTCAAAGACCTGCATGCGGCTCTGGAGCTGCAGGTTGCAGACCCCAGATTATAGATGATATTAAAAACAGTTGTTACAGCCACAGAAAGGATTGAAAAAAAAATACTTTGGAGAGATGGACAGATCAAATATAGAGAGAATGTTTATCTTCATAGAAGCATTTTAAATAGTCTAGAGATGTTTGAAGCAAAGAGATCAGAGTGGTGGAGACTGTAGTAACCAATCTATGCAGTAACCAAGGCACAGTCAGAGGAGCGTAGGAGGTGCGAACCTATAGAAATTTTGGAGAGGTGGCAGGACACAGGCCTGGTTTATATGACAAACTTATGCCAGAATAATTATTGTTGGTTATGACTGCAATGCGGTGTGATTTTTTGCTGACACAGCTATGTCTGCAACAACCGCTAGTGTAGATGAAGTTATACTGGCGAAACTGTAGGTGGGCTGTCATAGGGGGAAAAGCACAGTTTTGACAATAGAAACATCATCCACAATAGAAAGATTTTGCTGGTATAGTATATTGATAAATCTATACCTATAACATCAAAAACTCCCAAGCCTCTGTGAAAGCTTAAACACTGAAAGAAGAAGGAGGAAGTAGAGCTGATTGGGGAACAGAATTTCCATGAGAAATTCTTACATTTTGGTTCTTATTTCTGCTCTAAGTCAGAATGAAAAGGCTGAAATTTCAAAATCCACCTTCATGAAGATTCTGAAAAATTTCAGTTGAATTATTTTAATTAAATATAAAAAGGCAGAACTCAATTTCTCTAACTTTTTTCCATCTAACATTTTTGGCAAAATTGACAATTTGGCACCATATGTTTCAATTTTGAGGAAAACTGTTCTATCACGAAAATAATCAGCAAGCTTGGATTCAACATGCAGATTTAAGATTTCAATTCAAACTCCTGAGATCCCTTTTAGTCCTACATAATGATTGAGGCTTCTAGATTTGGAACCCACTTAACTCATCAGAAAGAAGGCTTTGAAGATAATCCAAACACGCTTTTCCTTTTGTCTTTCTGAGGCACACTGCTTAGCTTCTCTCCCCCTTGCCATAATGACAGCAGGTCAGGTGGATGACTCTTCAGTTTACTGGGATCCTAAAAGAGAAGTAGCTGGTCTGGTGCCCCTACACCCTCACAATCCTACCCACTATGACAAAAAGGAAAAGCAGAGACCAAACCTTGCTGCAACTTTTTTCACCTTCTAGTTACTCAGGCTCTGGTTGGATACACAACCAAAACTACTTAGAGAGTAAAAAATATACTCCAGACAACTGTCAACTCATTGAAACACATTCATGGATAATGGCCATATATTTGCATCCTGGAACATGAGTCTCAAAACTTATGCAACAATTGAAACATGGTTCTATTGATATTCAGCATAAGTAGCTCCAATAAACACTCAAAAACAGTATATCTATCTCTATATATTAATAGATACCTTGCAACATTCAGCTTGCTTACTGGATTTCCAATTGAAAGCCAAAAAGGGAAATTAGTTGTCCAGTTAGAAAAACACCTACACAAGTGAAAACTCTACTTCACATTATCTATTCCGTAAGTATCTCTTAATTAGAGATATCCAGTGAGAAACTCAGCATAGCATATATTATTTACATATGTGCTATGATACTGATGATCTTTTCTGTGGTACTTTGAGTCCAGTTTAAAAAGTACTGAAGACATTTTATATCACTGGTTGTTAAATATGATTAGGATACACTCAATAAAATGTATAACTTTTTTGTTTTTGTCTTTGGAAGGTTTTTTGACAGACAGAGAGTTTGTAACTTAAAATGGCTGAAGTAATCATTTTTTTAAATTTTAAATGATTTATGTAAGAATGGGATACGACTTTTAGGTCATGTCAAAATTTACCTTGGAGCAAAATTTTATAGCCAACTTTTATATCCCTGGAAATAAAGATTTATGATGCTGACAGACCCTCAACAACCAGTGCTGCCATAAAAAGATAACCATAGAAATGCCAAGGTGACATGAAAGGGAAAAAAAAATCAGTGAAAACCCCAACCTGGATGTTAACAGCAGACTGATAAGTGATAATTAATAATAAAACATGCTGAACACTGCATTGCTCCACCACCAAGTAGACAACTTTAACAACCTAACTAAAAATGAATTATTTCCTAAGAGGATCACACATACTGGTTGCCAAGGTTAACGTGATGTGAGCGATGCAGCACACTGGTGTGTGTCAGTGCTAGAGTTACAAGTGCTCTCAGAAGTCTTCCAAGAGAACACACTGCCTTTATTTTTAAAGCATGAAGTTCACCATGCTCACTAGCTTAAGAAAAATATATTGAAATCTATGGAGACACTAGAAGCTAGAAAACAGTATGAACAAGAAATTAATAATGTTTTCAGTTTGATTTTTAATAGAAGACAAATGCTAAGGTCAGAGATTATTGGTTTATGAAAAAGGGGTACTGCCTACACATTGTGGTAGCCCACAGAAATACCTCAGTGCAGTACTCCATTTTATAAATTCACAGAAAGAGTCCAGAGGAGGGCAACAAAAATGACAAGATTAGAAAACCTGATGTATGAGGAAAGGTTAAAATAACTGGGCATGTTTCGTCTTGAGAAAAGGCAACCAAGGGAAGACATGAAAACAATCTTCAAATACGTTAAGGAGTGTTACACAAGAAGATGATCAATTTTTCTCTATGTCCACTGGGTTTTGGATAGGAAGCATTAGGCTTAATCTGCAGCGAGAGAGATTCAGGTTAGATATTAGGAGGAATTTTTAGCTATAAAGCACAGTTAAACCCTGGAATTGCCTTCCAAGGGAAGCTGTGGAATCCTCATCCCTGGAAGATTTAAGCACAGATAAACAAACACCTCTCAGGGATGGTCTAGAACTTGGTCCTGCCTCACGACACAGGATGAATTAAATGACCTCTTTGCAAACCTATATTTCTATGACTGCACACCCATGAATTTCACCCTGCACCATCGTTTCAGTCCAACTAAAATGCTCAAGATAGGTCATGGAGTGAAACCCAAGTGGTGCATAAATCCTGTGTCAATGATTTTATCCTGGGATAAATACTAGGGGCATAGTCCACCCATTTTAACATGACATTATAAACACCCTACAGAAAGTGCGTTAATCTCAGCTGCCTGATATTAATGGCAAGAATGCCAACAATATTAGCCTAAGACAAGTTTTAGTGTCTTGGTTTCTCTCTCTAGCTCACTCACAATAATTTAGATATTTATACTGCTCTCATCACCATGATACTCAGATATACTAATTTTAATCCGAAAAAAAATGAGCTATTTAAAAAAAAAATTGTAATTTCTCTTTTGTTTTTGTTTGGTTGTGTTTTTTTTATTTTTACTGGGGGTAAAATACTGTTTGCCATTAGCATAAAAATAACTCCATTAATTTGTATAATTAAGGCATCCACTTAAAATTACCTGTGTCAGCAGCTTTGTCATCTTTGAATTTGGAATTTACAGTTACAACAGTGGTAGTCAGTATGGAAAGAAGAAGTTTTTAATCACTTGATATTTGTAAATAAAACTTTTATATATTCCTAGGCAAAATGTTACTCAAAAAGCCAATTGATTTCATGTACATTTAAAGGTGATTTATTTGTGCCCTTTTAAAATGAGAGCAAGGTAAATACATGTATCTTTTCATTATAAGGGCAAGTTAGATGATGACCAATAGGTGAATAAAAATGAACTTTAAGTAATGAAGATATTTACTCTCTACAGTTCAATATCCCAGGGAACAAATGATCCCACTTAAAAGTTATTGACTAAAATAAGCAAACAGAAGGATATTGTTTAGAGAGGACCTGATTTCTTGAACTGAACAATGGTCTATATTATAAAGCTTTCAGGTCAAGTGTTTCTTATTTGAGTGTGTATAATTTTTGTCACATGGAAAAGACATAGTAAATGTTAACTTTGATAAGCAGAATTTTTTAATCCAAAAGTATTCAACACACATAGATTAAGGGCTTCCTCCAATTATGAGAAAAAAGGATCAGTAAGTTAGAAAGGGACCAATGATAATATGGTACAGGGTTGCTCTCTTCCACATACCGTTTTTCTATCTTGTGGAAGCAATTAATAACACTGAGGTAGCTATTTAAGGAATTTCTGAGGGGAAAAAATAATACAGCTCTATTACTTTTATATAAAACATTATTTCAAGTCTTTTCAGTTTAAAAAATTACCATGTGTGCTCTGGTGATGAACTATCAGAGTGATTGAATGGAATAATCATAAATGAAGAAAATATCTTCATATTATTCAAGCAATATCGTAGCATATTCTTAAATCATTGTTCACAGTATAAGCCAGAGCTGATTTCTGAAAGAATTTAATGCCTTTCTCATTTAACTTTTTTTTTTAACCTTTCATTTCTGTGGAACTTGAAGCAAGCATATCATTTTATAGCATATTTCTATCTGTGTGCCTTTAAACAGCAAACTGAAAGCCGCACCATGCTGTTCTGCCATATTCAGAACTTTCATTAGCTTCAGTGTTGTGCATGGAGAATGTGGTCCATATGGTTTAGGCCTCAAGACCTATAGCAGTATAACTATGTCACTCAGCAGTGGGAAAAATCCATATCCCTGAATGATGTGTTTATACTGACCTTACCATACATGTAGACAGCTTCTCTCACCAGTGTAGCTACCACCTTTTAGACAGGTGGATTACCTACACTGATGAGAGAGCTCTCTCTCATTAAAGCAGTACAGCAGAGCAGCTGCATCAGTGAAGTGTTTTATGTAGAGATATGCCTTCAGGTGTATGAGTAATCATATTACTAAGGAGAGAAATCCCACTGATATCAAATCTGTGCACAAGAGTTTGCAAGATAAGGAGTTTCAGGACCCTGGTTTTATGTATTATATAATTTGATTATAAGGTACCTTCATGTGAAGAAAAGCATTAGTGTTTGAGAAAAAATGTTAATAATGTATATACTGTACCTGATTCATTGACATTACAGATTTTTGTTTATACATTTCAGTTAAAGGAATTAGGAAACAGAAGACATTGATAGCTATCAAAATATAACAATAATCAAAATAATTATGAACAAGAGATGTTGATATACCATATTACACTTGCTTTATTACAAAGATATCTATTTTATCATATTCCAGAATAAATATGTATATTAAATTTATATGCATTATGACACTGAGAATAAGAGCACAGTGTATTTTTTGAAACATGCAAAAAGGTAACGGACATGAGAATTAATGAATACATTTCATGAAGTGTGGAAATACAATATTCCTTTAACAGGCTTGTGATATCAAAAGGCTACAGTATCTCCAATTTTAAAACTTTTTTTCCTCCTTTGTGTGTACGTGCGTGCGTGTATGAGAATTTCACTTTTGTTGCTCAAGAAATTTCCTTTGAGGTACTGCACTAAAACAGGTTTATTTTTCCTCTACAGTGGAAGATTATCTTTCACTATTTCTTTTTTCCTTTTGTTTGTTTCAGGAATGGATTGAGTATGTGACTTTGGCACAGGCAGGATAGTGCTAATGTACATACTAAAAGGCGTTCTTTATATTTTTCGTATCATCATGCTAAAATATTTTGTTTTTTTTCTTTTCAAATGGTCTCTCCACTATCTTTGACTGAAATTATGTTATTTTGATTCTGTAAGAAGAGTAAGACAAGCTACATAAAATATGTATTTTGTTTTATTATAAAAAAGTCTTTGTGCAGAAAAGCATTAATGTTTGAGAAAAAAAGTTATTAATATTGTACCTAAATTGTACCTAAACCTATTTCAGGTTTTTATTTACTCATTTAAATTAAAGGGAGTGGAAAAAAGCAGCCATTAATAACATATGTACAGTTCACACAAAGCCCTAAGTCATCAGTCCTGTCTCAGTTTCCCTATCTGTAATATGGCGATAATGATACTCTCCCCCTTTATGAGCTCTCCCTGAGAACTAGGGGCTTTTTATTATTATTATTATTATTATTATTATTATTGAAGTTAGTGGTGCTGCTCATCCTAGTCAGAAAAATTCAAAATGCCAATCCTGCCATTTGACCTTTGCAGTAAACTTCAGCACCCACTGACTTCACTGGGACTCGTGTGGCAGATTTTAGGATCACAATTCAAGTACCAAAAATGGTCCCCATGCTGCAACTTGCTGCACATGCACAGAACCCCATTCACCTTTTTGAGGCTCTCCTTGTATGCAGGGGTCCACCTGAATATTAACGCTGTAGAATTAAAGCCCTAAGGGTTTGTAGAATCAGTCCTTTAAACTAGGCAATATTGTGTGTAATTCCATAAATGTGGGGGGAGGAGGAAATCTATGTTAAATTGCCCCAAAATAAAACAATGGCCATCCCCTAGTATATCCAAACAGACAAATATTCTCAAGGAAACTTCTGTAAGAATTTTCCATAATTATTCCAGTGATGTGAATTTAGAAGTACACAGTTTGAATAAGATGCAAGTTACTGAAACATGTAATGAGTTTAATGATAGCAATAGAATTAACAGAAAAAGTACAAAACAAAATTTAATTAGTAAATTAGACATCGGCAACATACCTTCATTCACATTTTCTTCAAGTTCATGATCCAGTCTGGTATCAGCTTTTGTGAAAAATCAAAATCATTAGCGGCCTCAAATCAGATGCTATCTGATTATCCTGTATTAAATATAGAAGTTTTGCTTATACCATTGAAACAACAAAAGATTATGCTGACACTTATGTCCTGTAAGCAGGGAATCAGCTTTCCCTGAAATTCAACTTTATGTTTGCAAGGAAAATTGCAAGGAAATTTGACTTTATGTTTGCAAGGACTTTATTTTGCAAACCAAACATTTCTTGCTTGTAGAGTAATATAAAAAAATCTTCACAAATAAGTTTTAGAAGGCAGACTTAGCCACTAGAAAATACAAAGGCCAACAGAAAATCACACCAAAAGAAAGCTTTACATATATTTTTGGATTCCAAAAGAAGGAGAAAAGCCTGCCATACCTAACCAACCCCCGTATCTTGCAATATGCTATCATAGTGGGTTGACTTGTGTACCCATTCATAGGTCTGTATGAAGACTTAAGTGTCTTGCTATACTGGCCCAAATGCAGAATCAGGGCTTGAAGCCTGAGTTCTACAATTGTACATGCAGGTGAGTAACTCTACTTACATGACCAATTCCACTGAAGCCAACGGAACATTCATACGCGTACGGTACCTGCATAAGGCCCCAGTCCTGCAATTGACTTAAAGGGTGCTCTGTGCAGCCACAAAGTCTACCTATGTGCAGTCAGTTCGAAGATCAGAAAGTTGATATTTGTAGGAGCGGAAGGTGGGAGTGTCAAGCAATGTTTTGGCAGAAGAGGGATCTTTGTCTATCAGAGGGAACACACTATAATTAACAGTAGTTAATTCTTTTCCTTACAACAACTTGGGGCTCAATCCTCATATGGTTAGGCACATTCAAACTTTCAGGTTTAACAACGGTTTCCAGATCTCATTCACGCTAAGTATTATATTACACTGAGTTAAAGATTTGAAAAGAACCTGCAGAACACATTCTAGCTACCCTTCTTAAAGTTTCAATCAGTATCTTCTACAGTCTTCACACAAAATGTAACACCCCCAAATGCCACTTACACAATATTTAATTTACTTGAAAGGGCAGCTTCTAGTCCATGCCTTGCCAGGAATGGAGATGAAAGCTTCTTCTTCCTCCACTAAAGCTGCACAGTTTATTGTTCTGTCTCTGTGATTAGAAACAGCTGAGAAAATAGAGATCTCATATGCTTCATCTAATAAATCAAACAACTGGGGAATCCTTTGTGGCTAGCAGGCTCACTTAAAGTAGGAAGATTCAGCAAAATTTTCTTAATATCTTAAACAACAATAGAGAAAAAATATACATGTAACAAATATCCATGTTATCTAGAAAGAGAAGACTAGTTAAGCAGCATTTGTTGAATCCATCATCTTGTTCTAAATTTCTTCATAGAAAAATATGTATATCCTCTATCTGATGAAAAATGTGTTCATAATTTCAGCAGTCTTTTGGCCATGCACACTCCCATTTTCTAAAATTACACAATTATTTCAAAAACACTATAGTTTCTTTTAATAGTAAAAGCATGAAGAGTTTTAAAATTCTAAACATGCTACTTACTGGTGTAGGTAGTCAGTATGTATAGTGCAAGCAATACATCATTATAACCCTGTTGCCGGATAACGTATTAGCATTTGCAATAACTGTGACAGAAATACATTAAGAATACTTATATTTAAACTTAAGAAGAAGAAAAGGGACAATATATCTAGAAACATTTGATTTTTTTTTTTTTTAAAGTATTGCCAGTAGACTGACTTGCACATACCTGGAATATTGGAAGGAAGCTGAAGTGATCGTCAGATGGGGAACCATTGAGCCATCAGACAGCAGATGACCTTGGCAACTCTTGGTTCTCAATACTTCTGAAAATAGGGCTCTAATCATGCAGATTTATATCCTCACTGAATTTTATACATATAAATAGTCCCACTGACTTCTATAAGAATACTCACATGTATGTGTGTATATGTTTTTGCAGAGACTTTATTTGAGTGCCTAAATATGGACTTAGATATCTCACTTTATCCATCCAGATCTGAATATAGGAACATACACAACACTATTATATATATATAACACATACATTATCCAATAAAAGTAAAATCTTAATTAAACTTACTAAACTTAAATTCAATATTAAGGGTAATATCTACAAACTTCAATCATGATTGGTTCCCCAACATCTAGTAAGAAACTGTCCGTGTTTCCAAAGAGCTAATAATCAACCTAAAAGAGTGGGAGAAAGGAAGTATTAGCACAGTTCAAAACCAAACAGGTTAAAACAAAGAGACTAAAGCCCCAATACTGCGAATACTTGTGCACATGCTTAACTTTAAGTACCAATAGTCCTACTGATTAAAATTAAGCAACAGTTCAAGTGTTTGCAGGATCAGGGCCTGAATGACTTGCCCAAGGATACACAGGAAGTCTTTAACAAAATCAAGAAAAGAATCCAAATATTTCAAGCCTCAGACTAATGTCTTTGCCCCAGGACTATTTTGTCATAAGCTTTTCACAACTGAGGGGTACAATTTTATGAGGCGTCTCCAGTTAAAATAGTAGCAGTATATCATTGGAGAGAAAACTGGCTGGTTCCCCCTCTTCTCTTTATAGCATCACCAGTGTAAAATGAAGGAGCCAGTTGGCTCTCCTCCTATCATTTATTATTTTAATCCCTCTCCCATATTTTCTTATAGTAGTCCTCTATATATTTTTGACTGTTCTATCTATAGTGAATCATGTTGCTTTGCAGAGATATTCTACAACAATATCCCCACCTTAAAAATCTTTTGAGATGTAAATAAGAGATGCATAAGTAAATAGCAGATCTAAAAGTCAGTCTCTTCATGAATTCACTGCAGAGAGATATTTCTCCCTATCACATTTTTCCCATGATGTATTGAAGCAGGAAGCTGGCAAAGCCCTTTATAGTAGTGTGGGCATTTCAAAAGCAAAATGTAAGGTCTTAGGCCCCCGACTTCATGTCAAAACTCTCATTGACTTCAATAAGGTCAGGATTTAACTCCAAAGGTAGATATTACCAAACTATTCTGTTCCCATTTTAGCACTTGATCTTGCTCACATGGGCTGCGTCTACACTGGTAAATTAAGTCGACGTTAGCTTGCTTAAGTCAACTTAATTTACCCTGCGTCTACACTACAGTTTCCTTTAGTCAACTTAAGCAAGCTGCTTAAGTCGACTTAAGGAAAATAAAGTTGACTTAATAACACCACTTTCCTATTAGCCCTAGAGTCGGCTTAAGCCAGTGTAGCCATGGGGTAGCCCTAAGTTGACTTAGAGCTACCCCAGGGCTACACCAATGTCCTCCCTGCCGGGGGGGCACAGGAGGAGCCTGGCATGCCCCCCCACAGGGCAGGGGAGAGCCCTGACCACCCTGCCCCTATGCCATGCCAGGGTCCCTGTCCCCATTTACCCCATTGTACCTAGGTACAATGGGGCAAAGGCTGAGCCCCCTGGCATTGGGCAAGGGGTGCCCCCCCACCACCGTGGACCTCCCCTAGGTCCCCCTAAGCCCCTACAAGTTGACCTAGGTGTCCAGTGTGGATGCTCTAGGTCGACTTTCTAAGTTCCCCTTTAAGTCGACTTTAATTTTAAGTGTGGACACACTAAGTCGACTTAACTAAGTCGACTTAAAATTACAAGTGTAAACATAGCCATGGAACCTAAAGGCAAATTCCTACAGACTTTATAGGACTAGGATTTAGACCTTACTGCACCCTTTATTTAAAAAAATATTAAACACAATCAGAAATAAAGTAAAAAATGGTATAGATAATACAGGGATCACATAGCTGTTAAATTTTCTTTCCTGCAGAGATTTCAGAGATCCAGCCTACCACAGTTGAGGTGAATACAAACTGACTGTTTCCTGTTTAGAAAGAATTTTACCTCCTTGCTCTATGTCCCCTAGTGGTCATTGTAAACATTTACACCTAACATCACATTTTTGTTTCCATTTAAGCTGTCTGATATAGAGAGGAAATTGCCATCTGGTCTAACTATTGACTATTCCTCTGCCTAATGTTGTAGCAAATTACTGCCTTACTCTATACATATAGTTCATTAGACTTCTAAGGTCTCATTTTTGTGAGAAGGATTATAACAAGAACATACAGTTGTATGACACAAATGCATTCTTGTGACAGACACTGTGTCGCAACATAACATTGGCCTAAACTAATTCTTTCTTCTGTCTGAAACAACGAGTAAGCTACATTCAGAGTATGATATATGAATTCCAAAGCATCATGTCTGAATGATGTTACTTCTGAAGATTGGCTTACCCCCACACACCATTTTTGACTTTCTCCTTAGGCTCACCCACTTTTGAACTCAACAGAATTTTATCTGACTACTGGTCTTTATTAAAGTCAAAGACTATTGCAGAAAGTTTTCCATTATTTTATTCTACTTGATTTACTTACTGAAATGAAAATGAGGGTTACACAATGTTAATAGAATGGCTAGATGCTTGACTTCCCGTTTGCCAGTACAGCTGAGCCAGTGGAATAGGGAGACGAGGTGTTAAAATTTGCTGCTGATATATGCCAGCAGGTAATTACAATGCACACATATCAGAGTATGGGGAAAGCAGGTGACTCAAAGGTGTGCTTCATGGTTAATGAATCTCAGGAACAACTAGGGGGTCATATAACTTGTGTATCACACTTTGTTCAATGCTGTGCCTAAAGTCAGAATATAGCTTTAAAGAGGAAAAAATCTACACATTGCATAAAACTATGGAATACAAGTTTTAATTTGATCATAAGCTGCCCAATACATCCAAATGTTAATGACAGGTTTTACAAATGATATAGTGGTTTTAAATAAGAGGGATTCTAATTTATATAATATTTAAGCACACACAGTTGCATCTTTACCTTATTGCCTGAATTTATACATCATCTACTATATGTATTTAAAACTTCTCAGTACATTATACTGCTGTGCATCATGGCTGATATTTCATAAACATAGCAGTTTAACAACAACAGATAGCAACAATGTAGGAGGCTGTGGATAGCACAAAATGGCTTGTTTTTAAATGTTCACAAAGTAAAGTGTATTGAATCTGTGGAAACCAGATTTGATTATCTTATGGACACTTTTCTGCAGAAAAGGACCTGTGGTCTAAAGTGGACAAGAACCTGGATATGAGTCAACAGCATGCCCTTATTGCCAAGAACGCTAATGACATATTAGGCTGCTTTAGCATGAATATTGCCAACAGATTGAGGGAAGTGATTATTCCCCTCTATTTGGCAGTGGTGAGGACACATTTGGAGTACTGTGTCCAGTTTTGGGCCCCCCACTACACAAAGGTTGTACAAAAATTAGAGAGAGTCCAGAGGAAGGCAACAAAAATTATTAGGGGGCTGGAGCACATGGCTGAGAGAAGGAGGCTTGTTTAGTCTGCAGAAGAGAAGAGTGAGAGGAGGAATTTGATAGCAGTTTTCAACTACCTGAAATGGGGTTCCAGTGAAAATGAAGCTATGCTGTTCTCAGTGGAAGTAGATAACAGAACTAGAAGCAATGATTTTAAGTTGCTAATGGAGGAGGTCTAGGATGGTTATTAGGGAAAACTTTTTCACTGGGAGGGTGGAGAGGTACTAGAATGGGTTACCTAGGGATGTTGTGGAATCTCCATTCTTAGAGGTTTTAAAGGTATGGCTTGACAAAGCCCTGGATGCTTTAGTTAGGATTGGTCCTGATTTGAGAAGGGGGTTGGGCTAGATGACCTCCCTAGTTGTCTCCCAACTCTAATCTTCTATGATTTTATGATCCACCTCTGCCAGGTGAGACATGATACAGTATAGTCCATTGTCACATTTTCTACAAGTTTCAAAATAAATGTTGTTCTGAAAGCCCTAACTCCTGGAATCATGTAAACCATACACCAGAATCTCAACTTCCATTTAACAATAAACAACAATCAAAACTTGCCTTCATTGTTCGGGGAGTGGAAAAGCTTGAAAAGGATACCCTACATGCCCATAACCTAGAAGGCAAATTAAAAACAAAACAAAACAAAACAAAAATATTTCTTTAACCTCATGATTTTTAGGCCATCTCATTTTATTATTTATTATTATTTTGTGGGTTGGCTCATAATTTTCTAAATTTTGGATTTGGCAACACTACAGAATTACCTAACAGTAAAAGGCCTATGAGAAATTGGAAGCTTATATTTGCATTTCCTGTTCTTCTATTCCAGGGTTATCATGGTTACTGTAAAATATTTTTGAAAAGCTACAGTGTAATTATTTACTACAGAGCTGTGATTAATATGAAGAAAGAGAACCTGCTCCCGTGTATGTAAATCAATATAAGAAAAAATATTTATGGAAAGAGAAAACACCCCATGCTCTGTGTATCTCTATTGTGTGATACTTTGTCTGAATTCAGAATGCTTTCTAGAACCACCGTCCTGTGGAAACACACAAATTGTTGCTGGAACCAGTGAAAAACCATGTTTCATTATTTTTCAGAAAAGCATCCTGGTTTCCTTCCCAGGGTTTTTAAGTTGGGCCAGAGGCTGTATGCAATTAAAATACAGGGATTTTTCCCCAGACAGTAAACAGTGAATTGCTTTACTAAGGCAAAGTCTGAATACAAAAAGTAAACCTGAGAAAAAGATCACAATCTAATCCATGTCAGTTATAGGCCACAGGCATACAGGGAACTCTGATTGGGGGCCAATAATCGGCCGGATCAGAAAACTCCTCCAGCCCTGGGACTGCAATAGGGAAAGCAAACTCCTCTGGTCCTGGGGCAGTGGCAAGGAGGAAGAGAGAGAGTTCCTTGGGCTGAGCTGTGGCAGAGGTACAAAATGTGTCCCTCCAATCAAATTTAAATTCCTGCGCACACCTCTGCTGCTAGGACAGACCCCTGCAACGCCTATAGAGTTCCGTGCAGGATCAGCACCTTAAAAAAAAACACCAATATTGGTTCTGTAGATTGCAATCTTACCACTCTGTTGGAATCTATCAGAGTAATAGCACTGCAATCAAATACAGCTTCAGCCCTGTCAAATCACTCCCAGCTAATTGACTGATCTGGGTTAACAGGCTACCTGTTTATTTACTTCACCCACAAGTGTTGAAAAGTATTTGGAAAATCAAGGATGTCAGCATGTAAAATTATGTTGTATTGTGATGTGATAAAATTAGAATTGGCCAGAAAATTTGAATGTCAAAAAAGAACTATGGGTCTAGGTTTTTAAAAAAATGTCCGTGACTGTTTTGCTCGCCTGACTGACTCTGGCTCACATGCATCAGCCAGTGTACACAGGAGAAGAGGGTTTATCAGGCCTTCCTTGACAGTCCCAAAGTTCAGCATGATTCAAGGATTAAATGACAGCTAAGCAGGAAGGATTGAATCAAAGACAATGATTAGTCTATTACTATTATTATGTGTTGGCCTACAGTGCCCCCACTCTACTAGGCACCCGATAAAAGAAACAGATTCAATCCCTGGGCCAAAGGTTCACAATCTAAAATAGACATGCAAATAGTGGTTGAGAGGAATATAACGGATACGTAATACTGGACTGAGTAACTGGCACATTGTGGTAACACACTTTATTTCCCTGTACTGTTTAAATAATAGTGCTAACTGCAGTTGCCTCATTAGCCTTCCATTATGAGTCAGCATGGGTGCAATCCACAAAAGGTATTGATGTGCAGAAGTCCCATTTTTAGAGATCCACAAAACTCCTGTTTGGTTACCACATAATTCTCTAGGCGTTTAACCTCACTCTGCCTAAGTATCTGCGTCTGTGCATGTGTACAGAGATACCTTGTTCTAGGCACTCAGGCACCTATCTGCTCAGGCATACTGCTGCCTCTCCCACAAGTAAGCCCCATAGCAATCCATGAAATAAAAGAAGAGGCATTTGGACACAAAATTTGCATGTGTGGCCGGAATCCGGTCAATGTGCTCAGAAGCCTCCTACTGAATTGGGCTCTGCAAGTGAGTTCACACAAAACTGCTGAGGGGTGGAGTAGTCCCTAATAACCTTTAACATAGTAGTTAAGGTCCTCAGGCAGTATGTGGGAGAACCCCTGATCAAGTAGGAGAAGGAGAAGGAATCTGAATAAGGATCTGCCATCAACTGCCTCACTCACTAGGTTATAGAGTTATTCTAACACACCCACAGGACCAATTATTAATGATTTCATCAAGTGGAATAACTACAAGTTGAGAGACGAAGGCTATGTACACACGATCAGATTAAAGCGCAACAAGGCAATCGCGCTACAAAACTCACGTGACCTTTATTGCGGGACAACGCGTACACACGTTGCTCCCTGCAACGCAACAAAATTACACGCATTATCGCGGTTGAGCGCAATGACTTCTGGGCACCTATCCCATCGTTCCATTTTCCCCTAAGTTGGCGCTATGAATCATGGGATGAAGGAAAGGAACGCAAAGCGCCATGGGTAAAGTGTCAGTTTCCCATGGTGCTTTGTGTTCCCCTAGCGTCTTCCTCGTTGCCAATAGCAACTCGCGCCTATTTTCAACATTGCAGTGACGCAACGCACCACTTGCAATCAATCGCTACAGCGACAGCATGGATCCTGCTATGATCTCCATTGTCGCCTTCAACATTCTGAATACATCTCGGCTTGTTGCTCAGTACGCAATGAGCTCCGAGTCAGATGAGGACACCGAGGAGCAGGGGCTGATCGATGCCATGCAGAGCAACAGCACCGCGTTGCTCAGCTCCTTCACCGATCATCTGCACACGGTGCAACGCCGTTTCTGGTCGCGAGAGACGAGCACCGAGTGGTGGGATCGCATTGTTATGCAGCTGTGGGATGACGAGCAGTGGGTACAGAACTTTCGAATGCGGAAAGCAACCTTTCTGGAACTGTGCTCAGAGTTGGCCCCTGCCCTGCGACGGAAAGACACCAACATGAGGTCAGCCCTAACTGTGGAGAAGCGTGTTGCGATTGCTGTATGGAAGATGGCGACTCCCGACTGCTATCGGTCCGTTGCAAACCAGTTTGGAGTCGGGAGGACCACCGTCGGATTAGCCCTCTCACAAGTGTGCCAAGCCATCAATCGCATCCTGCTACGGAGGACAGTGACATTGGGCAATGTTCGAGAGATTGTGGACGGCTTTGCTGCCATGGGATTCCCTAACTGCGGGGGAGCCATAGACGGCACACACATCCCTATTTTGGCTCCAGACCATCTCGCGACGGAGTACATAAACAGGAAGGGCTACTTCTCCATGGTGCTGCAAGCACTCGTGGATCACAAGGGGCGTTTTACGGACATCAATGCTGGGTGGTCGGGAAAGGTGCATGATGCCCGCATTTTCAGGAACACTGGTCTGTACCGGAAGCTGCAAGGGGGCACCTTTTTCCCTGATCAAAAAATAACAGTGGGGGATGTGGAGATGCCCATAGTCATCCTCGGAGACCCAGCATACCCACTCATGCCATGGCTCATGAAACCCTACACTGGGAACCTTGATCGCAGCAAGGAGCGGTTCAATTACCGATTGAGCCGCTGCAGAATGACTGTGGAGTGTGCCTTCGGCCGTTTAAAAGGGCGCTGGCGCTGTTTGTATGGGAGGCTGGACTTGGCGGAGGACCAGATCCCTGCCGTGATTGCGTCATGTTGTGTCCTCCATAACATTTGTGAAAGTAGGGGAGAAAAGTTTTCCCCTACGTGGGCTACGGAGGCACAGCGCCTCGAGGAAGCATTCGAGCAGCCAGCCACTAGGAGTATTAGGGTGGCACAAGGAGAAGCTGCTCGCATAAGGGAGGCACTCAGGGAGCATTTCAATGATGCCCTTCCCTAGTTAAGTTCCATGACGCATGAGGTGCACCTTAGGATCATTTCAGTAATGTGTATAAATAAATGCATTCTTCAAAGTATTTGTTACTGTTTTTATTGAAACCTGAAAGATGGGGGTGGGGTTACAGGTTGGTGTAGCTCCGGGTCTCGTAAAAGTAGCTTGGGGGGGGGGGGCTGGAGGTTGTCCTGTACCGGGGTGGAGGGTGGCCTTCAAAGAAATGCTTTGAGGGACTGCGGTGTGTGGGAGGCATACACGGCTGAACTGTCTGGAGTGGAGCCCGGACATTTATCGCCTGGGACTGCAAAGCTATCATGTTCTTTAGCAGTTCTGTTTGCTCCTTCATGACGCTTATCAGTTCGTCCCTGTGTTTCTGCCTCCTCTGCTGGGATTCCTCTCTCCAGGCTCTATTCTCCCTTGCGGATTCTTGTGTTGCTTTCAGCAGGTCGTTAAACATATCCTCCCTGTTTCTTCGAGAACGCCGCCTAATGTTTCTCATTCGGTCAGCTGGGGTAGACACCGGCCTTGTGAAGCTCAATTCTAATACAAAAATAACAATATAGACATTGTTAACACATAGCATAGATAGCCAATGTAACCTTCCAGTAGCACATTCCACTGGAAGGTACAGGGCGGTCAACACACTACGCTGCGCTGAAGCAGACAAGGTACATTCTAATAGACGGCTTACCGGGGGCTAAGAATCGGAAGAGGGCACACAGATGGAACCCAATATCCCTCTCCTCAGAGTGCCCCTTCCATCTAGAATACATCTCCTACATGCCGCCGGTAGCAGGCCGGGACCGTATGCTGCTGCACTGTGTGCTGCCATGGTTCCCAGGGCTGTGCTTTGCAGCTGGAGAGGCAGAGTGTCTGTCTTTGGGAGCGCAGACACAAACGCTCTCCCATCTAACCTGAGTATTAGGCTCTGGAGGTACATCGAGGAAACCTTTTCTGACCTAAATGCAGATGATTATTTTACAGTCACTGCTTGTATTGATGCCCTGCTAATGAATGCAGAGTAAATAGCGTGCACAGCGGGGACCCGCAAGCACCCCCACCCCAGACAATGATATTTTAGCAGGAGCAGAGCTGAATGAAGGAGAAACTTACCTGAACCCCCCTCTGCCGCCTCAGAGAACAAGCTGCAGTTCAAGCCTTGGGTGGACGTCTCAGCGGGGCTGCTGAAGAGCTCCTGGCTACACGCGGTTGCGCTTTCCTCCGTGTCATCCTCCATCTCCTCCTCCTCCTCCTCCTCAACAACGTCCTCATCCTGCTCGGCTCTGGCAATCACCGGACGAGGAGGGGCTGAAGTGTCCACGGGACTTTTGGCAGTGGTTGTGGGGTCCCCGCTGAGGATGGCTTCTATTTCCTTATAGTACCTGCATGTTGCAGGCGCTGATCCAGAACGGCGGTTTCCCTCCTTCGCTCGGTGATAGGTAATTCTGAGCTCCTTCACCTTTGATCTACACTGCACTGTGTCTCTATCATGCCCTCTCTCTGACATGGCCCGAGAAATTATGCCAAATGTGTCATAATTCCTCCTGCTGCCGCGTAGCTGCGCCTGCACGGCGGACTCTCCCCAGATGCTGATCAGGTCCAGCACCTCTGCCGTGCTCCAAAGGGGTGCGCGTCTTCCACGGCGGGCCGCCATTGCTACTGATGATCGGAGCACAAACACACTCCACGAGGAAGAGAGCAGGAAGTGAAACAGACTTGAAATTTGAAAATCCCGGGAATAAGTTCGGGGCAGGGCGGGGACAGTTTCGTCACGGCCACAGAGCGGGTGGGGGGGGGAGACCAGAGAGGACGACTTGGGAATGCTGGGACAGTTCCGGACTCCAGTCAATGCGCGGTAAGCGTACACACGAGCTCAAACGCGCAATATATGATCCGCAACAGCTGTTACCACTCTCG
This sequence comes from Pelusios castaneus, assembly GCA_007922175.1. NCBI lineage: Eukaryota > Metazoa > Chordata > Testudines > Pelomedusidae > Pelusios > Pelusios castaneus. The sequence continues at coordinate 8,415,333 of ML685813.1, forward strand.
TCGGAGTGGTTGTTGGATTGCGCGACAACAAGGCACTTAACGCGCAAGAGCCCTGTTGCACGTGTGTACGCCGTTGTTGCTATCGCGCGGTAATGAGCTTTAATGCGCGATAATCTGATCGTGTGTACAAGGCCTAAGGAAGCCCGACATCAGAATATCCCCTAGCCCAGTGGTCAGTATGCTCAGCTGAAAGGTAGGACACACTTGTTTAAATCCTTTCTTCCACTTAGAATGGGAGGGAGGAGGGACATTGTAACTATTACCTCTGTGAAGCTCACACAGGGAGATCCCCAGTTCAAATCTACCTGCTGCTGTTTTGAGATGCACACATGACTTAGGCAGCCAAACATCTACCTTCCTCTGGTTTATGGATCACTAACAAAGATAGGCACTCCCTACAGCCTTGATTTAGGTGCCTAGCTCTCCCAAGGAGATAGGGCTTAGCACCCTCACTCTTCAGCATCTCCTCTGGCTAACTTAGATGGCTCCCCACCTAATGTGGTGGCTTTGTCCATCATATTCCATTCCTTATGTTGGGAGCCTAGGTGCCTAACTCATGGTATGTCTACACTCCAAGCATTGTGTAATCACTTATTACAATGATTGAAGAGGCTTTTCCATTACTGAGTAGATCTGTGACACATCCTTCTCTCAGAGTGTTAGGTAAAAATATTTAGGTACTATTTTAATAATTAAATTAGAAAAAATATAAATTAGAAATTCAATTTTAAAATGTTATTGTAGTTCAAGATAAGCCTTTGAAAGAGATTAAAAAGGTCGGTTAAAGTGGCTGCTTTGTATAAGGATAGAAATAAGACACACATATTTATTCAGAATTTCTGTCCTTCTCCTTGTTCCTGTTTTTCATTCTGCCCACTCTCTGATCCAATTTTCATCCTATTTTTTCCTGCTCCATTTTTTCAGTCTTTGCAAAGAGAATACCAACAAAGAACACTTCAAATTTCAAAACAGATTTGAGTGTTTATGGAATTACACAAAATGCCTTTCTATAACACTGAATTGCCTACATCTCTTGCTTTTGCATTTGTTTATAAATATAAATATTTACAACAAATGACAGTGCAAGGGTTTATAAAATGCTAAATTTACAGAAAACAGATCTATAAGCAAAGAAACCTGTGTCTAATTTTTTTTCACTGTAAGCATATCTGGCAAAATGAGTAGAAAATGTGCAATATTTTGAAACTATCAAGCTTCACTCAATATTCATCAGTCAAGCATCAGTTTGGGATAATTTGCAGAAGGACATGATTCAGTAGAGTGTGATTGCATGGAGAAGTTAGTAAAACAGTATTCACAAAGTAACTTGAAAGCCAGTGTGATGCAGTTTGAATGTGATTCTATGAACAGATTAGCAGTTAGGGAAAATGTCAGTTTCAACCGGGAGCTCATTCACTGTTAAAACTGTGCAATTGAAATCTAATGCACATATTTAACATCCCAGGATCTAAACATTTGGTACAATGTGTGTCTAATTTTGACATTAAAAGAACTTTTTTTTAGGCCTTTCATCATTTATTTAATTTAATAAATTAGCTGTAATATGCAAAAGAGCTTATGTGATCATGACATTCCAGAAAAAAACCCAAGAATTTCTTATTCCCAAGTCAGCTTTAGCTATTCACTCATTCCCCTGTTTTCCTTGTACCTCAGTTTGTGCCTCTAAAAACTTATTCATGAAGTAGATTTTATATCTGTGGTGAGACTTCCTGGATAATCCATTTCCTCTGAACATAAATCCCCTTAAAAACAAAAAGATTTGGATTCTCAAATATAGCCCACAAACAAGGGAAGCCCTACCTCTGCCTAGTGCCAGATTTAGGCACAAACCAATTATGCCATGGCTTAGCAACTCAAAAGATAAGAAGAGACATTTTCAAAAATTCTTTCAATAACCAAGTGTTTTGAGAGCTGCAATGGGTGTGGCCTCCTGGTAGGGGTGTGGGGAGCTGAGACAGAGTGCCTGCTGCAGGGTCCCTTGAGGGTGGCGGCGGGGGGACGGGACTTGGAGCTTGGAGCAGGCTGCAGGATCCCCCAGTGGCTGAGGGAGATCAGTGGGCCTCCCACAGGGTTCCCCATTGGCAGCGGGAGGCCCAGAGCCACAATGGGGCAGCCAATGAGCGGCATGTGACTCCAGAGCTGCAGGTTGCAGACCCCAGGCTTAGGGGCTCACATTATAAGGGGCCTCTAAATAAGTCAGAGATCATTAAGAAGATGTATCATAATTGAAATTGCTTTGGCTTATATGACCTTTCATATAAAATCCCACTGCCAAAATTTTGAACCTCCCCAACCCAATACAAACCCAATCCCGTCAACTCCCCTTCCAGGACTGCTAGACTACTCGCTTCATCCACAGGTTGCCTAACCTCACCTCAGACTTCAAGAGAAGACAATGGGAGCTAGCCAACCAACACATTCTAGAGTCCTATTCCACACCAGGCATCAACCCCACTAATCCCCTCCTCGCTACTTTCCCACCCCTACCCCTCTGCATACCACTGCACAGGCCTGTAGCCAGCCTAAATGTTCTGGGGGGCAGGGGCACAAAAATATAGGGGGGGGGGCAGAGGCCTATTTATCTAATCTGAAGACCATTTCAAAGACAACTTTTATAGTATCATTGACTAAGCAGAAAATAAATAAATAAAATTAAAATCTCAAAAGAAAATGTTTTAAATTTTATGTGATGTGCAAAGAGAAGCAACATGGTAAGCTAAATTGCTGCTTCCATCTACTAAGTGCTGTTTTTGTGTTTCTTTATCTTAAAAATATTAAATTTCATATATGCTAAGTAAGACTCAAGGCATTTTTATTTGAAAGTATACAATAATGCATATAGGATTATTTCAACTTGCAACATATATTTGTTTAGTACAACGGTTATTAATTTTTCCTTACAATCTACATTGCTACTTCTATTAATTAAGTTCTGATCTCTGTAATTGCTCTTGTGTTTCTGTAAAATAAAATTCTTTAGGTTCTTATATGCCAATTAAGAAACCATAAGATATTTGATAATGCAAATAAGGCTTTTTGCAAGATATATGTTTTATTTAATTGTTTTTCATTGCATTTTTGCCTATGTATATATACAAATATAACAATTTATCATTTATGTTTTTCATTACCCTTTCTGTTATAATGAAACACACTTTTTTTTTTTCATTTTTTATGGTATGGGGCCTCTGAATCTTGACATGGTTTAAGGCCTCAGCATGTCTTAATCCGGCCCTGTCTCTGCCTATTATGAATTGACAACTCTGCTCATACTGTCTAAAGTGCTGAACAAAAGAAAATAATTTTCCCGATTTTCAGAGCACTCTGTCATCGCTATTCTCCCCACCCTATAGCAGCACCTCTGTTTCACCCATATTCCCACTTCCCCCATGTCCTCCATGCCTTTCATGCACTTTCTCAGAGGTTCTGTCTGTGCCTCCTTTCTTTTCTTTCCTGCATGACAGCCTCTACCCCATATCAGAGTCACCACCACCCCCACCATGACCATCTGTCTGTATGCTCCATTCCTCCCTTCCCCCATACCAGGATTCCTAATTCTCTCCGCCACTCTGCTTCCCATGCCAGACTCGGTGTACATACTCACATTCTCCCCTTCTGCACTCATGGCCCCTATCCCTCTTCCTCCCCAACCACTCTTCTTTCTCCCTGGAAGATAAGTCATTCATGGTATCAGCATATACACTCTATTGGGAGATTGAGCAAAGATGGCATGTTGTAATGCTGGAAGGTATTAATGGGCACCTTCAACAAATTATTTGAGCTATAGACAATTGCAGGGCTGCTTGAAGTTGTGACTGTACTAAAGAGCTGGCAGGGTTTCATGTGCTTCCAATTTTTCACTTTTGTGATCCCGCCCCCCACATTCAGTAGGATGCTGAATACCTGTAACTCCCACTGACGGCTGTAGAACTGCAGGTGTTCATCACCATTCCAGCTCCGAGCCATGCATTCAACATTGCATGTAAAATCTTTGGTATTAATGGTGGGGAAGGGAGATTATAAAACAATCCTATCTGCCTTACAAATTCTTACATTTTTTCCTAGCGGGGACTACAATCAAATGGACCATCTATGTACTTTAGGAATGCACATGGCTCCCATGGTCTCTGAGTAGTTCATAATTTTTAAATTAATTTAATGTGTTTATTTCCCATTACAACTCCTTTGTGAGGCAAGGAAATGCTACTATCCTCACTGTAGAGCTGGGAAACCAAGAAATAAAATGACTTGTCAAAGGACACCCAGACAATTTGTAGCAGAGCAGGGAAATGAGCCAAGTTCTTCAGAGTCCCACACCAGTATCTTAACCACTGGGCCAACCTTCTTCCCAAAGGGACTGCCCATCTCTTCTACGATCCAGGATAACATGACACTCTTACATGAACAGGACTGGGGAAATAAATAAATAAATAAATAAATTACTACTACTACTACTATTAATAATAATTTTGTGTATGTGTACCTGAATTTAGCTGCAGGAAACAAGGAGAGCAAAACATCATGATATGTCTAGCCAGCTTTCTGACTCCCAATAAGTTACCTGCAGATTACCAGTTGTTTATACGCTGTATTTTGGGAACCTCTGTGAAGGCAATTTAAGGGTTGTAAGGAGTCAGCATACCCCTGAGGAAAAAAAAAATCTCTCACACTGCAAAGAACATATCTAACTGTACTGCTTTTTAAACATGGCTCTCTAGGATAATATTAGAGTGTCAGCCAATAAGTAAGTAAGTAAGTAAATATACATTGACATCACTCAAATGGTGTATCAGAAAGTAATAAATATGTCCCCAAAATGCCCAGTTCTACACTAAGGGATAGCATTTATTGGTATTCCTATAAATCCTTAAAGAGAAGAAGGTATAGACTTGGATATATTGCAGCAGGAGTCATGAAAGCACCTTGTTATTGGAAAGGGCAGGAGACACACAGCTAATAGGAAGAACCAAAGAAGCAGATAATGGGAGGATCATGACACAGACAATACCATAAATTGTCTGTGTGCAAGACATTAATCTTTCCAAAGATGCTGCAGCATGCCTTATAGATGATGATATGTTATCTAAAGTAATCTTTGCAGTGCTTTGTGTTCGCAGAGATGCCATGTTAACAAGGAACACAGTGGGTTCTTTCTTTTCACCTCAGGAAGTTTAATTGATGTCATGCCAGATTTTCAGTTAGTTACTGCTGATGAAGTCTAATAGTTCAGCACTAATGTGTTATCACAAGAAAAGAAACTATTTAGAGTATAGATGTGACAAACTACCATAAATTGACACCAACCATCATATTTAGGAGTCCTATTCTTTCCCGTTACAATAAAATGTTCCATCATCTGTACTGAAAGGGAGCTACGATATTAATTGTCCCATAGAATAAATTATAGTGAACATTGCCTAAGGACAGATGATATAAAACAGATCATGTTTCTTAATAAATTAAAATAATCCATACCCCAGTTACCCTGCAAAGTCAATATGCAGTGCTATTCTTTTATTCTACATGTGAAGAGTAAAAAAGTAGATTTTTGAATTTCAGTTTGCAAGCAACGCTGATTTCATTATTCCTGTACACATAAGCCTAAACAAATTGTATGGCATTGACTATTTTTCAAGGACCACGTCAATCTTTAAACAAATAACAGCAGGACTACTCACTTTTGAATCTCTGGAAGCACATCACGTCTGAAGAACTCTTTGTAAGCTTAAAAGCTTGTCTCTCTCTCGAACAGAAGTTGGTCCAATAATAGATATTACCTCACCCACCGTGTCTCTCTAATGTTGCAATGCAATAGATAGTGTCATGGCTGCCTTTCTGAAGATAACAAATAATAATTAATGAGTAATGCATTTACAGACATATAAATCATCCTTTTTATATGATTTTATAGTAGATTATTTACAGCAGAATAAATCTGCTATGTTAAATTGCCACTGCTCTGTCTCCTCACAGAAATGGACTTATGTCATTATAAAACAAATGCAAGAAAGAAGAGAATCAGACCCAAATTCTGCTCTCACTTATGCCTACGAAGTTTAGAAGAGTTACCCCAGATTTCCCTGCACCAGTGTAAAACAGGCATGATACTTCTGAAATCAATGGAGTTACACTAACGATGTAAGCTGGTATGAAAAAAAGAGAATCAGTTCCAGCTGCTCTCAGTTGCCATAATTTGGTTTAATAGAGCTACTCCAGATTATCAACAAGATAACAGAGGAGAATTTCATGTATATTGAATTTGACCACATAATTATATATTTTTTAAAAAAAATCATAGGGCCAGCACCTCAACTTATGAAAATTATCCTAGGTCAATTGAAATCAATGAAGCTATGAGAATTTTTACTAGCTAGGGAATTGGTTAGTAGTAACGAGGTTTTGTTTTGTTTTCCCAGTTAGATGTTTCTGGATGATAAATTTCCATGGTAAATTTCCATTTCTATATGGTAAACTTCTGAATAGGAGTAAGGAGTCATCAGACTGATTATCCTGAAGGTAAAAGGCCAAATTATCTGGTATATAAACTGGAGTTTGCACCTCCTTACTGCAAAGTAGTTTAAAATCACTTAAAGCTGAAGATGACCTGTGGCAATGTGTGGAAATTTACCCTCTATAGAAGCTCTCTATACCAACCACAGAGGCAGCCTTAGGCTATTTGGGGTCCTATGTGAAGGCCCATTGTGGGACCTCCTACAGGCTCCCCACCACTGACCTACTGACCCCACCGGGGGGGGCGGGGCGGGGGGCACCGACGCCCCATGGCACCCCCATGGCCCCAGCACCCTGCTGACCGCCCCCCCCCCCCCATGGCCCTGGCTGCCACCAGGGACCCTGAAGCCCTTCCCTGTGGCCCATTGCCCTGCTGCCAGCCCTGGCCCTAGCCCCCCTCCCAACCCCCCACAGCTGTCTCTTCCTGCCATGGCTCAGAGCACTTCTTCTGCCAACCAAGGCAGACATGGCTTTTGATGTAGGCAAAGCAGGCAACCTCACCTGCTGTCTGCAGAGTTGGGGATGGGGCCCCTTACTGCTTGGGGACCTAGGCGGGTGCCTGCTTAGCGAACCCCAAAAGCCACCTCTGCCAATGTAAAGCTGCTGGAGGCAATATTGTTTACAATTGAATTAATCCCCACACTTCCTGAAGCGTAAGTGTGGGGACTGGGTGTGTGAAGATATTCAAGGAGTAGAGTTGGGGAGGGGACATGGCAGAGCATAAGTCTACTCTGCTCAATTCTCAACAGATGTAAGGTTCACAAGTGAAAGAGTAGCAAATTTATACTTCAAATTTGCACTGGAACTGAGCAAAGTCAATATCAGTGACCCGTAGCCAGCTGCCCACTATAGCGCGTGAGAAAATTTCTCACAAAATTTAGTGGTTTTGGAAAACACCAGCTCAAAACGGCAAAATGTTTCATCAAACCCTTTCCAGGTACAACACAAATTTAGTGGAAACATAGGTAGGATTCCATATGGTAAACTGCCTGATTTCCCAGTGGACTGTTGACAATCCAGTTTCCACAACTCCCGGGAAGCCTCATTATGGGGTCTGTCCTGGGGCTGGGGACACCTGGGCTACCATGCTCTTCCAATCTCTGTGCCATGGTGGACTGGAAAGCCTAGACACTTTAGAGACACAGTTTCATTCAGGGCTCCAGGACAGCTCCCCTATAACAGGAATTCTAATCTCTCTGTTCGGGCTAAGAGCCAGAAAACCCTTCGACCAGCTTACCAGATCTGCAGCTGTGGGGGACCTCACCCATATGGACTGCCCTGTGGTCAGGCACTTCCAGATTCCCAGGTCAGCTGGCTCCTAGAGAGGCCCATCTTCTAAAACAAGGGTTTTAATTTGTGAGAAATTTCAGCAAATTTGCAAATTCCAAAACCTCATAATTTCTCTTAATCACAAGATTCTACCAATTCTACTCCCCATTCTGAGAAATTGCCCCCAAGGATTTTAAAATCCATTTTCTGTTAATATATTAAAGGGGGGAAAGAATAAGGCTGAGGTTACCAAATAATCTCAATCCAAAATGCTTTTTAAGGTCAAAAAAGGAGGAGAACTTTATCCTACATACAACAAACAGAGAGAAAGTTCCAGAGCAGAGCCCAATGAAGTAGAAGTGGGGCTCTATAGTGTCAAAGTATTTCTTGCCCACACTTTTGCCAGTTAGTTTCACAAACAAAATTATTTTGCCACTACAATTTTCTGGCAGCCAGCAAGGTTTTCTCTTTCTCTCTTTAAAATATTATATATAACATGGATGATTCAATAGTTATACCACATTGTACAGCAGACAGAAAAAAATATTTTTAAAAGCCACCTTCATCCAGATGAAGATTATGTATACCATTAGGTGTGTACATATAAACATATATGCATTCTACTACCTATTACATAAAGTAGAAATGCTTGTCTATTATTTTTTATATACATAGATTTACATATATATTTTAAAAAAGCAACAAGTGTTCCTCTTCTGCAAGATAGGATATTTTTTCCCATTTGGAAAAGCACTGCATGATTACCCTTTTGTATTACTGTGAGTGGTGAGTATGTCATTGTCAGCAAAATAGATGTTTTACAATTTTCATCATAAAAATCCTGATGCAAGAGCAATTAATTCTAAATGCATACGTTTGAAGAATAACAGAAGTTCAGAAATGTTTGGAAAAAAAGAAATTAATGAAGAGATATCGGATTACAGAGTTCATGGTACAGAGAGTATGAAACCGGATTGGTACTAAAGTGTTAAAGAAGTGCTCATGGCATAGTATCAATATGTCACATAGGATGACCAGTATGAGGTAATTCATAATGCTCACACAGGATTTTCCAATGAGGTGAAAAGACAGCTGTCAGCTCATATGTGAATGTATGTAAATGCAAAACCCAGTTGAAAATATAAGACATAGTATAATAAGTAGTAAATTTGAATGTTGTTTTATTATGTGATTCATTACTGTATATGCATTGTACATTTTTATTATTGGATATATTGTTATAATATCAACATGGAAGCTGTCCTTTTAAGAACAGTATGGGACATCCAATAGTAGTATATGATTGGAGGTGTCTTTCACCAGTGTGCATGCACAAGACTTGTTTGTAGTAACAGACTATGGAGGACTCAGCTTGTATGAGCGCTAAAGTCAGAACGCATGTTAAATGTTTTCTTCAAAAAAGCAAGCCTCATTCTTGAAATTGAAGTGAGTTAAAAGTACACATCACACCCTGTGAATTATGGTAGCTACAGAAAAAGAGAACAGCATTACTGTCAAATTTTATGTTGCTCATTAAGTATTTGGATGAGCTCAGGTGAGTTAAATTGCAATTCAGGCTTTGGAAGATAAATCTGAAAACTGCATACAAAATTAACAAGACCAGGAAGTTGGTGGTTTCTCATAGACTAGCACTCATATAAGACAACCTGTGAAGAACCCTTGAATCTTCAGCATTCTTGATTAACACATTCACTACGTGCTCATCCCTCTCACTTGCTGAGAGAGCTTCTGTACACACTATTAGATTACTCTATGAACTTTCTAAATAATCCTTATAACCCCCAGATGAAGTAAATAGATGTATTCATAACCACATTTTCTAGATAGGGAACCAGGACAGCAAGTCAACTTGCCTAATATCATATAACAAATACATGTCAAGCTAAAGGACAGAACACATCTTCTGGCTCACAGATTTAGATCTATGGAACTATACCAGAATGTTGCCCAAATGAATAATTCAACTTTCCTGTATCTTCAGTATTTTCTGCAAAATGGGCAGGTGAGATTGTCAATGGTATAAAAGACTTAAGTATATCACATGCCTCTAAATGTGACACATGGACGTCTCCCTTTTATATGGGGTGTAATGCTGGCAGGTGTATTTACAGTACATATACCCACTCTTCATAGATCACGACTATACTCATAGACAGTGCAATTCACCTGTGAGATTTGGAAAAGTATGTAAGGATGTTTGCCCTATGAAAGGTCCACACAAGTACTATATAGGAACCAGGAGCCAACAGATTGAACTGTGATGCTGGCATGAAAAACCACACATTGGCATGGCTACAGACGTTTATGTAGGTCCAGTGGCCCCAACTCCTCAAACAAATGTGCCCAGGTGCTGTCGCTGCTAATGATAAGTTGGAATAGTAGATTTGAGGAACAGAAGGTCTGCATTGTGAACTCTGACTAGATGGTGGAATTTCTGACTAATAGGCAGGTAGAATGAAATTCACTCATGAAGGGTATAAACACCTATTTTTTCATAAATAAATCCATACAGAAATAAATCACATTGTATTGTATGGCAATAGATCATTAGAACAATTGACTGTGAATTTGCCTTAAAACCAAGAGGCAGCTAAAGCACAGCACAAGATAAAGCAAGAGCCCAATGCTTAAAGCTTTTGGAAAGATAAATATACTCTTAGCCAGTTATATCTGTAAACTGAGCACAGGATTAATTTTATGTCAGCAAATTACTGTTTTTAACAAGGTATACAAGGCATGGAACCATATAATTGCTCTACACTTGAAATATGCTCCCTTTCAAACAGAGGTAATGAAGTTAGCTGAAGGTGCAGTACATAGGGGTGGGGGGAACTTCACATCTTATCTGTTCAATGACTTGTTCTTTACAGGTGGTTGGTTGGAAAATTAGCAGCTATTATTTTCTGCAGTGATATATCCTAATATTTAAAGAAAGCTAGAACAGATGGATTGCAGTTCATTGCCACTTGCCACAGTACAATGAAGATTTAATCTTTATGATGAGCAATTCACTCTTTAAAGGACTGCTATAGTGTCATTTTAATATAAAGTGTCATCAGTCCATTTTAAGGCAGGTAGCAACTTAGTTTCCTGCAGTTCTTCAATATAAAGTTATTTTTATTTCTTTTTATATTGCACTTCAATCAATTTAAGACATTTTAGCATTAGTCATGTTCATCACCCAAGCAGATAAAGCAGGTAAAAGCAGAGGATAGGATGAATTTTAGCATTATCAGAAATGTACACGTGTGAGATTATATTATTGGTTTTCAGAGACTATGTAAAATGCAAAATATACCTTTTGGACACAGCCTTCTCAAATGTTTTTTTTTTATTTTGAAGAAATATGTTAATATATGTAGGGCAATATTCTCAGCTGTATCCGTTGTCTTTGGGGTACAAAGAAATAAGTTGTAGCTCCCTGAATCTGGATTGGTCCCACAGTATGATGACCAGATGTCCGAATTTTATAGTGACGGTCCCAATATTCAAAGCTTTTTTTTACTCCTCTATACCCCTCCCCAATTTTTCACACTTGCTATCTGGTCACCCTATCCCACACTGGCTCTGACATACTTTAGCAGAGCCTTGATTCTGTTTCAAATTACACCAGCTTGGTCTGGCCCTGCAAGGACCAGCAATCTCCAGATTCCATATGGAATACAATAATACTCTGGTCATAGCCCCCTAGTATCACCAATATGTCCTCCACACAATGCTTTATGCCACACGGTATGAATTAACACCCATTAAAATCTATACCAGTAGCTTTCTGGTCTCTTGCACCACAAGTGTAATGCAACCGGAACAAAAGAGAAGAGAAACAGAAGAGAAACTTGCCAATTTTCTTCTTAAATCCATGCACAGAGACCCACTGCTAGTACAGAGAAACAATATACATCCACAGATGCATAAAAATGAGAAAACACATTGTCCACATTCCCTACTTTCACTAATCTCCCAACATATTTTAATCATGTTTGCTTTCTAATGCATATTTCTTTGTAGAGAGCCATTAGGGACTGTTTATTAGAGAATGATTAGAGATTGTTCCTGGTATGGGATAATGGTGAGGAATCACAAAAGTCACATTCTTTTGAACAAGGATAATATAAGTAGAATAATAAACAAGGAGTTCTGTGGCACTTTTAAAGACTAATAAAATAAATAAATAAATAAATAAATAATTTGGCTACCCCTTTGGAATAAGTAGAATAGTATTCTATTCTATTAAATCTATTAATTTATCTCTCTCTTTTTCTGCATTGGTTTCACTGTATACTTTCTACCTAGAATCTTCTCAGCCTCCCTCCTGCCTGACTTCCTGCTACAGTTTTTAAGGAAAAATACCTTCATAGAGAGCCTGCTATGTCCCTGTGTAACCCCTTTATTACTATTGCTCCCTCTATGAAGGTCAATGTCACAGAGAGCTGGGCACTTTGTCCTTTAAGTATTTTACTTTGATCTTTTTCCTCAGTTCTACCATATGCAGTCCAATATTTTGATGGCCATGTTTTCTGCATGTAATTTTTGCTGATATTAATTATATTATTTGGGAACTTTTTCTAAACTAATGTTAATTCTTTGAGCAATGGTATACTGCTGAGTTGCTGGTATGGAAGGATGAGCACCTGTCCTCTATTTGAAAAGAGCATCCTCTACTTTGAACCTAAAATTCCATGGCCTTTATCCAATATAGAAATTTATAAAGCATTAAGTAAGATTTTAAAAATGTGTTTTCAAGCAAGGGTCATACTCAATGATACAAAAATATATTGTGGGGCTATACCAATGAAAAATAATCTTTGCTGTTTATTTTTTCATCCAGTTGTCTTGTTTCCTTAAAATATAGGTTATCATCTTAGCTAAGGCAACTGTAAAGGGCTCAAATGGCTGGAGAACAGACGCAGCTGCTTTGGTGGATTTCAGAGCCCAAACACCAGCTATAAAAGGGAGGAATAGGAATGAAGGGGCTGTTGGCATGAAATGCTGTTCTCAGCCTGGCAGAAGACCAGTTACAACATTCTGAGCCCTTCCAGAGAGGGTGAATAATTTGTATCTGATTTTCTCTTCGCCTCCTCGAAAAGATTATGGTTTGGGTTTTCTGTTTACACCTTGAAAAGGGGATAAACCTTTTATTTAAGAATAAAACCTGGAAAGGGACAACTTAAGGGTTTTTTTTAAATTTTTTTGTCTGCTTATTGATCTGGAGAGTTAGTCTCATCATAAGTGTGCTTCATGTCTGTTTATATGTAAAAAAAAATCAAAGTGCCACTCAGTGGTACTCAAGAATATTAAGGATAGCTCTTTGATTTTGTAACAACAATGAAGCGTCTTCTTGTTTTGTGCTGTGAAGAGTTTCCTCTGTTTAGCTCTTTACTTCAGTTCCTAAAAATTCTTGCAGCTGGTGAAGGCAAGCACTCCAATGAGACTTACCCTTGTGCACATATTTTTTTTTAAACATAATTATTCTTGTTCTTTCTTTCTAAATATAATTTTAAACTTTTCTTCAAATCTAGGAATGCAATGAACATCTTCTGAACCAGTCTGTGCATGTGAAACAAGCTGGAAAGCAATGTAAAATGAAAGCTATTATAAATTTCAATGTGGTCACGCTAACGATGACTCCATCTTTTGTTTTTCATTTTCAGTCAAGACACTGCTCAATTATCCTCCTGGAGGAGGTTTCTTGGCATAGAATTTGTATTATTAAAAACCTGCTTGTGAGACTCTTAAACCCATATCAGTCATATGAGAATACAAAATGTACTTAGAAGAAAAATATCCTCAGATGTTGCTAGCTCTTGCAAGAAAGACATGGATTAAAGTGACATTCACATTCTGAAACCAATAAAATGGGCTGCTTACTTTTGCAGTGGAAGAGATCTTCAGGGGATCATTTTCAGTTGGGGGTGAGGGGGCAGAGAGTGCTTAGTGTAAAATATCCACATAATTGCATTGGCTTGAGTCCTTAAAAATGATGTGAGTTGTTGTCTGTGTAGAACGAGGAAATAGAACTGATCATTGTGAACAAGTTATCTGATAAATTTAGCTTTTTTTTGGTTCACAATTGAACTCTTTTCTCTGTGAATAAACTAGTAATTCACTTGCATTCAATTAATACTTTGTCAGCCAACTTCAGTGTTTAGACTGTTTATGAAGCATTCACTTTAACCATCTGCTATTTGTACCACTGACGTACATGATGTTTCTACTCCCAAACCGGAGAACTGAAATGTTAAACAGGTGAAGACAGAATAGCAAATAAAGAATGAATAGCAGCAGTGTTATTTGGAATAATAACCACTATTCAGATAAGCATGGTGAATGAGAAACAGTCATTAAGGGATGTGGTCACTCTATTGGTCACAACTTTTGTAGAACATAACCTGTAAAATAAAATAAAATAAAATAAAATAGCAAATAACTTGTCCAGTATAAAATGAAATTCTTGGAACTAATGCCCCAACATACTAAAGAAGGTTACCTTTCACCTAACCCTAAGAATAAATATAAGGCCTGAAATCCTCCTCAGTATGCATAATTATAGGGACATTTTGAATTAGTTAAGCGGTTATGTGTACAGTACATAGAATGAAAAACAACTGATCTAATTTTTAAAATTGTCCATATCTATACAGGTAAAACAGAATGACTAACTTTCATATATAGTTCCTCCAACAGAACGGACAAATTCGGTTTTTCTGCATGCAAACTGAAAGCTGACTAGCCAGTATACAGTTTGTGCTCAAAACTACTCACACAGATTTGTAAATCAGGACCTTAATATAAGCCTGTGACAAATGGACACCAGCTGAAATCTGTTATTGAAATGCTCACTGGTCTGGCTAAGTCAGGGACTCATTACACGTAATGGACGAGTGTATACATGCCTAGTGTATGTCTCCAGAAATGTAAACTGCTGCTTATTGACATTTATACCATGAATTCCCACTTTTATTGTGTGGCATGCAATTGTCAAACATTCAGACTTGTTAAATTGTTAAAAGAAGCACTTGAAAATATGGTCATGAACATTCTCTTTAATGGCACAATTCAAATACTACTGAACTTTTACAAGTGCCAGAGAGGTAGCTGTGTCCAAACCAGCTACTCCATCAGGGGCTCATTCATCTGCTCATCAACCAATGTGATATATGCCATCATGTGCCAACAATGGCCCTTTGCCTTATACATTGGACAAACAGGACAGTCTCTGTACAAAAGAATAAATGGACACAAATCAGATATCAAGAATGGCAACATTAAAAAACCCATAGGGGAACACTTCAACTTCCCTTCACATTCTGTGAAAGACGTGACAATTACAGTGCTTCAACAGAAAAACTTCAAATCAAGACTCCAAAGGGAAACTCAAGAGTTAGAAGTCATGTGCAAATTTGACACCATTCAATTAAGTCTGAACAGAGATTTGGGCTCTCTCATAACAAAAGGTGATTTCCCCCTCTTTTAGCCTTCCCACCTTCTTATCTGTTGTTTCACACTGCTTGAAGCAAAACAAGTTGCTTGGTTTGTTGAAAAAAATCTGAACTGACCTTGTGACTTACCATTCTCTGCTTTTATGTATTCCCTTCCATACTGTAATTTCCATTTTGTGCATCTGATGAAGTAGGATTTTACCCATGAAAGCTCATGTAACAAATAAATGTTAATCTTTAAAAGTGCTACAAGACTCCTTGTTTGTTTTGCTGAATTTTGACAGTTGAAAATACAAGTATTTTTATTTCCTGGGGAAATTTTAAAATATTTCTTAAAAAAAAAAAAAAACTGGGTAGAGATAAAGTATGAAAAATTCCAGCCAAAGAAAAATGTATAGAAAAGTGCGGGATGGGAAAGAGGGAAGAACTTTTATTTTCAATAAAATAATTATCTTGCAACCTAAACTGTGCATTTGTTCCAAAAGGCAGTGTTACACAGTCCAGAAAAGGTATTGAAAATATGTCTTTGTAAATACAATATTCTCACTGGTTCTTAGTAGTATAAACACTGTTACCAGAAATGTTCAGCTCAGCTAGGACATCCTGGCTAGAAGTCTTCCTAACCAAATTAAGAAAATCTCCAAGATTCCCTGCTTTCTTAGAGGCAATATATAAGGAGAAGGACTGACATAATATCTAGACCCTGACCAACAGCTTTTGTCTCAGCCCTTTTCTTCACTTCAGATGGCTTCCGTTGCTGAGAAAAGATTTTAGATTAGGTTCCAAGAACACACCTGCCATCAAATTCACATCCCATCAACAGATGAAAAGGTAGAGAAAGAAAATGAAGTAGAAAATGCACACAGGGCAGCTGTAGGAGAAGTAAAACCCAGCAACTTGAGTAAAGCCAGGAGAAATGGTCTGAATGAGATGGGAGTATAGGAGCATGTCCCTAATGGATTCATTTCAAAGTTAAACTAAAATAATTGTCTTTACATACATTATATAGATTTACCATGTTCTTCAGATGTGCAATAAAATCCATACATTTGTTAAAATGTATTTGACATAGATCAATCCTTGGCTCATTTTATAATTCATTTTTAAATGAAAATGCTGAGTGTTGGAATCCATGCTGAAATTGCTGGGAGCTGGATAGTTTACAATTTCATCTGTTACAGATCTTTTAACATTAATACTATTGCATTCTTATATTTCAGTTTCTAAAGAAGGAATTATTGATTGCAAACATGATATATTTTCCAGACAATTTTGAGTCCTTTTTGATCCCCCCTCCTATACATTCTTAACACCTTTGTTGCCATTCCTGAAGTCTACAGATATTCTTTTTCTTGATGTTTAAACACTTGTATTCTTTAACAAGTGCTTGTCTACATCAGGAAATATAGAACCACTATACTTGAATAACCTCAAGTATTGATGCTCCTATTCTGCAATAAGATTGCCTTATTCTAATTTATCTTAATCCAATTCCACTTTAGAGTCATTCTCATTCTCTCTGTCTCTGGCCCAATGACTGTTCCTCTGTGAATAAATACTTAAAAAGCCATTGCCCCAGAGTGTGTGAGAATAAGGAGGGCACCCAACTGAGGTTCAGTCCCTCTATTCCCATCACACTTTCATTATTTACCCATTATGAAACAGCTTCAACAGAGGGGATTGAAAAGCCCCTGTGATGCTGCAGACTAGATGCCAGCACATGCCATTAGCCCTCACTAAACACTGATAAATGTGCATCTGTAAATCTGTCTGCTTCACCTATAGGCTAGTGTAGTTAAAATAACTATTAGTGTTATTAAAGTGTGCTTAGTGTTTAGACTTTATGGAAGGCTTGTAGAAGGCTGCATGTATTAATCCTTCCTATAAAATCTGTCCCCCGTGTTATAAGGTAATGTTTAATCTGTCAATTCCCCAAAGTTCAGGGGAGAAGCATTACCAATTGTGAAATGCTGGTTTTCCACAAGAGGTATTATCTTCAACTCAACAAAAGAAGGTCTACAGGAATCAGACAAATTGATTGCTTCCCCCACATCTGTGTGATAAGTCTGCATCTCATCATTACTTGAATGCTAGAGGAAGGGAATAAAAATGCCTGTTAAGGAGAAATCAGAATCTTTACGCTGTCTGCACTTTAAAGAGCAAAGATTCCTGAACATAAGCCTGAGATCCCAAAGCTGCTTGCTTACTGCTTTTTGAACTTAAGGTAACTTATTTGTGTGTTTAATCACCTGCTCCAACCTTGTATATAACTCTTAATTTGTTTTCATAATTAATAAGCCCTTAGCTGTAACAAGATTGTATGCAAGCATTGTCTTTGGTTTCAGATCGGAGTGCAAATATATTGGGCCTGTGGGACCTAAATATTGTGGGTTTTTTGGTATATAGCTCCATCTTCCACAGAGATAAGTTTGGCAAGACAAATCAGAGTACTGACTGTTGCTCCATATTAAGGCTATCATAGTGCTTTAGGAGTTCACAGTTGTTATTTGTGTGTGGTTTGAGGTTTGTGCCCTGTTCATGGGCCATCTGCCCTGACATTGGCACTCAGTCAATTAGGAAGTCAATCCCTCAAGAAGCACAGCACTGAGTCAACGGGAGGGCATTTCCCATTGACTCGGTGCACTAAAGACACTGCGGTGAGTAGTCAGCAGGGAGTCGAAGGGAGATACACAAGGTTTTAAAGTAACTTGTGTATCTCACTTCAACTGCCACTGAAGCTTAGCCTCCTATTTCCAATGAAGAGCAAGGTCTAACACACCCTATTGTCAACTTCTTTCATAGTTAATCAGCTCCATGCCTCGTATGCTGGCTCTTGTGGACCATGTTCTGCCTCTACCTATTCACTGTATGGAGACCCTAGGTGCTTAACTCAGTTTTGTTTATTGTTGTTTCTGTGATTTTCTAGGCACCTAAACATTGGGGGCTGTGATGCTCAGTACAGCAAAGTCAAAGTCTCTTTGGGGCTCCCATCCCTACTCCTTCCAGCTGTCTCTCACAGCTTGTAGAGTTATTCATCCTATGCCCTTTCCTTGTTCTTCATCCTGCTCTTTAATGGGACAATCACACTCAGGTCTACTTTCCCCTAGAGTCTCTCCACTGCCTGAACTCGGACTGCCTCCTCCTATGTATGCCCTGACAGCCTACTCACATGATCCCTCTCACATGACCTTGTATTCATTTCCTCTCACCTTCATAGTGTTTATAGTGGTCTAAGTCTGATACAAATCCTCAAAACTCACACTGTGACATTAGAAATGTTTGTGTTAGTAGGTATTTTTTGTTTTGCACAGAAAAAATTCAGAAATCAAGCATTTTTCATAAAAAAATTTCGTTTGGGGGGGAGGTTAGATATATTCTCCTAAAAACGGAAAAGTATTTATGAGAAATATGTCTTTTAAAAAAGCTGTGACATTTCCCATGAAATATAAATGGTCTTTTTTTTAGCCAACTCTACTAAGCATAATCAATACAAGGCCTATATATTAGCCAGACCACATTATCCTGTCATAGCTGTAGCCAGAGATTAAAAACGTAGGGAGAAACAAAAAATGAGTTTAATAACAAATATGTTAGTATGATTTATAGAGAACATTTTTATTTTAGAATATTCATATTTTGTGTTAACTTTTTCTAGCTTGAGTTCTTTGCATAGGTCAAATGAAGCATGTTTTTTAAAAAAAATCAATTTGATAACTTTAGTGTCAGTGATTTTTTTTCCCCAAATACTGTTGTACCACAATATTATGGCCTACTGCTCTGTTCTAGAATAGTAATATTCTAGTTAAAGCAAGTGGTCTTATGAGATTTTTATAAAATGTTCATTCATTTGTGCCATATTTAAAATACATGTACAACACAAAATGGAGAAGGCAGTCCAAAAACATAAGATATGAACCATCAGGACAAAACAAAAGCTTGGCCCTTAAAATTAAAATTTAATATTACTGATTAATATCTGCTCAGACTTATTCAGTCTTCTGCCTCAAAAAGTACAGATATTTAACTTGCAGGAATTTTGGTATACTGTTCAATAATAAAAGTTTTCAGCAATATAAGACTGTTTCTTATTTGAAAGTAATTTTGTATCATGAATATTATATATATATATATATATATATGAAATCTCAAAGTTTCTTAATAGCGAAAGAAATGTCAGGAGACACTTAACAACAATTGTATATCTTGCATAATATATACACAGTTTGGAAATATACATAAGTATCTGGAAATTCAAATTGTGCAGTTTTGATTCTCCCTGTGAATACAGAGTATTTGAAGAAAAACAGCAAATGTATTTACTTGTAGAAAGAACTTAACTAATGCACTGAGCTATCTCAATAGAGTTTGTCAGTCTTCCTCCCCCTCTCTCCCACCGTCAAATCCTTTTAGTAACTAAACTAGAAGCCTGACATTTTCCCCACATTATTTTGCACATAGTTTTGTGAGGTAGAAAGGATGCTAGGTAATTTTCAAAGTAAAATTACCAGAAAAACTCCAAACATTTATCAAAATTCATAATCGGACGAAATGATAATAAGTTAGGTGGAATTATGAATGAATTGCTTCTCCTATAACTAGTTCAGGAAAATTAAAAATAGAATTATTGATTATGGTTATTAATGAGACTGCATATCGGGGTAGCCACAAAGTTTATGAAGGATATTTTTCCCTGTACATTAAAGGATGCCCCAAAATAAACAAACTTGACTTTGAATTTAAGAAAACATTTCAGTAATCAAAAATGATGAAAAAACCCCAAAACACAAGCATAAACTAAATAAAATAACTAGATTACAACAACAAATGTAATTTAATATGAAAACCTCTTTAACTAAAGAACAAATTAGAAACTAGGTTGGATAGGACAATTGAGTTGAAAGTGGTGTCTACTTAAA
The DNA here is from genome assembly GCA_007922175.1 of Pelusios castaneus. Lineage (NCBI taxonomy): Eukaryota > Metazoa > Chordata > Testudines > Pelomedusidae > Pelusios > Pelusios castaneus. Next base: position 8,435,509 of record ML685813.1, read on the forward strand.
AGCTAGGAAAATTATTACTGTTCCTTTCACTTGTGTCTTAGAAAATATTCTAAAGCTAAACATGATTTTTAGGCACATTCAGTCACAAGGTTACTAAATCTCAGAATTAAGTAGTGTTTAGATACATTTGCCTAACTGAATGAATCACTATGACAACAAGGAAATCAGAGGTACAATAAAAACCATACACTGTGACTGTTACAGTAACAGTGTAGAGTGAATAAAGCAAGTTTGGGTCTGATGGCATTAATGTGCAGTTTTACAGCTGTGTAAATTCAGAAAGCAGTTTGATTAACCAACATGCAGAATTAAAGTTGAATCATGCAGGATGAGGGAATCAGTCTTAGAGAGCTGGTAGGTAGACACAGTGTCTATGTTTACACTTACTAAAATCAGTTCAAATTAGTTAGTTCTAACTAACTAATTCAAACTAATTTTAGTTAGTTCGAATTAGCTTAATTCGAACTAGAAAAAGTTCGTTCGAACTAAGCAAGGGCCATTCGTGGCCCTTGCTTAGTTCGAAATAGCGATCCCCATTCATTTCAATGGCCAGTTAGTTCGAACTAAGAAATTAGTTTGAATTAACATGGCCACATTGGCTAATTCAAACTAGTTAGTTCGAATTAGAGCCTTACTTCTAATACCCTATTTGAACTTATTAGTTCAAATTAAGGAAGCCTCCTTAATTCAAACTAACTTGCAAGTGTAGACATAGCCAGTGTGTTGCAGAAGATGCTGGTGTTTAAATCTATTAGCATAGGAGAATGAAAGAGAGCTCTCTCTCTCTCTCAGAGGTTATTAGAGGTAGTACCACACAATGTTCAAATGCAGAAAGATAAATGTCGCAAAACCATACTGCTTCTGGTATCTAAACTAGACAAAGACAAAATAGTAACTAAGTGAGTTACCACAACAAGATTGGAATGCGGCTTGGTTTGAGTGCAAGACATATTAGATAAGTTGGTAGTTCTCAATACAACTGACAATAGAAGTTAGCATAGAAGTATTCTAAAGTTTCCAAAACATCATTAACCCCCACCCCCGAAAAATGATTAAAGTGAAATTTTGAAGTTAGAATACAGCTTTAATCATTCACACACAGTGTACTGTTACAGGGGAGGAATGCTTCTCTTCTGGCAGGTAATTCTCACCCACATGTTGTAAAGACAGTACCGCTGCAAAAGGAAAAAGGGGGAAGTGGGAAGGGTTAAGTGTAAGATGCAGAGCAGAGCAGAACAGTGTTTTAGCAAAGTTACTTACTAAACGTCAGAAATGTTTAAAGTAAGAATTCAGTTGAAACAAGATAACAAAGCAAAATTTAACGTCAAACAATGAATTTCTAAAAAAAATAGCACAGTTAATAAGCTGAGATTTTGCTATGTACTCATCAAACCCGAGATTTTGCGGTTAGTTATTTTAAGCAACAAACCAAATGTAGGGCTTGTCTATGCAAAGGGTTTGATTCACAGCTTTTTGAGACACATCAGGTAACACGCAATACCTAAGTCACACTAACAGTGTGTACACCGAACACTTGTTCCATCTTTCAATTAGCATTGTATGTCTACCTAGACTTTTTTTTTGTGTGTGTGTGATTGTACTCAGGTCAGGGGACTTTTTTTTTAAATGGTACTCAGGAGTACTGAGTACCAGCACATTTTTCCCCCCACAGTGATGCAGCCCCGGCTACTGCCGAGTACTGGCATCCTTAAAAAAAATAAATCAAACAAACAAACAAATAAAAACAAACCCACTGATGTCTACAATAAACAGAAAACTTCTGCCATAAGTGTGTGTTGTTCTTAGGGAGTAACCCCTGGTCCATGTTTCACTGGTCAGCACCATGCATCCTGGGATTTTTCATGCTGTGAATTGGAGGATGTATATAGCATGTTCAATTTGGGGTGGGGGGGAGGGGACAAACCTGTTTCCACTGTCCTACTCCATGCTCCTTTTTTTCCTGGCTGGACTAGTGCCAGGAAATTCAAATTGCTGTCAGCCAGAATGGAGCCTTGAACACTCAGAGGCTCAATGGGCACTACTTCAGCACTCAAAGGGGGATGATTTAGCTGTGGACTCTGCACACTATACATTCAGTCAGGTGATACGCTAAAAATAGCAGATCTTCCAGCATTAGAGGGCATTTCAGCAGTGGAAGTAGTGAGACAACCATGAAGAAGAAGAGTTAAACAGTGAGCTGCTGATACTGAAGGAGCAGTTTCTGGAATGGTTTTACAGTATGCAGCACCATTTCTGGGCACAGGAACCTGGCATGAATTGGAATTTGATGGCAAAGGAGTCCCAAACCAGATAAAAGTGTGACTCATTGAGCTAACCATTGTTAGGAACTTGTGTTCACAGAAACACCTCTTGGTAGCGTTTTCAGGGCTAATGACTTACTGGAGACCTTGTGAGAGTGAGGGGGTGATCTCTGCCAAGCTTACTAGCATGCATGTAGGTTCTTTTATTGTTTCTGTATATTTTCTCTATAAATAATACATTTACCTTGAGAATAAATGTGTTTGAATGGAAAGAGCTGTGCGGTAGCATTACTGGATAATTATTCTGTTTCTAGTGTCTGAGAAGACAAAGGGACCGTGCTGAGGCAGCCTGTTTTGCTCCAGAATTCACAGGGATTTGTACATCCTAGATATAAGGAGAAAGATGTGGGCCTCCAACCAGGAGGAGAGATGACTGGTGAGCAGAAATTCTGAGAATGGATGCCCTTCCTGGACAGTAGAGGAAGAAGATGGGTACAGTTGATCTGACATATGACATTTATTATAAATAGAGACCTGCAAATCGACAGATATCTACTTTATAGCCACATCCACGGACCATGTTTGTGGATTACATGAGGATACAAATGTAGTTTCGCTTAGGCTCTAATTACAGACTCTCATGTTGCTGGCTAAGTGTTAATTTTATCATTTATACATTTAGGACCTTGATACGTATTTAACAAAGAAGAACTGTATGCATTGACACAGAGAAAATAGACTGTAGGATCCTTTGTGTAGGTCTCTGTGCCACTTAGTAGGAGATGTATTGAAAGAGTGGTTTTGATAATAGTATATTTTGAGACTTTTTCTTGTATATCTTATTTCAGGCTCTATTAGCATTTTAGTTTAATTGAGGCTTATTCAGAATATTAAATGGAAATATAAAATAGAGGGGAATGTAGGGGATATTTATATACATTTGCTTACTTCTTTCCTTAGAAACACTTATTTCCTTTGAAAGTCACAAGGTGGACATTTCTAACTATATGAATGTTGTTAGCTAAGGATAAGGATAATGACATCATTTAAAGCCTCACAAAGTTCAGCTGTCAGTAACATGATAAAAAACAAGCCTTGGTTAGGCTTTAATGCATGATTCAAGTATGTGCTACTTCATTGTATCATTACTTTATAACTTCTAAGTGACAGAATATCAAACATACACACTCACAGACTCAATTAGTAAACATCAAGAAGAGAATAAGGTGTTAAGTGATAGTCAGCATAGATTCATCAAGAACAAATCATGTCAAACCAACCTGATAGCGTTCTATGATGGGGTAACAAGACTTGTGGAAAGAGAGGAAGCGGTATATGTGCTATACCAAGACTTTAGTAAGGTTTTTGATTCGGTCTCACATCCCCTTCTCATTAACAAGATAGGGAACTACAACCTTGATGGAGCTACTGTAAGTTGGGTGCAAAACTGGTTGGATAACCACTCCCAGAGAGTAGTTATCAATGGGTCAGAGTCATGTTGGAAGGGCATAATGAGCAGGGTACAGCAGGGATCGGTTCTGGGTCTGGTTCTGTTCAATATTTTCATCAATGATTTATATGTGGCATAGAGAGTACACGTATGAAGTTTGTGGATGATACCAAGCTGGGAGGGGTTGCAAGTGTTTTGGAGAATAGGATCACAATTCAAAATAATTTGGACAAACTGGTGAAATGGTCTGAGGTAAATAGAATGAAATACAATAAAGACAAATGCAAAGTACTCCACTTGGGAAAGAACAATCCATTGCACACATACAAAATGGGCAATGACTGCCCAGGAAGGAGTACTGCAGAAAATAATCTGGGTGTCATAGTGGACCACAAGCTAAATATGAGTCAACAGTGTAACAGTGTTGCAAAAAAAACAAAGACTATTCTGGGATGTATTAACAGGAGTATTGTAAATAAGTCATGAGAAGTAATTCTTCCACTCCACTCCGTGCTGATTAGGCCTCAACTGTGTCCAGTTCTGGGTGCCTCATTTCAGGAAAAATGTGGACAAAATTGGAGAAAGTCCAGAGAAGAGCAACAAGAAAATTAAAGGTCTGGAAAATTTGACTTATGAGGAAAGATTGAAAGAGCTGGATATGTTTAGTTCAGAAAAGAGAAGACAGAGGGGACATGATAACATTTTCAAGTACCTAAAAGGTTGTTACAAGGAGGAGGAAGAAAAATTGTTCTCCTTAACCATCGATGATTGATAGGACAAGAAGCAATAGGCTTAAATTATAGCAAGGGAGGTTTATGTTGGACATTAGGAAAAAAATTCTGATTAACCACTGGTATAAGTTTCCTAGACAGGTTTTGGAATCTCCGTCATTGGAAGTTTTTAAGAGCAGGTTAGACAAACACCTATCAGGGACAGCTTAAGAGGGTACTTGGTCCTGCCAAGAGTGCAGGGGACTCAACTTGATGACCTCCCATGGTTCTTTCCAGTTTCTATGACTCTATGAAGGATGATGACACCTTTTAAACATCACAAAGTTCAGTTGTCGGTAACATGATATAAATCAAACCTTAGTTGAGCTTTAATGCATGATTCAAGTATGTGCTATTTCAGTGTATCATTCCTTTATAACTTCTAAGTGACAGAATATCAAATGTGCATACTCAAAGGTCAAACATCAGACCATTTTAGCCATCACCTAGGCAACTCTACAGAAGGGTGTTTAAATCTTGGTTAATAAAAACGTTCAACAACAAACCAGTATGCAACCTCATATTCCATCATGTATTCTAGAATCTTAAATTACATAAAATCAAAATAAGCAATGATGTTTCTCAACCTGATAATTTAAAGTAAAATATTTTAAATGAATTTTTAATTCTCTACACAAAGGATGTCTTAGGTATAGCAATGTTACCAACCTAAGTGTGACAAAGCTTCGCAGGAATCGTGCTCTGGTCCTATTTTCTCCTTGTGGATCACGACTCTACCCTAATCCTCCCAGGTCTTCTCGGCACAGCCAGACAGGACAAAAGCAGCTTGGGAGAAGTCTGCCATCCTTGGGCTCTCCCCACACCCCCAAAGTCATCTCCTTCATCTGACCCTGAAAGGTTTAGCACTCCTGCTCCACCAGCAACTTCCCCTGTGGGAGCTCCCCTTGTGGGATCCTGGGGAATCCCTCCATGCCTCAAAGGGCATGTACCTCACCTCTGCAGTTGGGGCAATTATCAGACAGTGTTGAAGTCAGAAGCGTTTATCAATTCTCAGGGATCAAACCGTAGAAAGACTGGGCTAGCAGTTACAGCGGCAACCACCTAAGGCATCCTCCCCATCACACCTCTTTCTAGGGGACTCCATTAGAGGTTACAGTTGTGGCCAATTGAGGAGGGCCACCCTTGGATTTCTTCATTACATTTACCTCTTCCCCGACAGCCAACATCAAACCAGAGATCTAGCCCCTCCAAGTCCTTTGACTCCTTCCCAAGCTAAATGGCCACACCCCTGATCTTCAGCTGCCCCAACCTGTACAACAGGTTGGAATAGAGGAAGGGGGTCCTCACCAGGGTCTGCCTACATGTGGATGGGAAAGGCCCATTTGCCCTCCAGTGGCCCCAGCAATAATCACATACCTCGGTCCCATCACCAGAATATAGGAACAAAGAAACAAAGGACACTGAGGCACAGCAGCTAACATCTGGAATAAAACCTAAGAGTCTCCATACTTTGTGACTCTCAGAACTTCAATAACCATGAGATAGGCACTTGAAAAAGTGAAAATGACTTAAAAAAAGAATCATAGAATCATAGGGTTGGAAGTGACCTCATGGGGTCATCTAGTCCAACCCCCTGCTAAAAGCAGGACCACTACCACTAAATCATCCCAGCCAGGGTATTGTCCAACTGAACCTTAAATATCTCCAGAGACGGAGATTCCACCACCTCCCTAGGTAACCCATTCCAATGCTTCACCACCCTCCCAGTGAGAAAGTTTTTCCTAATATGCAACCTTGACCACCCCAACTGCAACTTGAATCCATTGCTCCTTGTTCTATCCTCTGTTACTACTGAGAACAGCCTAGCTCCCTCCTCTTTGCAGCACCCCTTCAAGTAGATGAAGGTTGCTATCAAATCCCCCCTTCTCTTCTGCAGACTAAATAAGCCTAGTTCCTTCAGTGTCTCCTCATAAGTCATGTGCCTCAGCCCCCTAATAATTTTTGTTGCCCTCTGCTGGACATTTTCCTACTTTGTCCACATCCTTTCTGTAGTGGAGAACCCAAAACTGGACACAGTATTCCTCTCCCTGCCCTCCAGCATGTCTACCATTTCCCCCTGGTTGGTGTCATTTGTGAACTTACTGAGCGTGCAATCTATCCCATCATCCAGATCATTAATGAAGATGTTCAACAGGACCAACCCCTGCATCACTCCATTCATTATTGGTTGCCAACTAAACATTGAGCCATTGATTCCTACCCACTGAGCCCAGTGATCTAACCAGTTTTCTATCCACCTTACGGTCCATTTATCCAACCCATACTTCCCTAACTTGCCGACGAGAATGCTGTGGGAAACCATATCAAAAGCCTTGCTAAAGTCGACGTATATCATGTCGACCGCTAGTCCCATATCCACAAATCCATTCATCTCATCATAGAAGGCCATCAGGTTGGTCAGGCACGATTTGCCCTTGGTGAATCCATGCTGATTGTTCCTGATCATTCTACTTTCCTCCAACGGTTTCAGGATAATTCTTTGAGGACCTGCTCCATGATTTTTTCAGGGATTGAGGTGAGGCTGACTGGTCTGTAGTTCCCCAGATCCTCCTTCTGGGCTCTGTTCTGAACACTGCCAAGTATGTGTTGTACAACCTTGCAGGTTACTGCTTAACAGCAGTTGGTTTCAAACTTTTTTCTTGGGACCCAGATGAAAAAAAAACCAGTTATGCCCATGACCGAACAATTACATTTTTGAGCAATGCACTCCAGTCTTTTGGTGGCAGCAGGAGGTGGTGCCGTGACCCAATGCCTGAGGGTCTGTGACCCAGTACTGGGTCCTGACCCTAAGTTTGAAAACCTCTGCTTTACAGCTCTTTACCTCACCTTCCTTATCTGTATAATGGCTCTAAATCTTGTGAAGTTTACCCAATTAGTATTAATGACTCTATTAAACCCTTCAATAAGAGACAAAGCTTTTTCCCAATGTATTAATATTTTGACAAACAAATCCATCACAGAGAGTTTTTTGTCTAGCAGATAAAATGACCTTTATAGAGAAAACAGTTCAGCTATAAAACATGAGCTCCAGTTTGTTTGGCATATCTCTAACTGAAATGTCACCTTTAAATCTGTATGCACATCATAATGAGAGCCTCACTCATTAAGACATTTGTATTCAAAATAATTGCAGAAGTTAATAACACTTGATACCCTTTGCTGCGTCAATAGCACATACACTGGCATTACAAAAAACAGCCACATTTTAATTTGCATGAGTCAGTTCAGATTCAAGTGCCTTTCCAGACACCTAACATTTTTACCCTAGGTGATCAGTGAAGGCCTGTCTTTTGCTTTTGAAAACACTGCAGTCATTCAGAGGGCTTTCCTTAGGCACCTGACTAACCTCATGTTGTAAGAAAACCCAGAAGAGTTTGCTTCATGTCTGCTTTCACTATAAATTGTTTTAATATGTGTTTTGACATTTCTGACATCTTTAAGCTTTGGTGAAACCTAAAACTACTTAGAGCCCCCAAAAAGAAGAATCTATTTTTTCATTCACAGTACAAATTATTATAGCCAGGTATCTTAAATTCCCACTGTCCTGTCTAAGGAATAATGTTTTATTCTTAATTAGATGTTGGTTTGCTTGTTTCCAAGAACTCTGTACTCTCATAGAGCTGTTATCCCTTCTCCTATGGGGTAAAAAAAAATGTTAATTATACCAATTAAGTGGTGTGAATGTCATTTCTCCATTTTGTTCTGTTCCAGGTCAGTAAGACTGCAGCTGGAAAAATAAAGACAACCTTAAAATACGTTTATTGAAACAGTCCTGTCTGAATTGTCACAGGGGAAGGAGAGGGCACCGCAAAATATCTTAAGTGCAGAAAAGTCATAACAACTGACTGACAAAGGAATTGACAAAAGCCAGAGAATTCACGGACAGAACTGCTATTCCATTATTTTCTGATCAGACTCTGCCTAGGCAATACAGCATATGTGACTCATATCTGCGTCTTTTTTTAACCCATGCAACAGTTAGATGCCACAAAGTAAATTAAAAACCAGAGTGGCAGCTGTCAATTAATGTTGATTTATTTTCAATTATTTTAATTTTCACACATAATTAGTTTGATAATTTCCTTAATAAGCTTGAAAATGACACTTCTCCCCTTATGCATTTTGGCCTCCCTTCAACAAATACTTACACTTCTTCCTCTGTTTGTTATGGAACAAAAGTCAGTGTGTCTGATTTTATGGAGTTTGTCTAAACACTAACATAAGTAGCATAACACAATGTTTTGAGCATGTCACTCAGAACTTGAACTTCCCAAGTTCTTGTCATGGCTTACCAACTGCTGTGTAACCCTGGAAAATCATTTATCCTCTTTGTGGGTGTGAGCAGGTGGTGATTCCAGGATAGTTAGCCTATGTTGCACAGGTTCAAAACTCACTCACTCTCTTGGGCATTTCCTTAATTAACACACACAATAAACCCACAACAAACTGCCACTTTAACACTTCTTCCCAAGCTTCTTGAGTGTTGCTAGCTTTTCTCCCATCCTACTTAAGTCTACAACAGTTTAACAAGCTGCAGCTGCTGCAGTGAGCCAGCAGGGCTCAATTAGCCCAACCAGTTACAACTGATCTACTGTGTTGCTCAACAGAGCATTCAGGCCTTGCCTCCTGCAGGGAAATATCCAGTAGGAATCTGCAACTGGTGTAGCTGAAGCACTGATCAACTAATTTTAAATGCTTGCACAACAAAGAACAAACCATGTTCAGCACAGTTTCCGAGCTGTGGTTACTACCACCATAACATATTGTTTCTGCTCCTTGACCAGATGAAACTATTTATAAACTCGTAAATACAAAATGAATGACAAATAGCAAATAATGTCACCACTGCAAACCTCCATTCTTCCTGCAAGAGGAACAGGAGAGATTGGAGGCAGAAGAATTCCATACTTGTCTATGTTATGAGAAGGGAGTGGATGCTGATGCTGAAAACAAGTGGTGGAGCTGCAGACTGCAATCTGTACAAAAGCACAGATCGATCAAACTAGGGCACAGCGGTCAAGGGAAGGAGTTTCACAGAGAAGTTTTTTGCTGAGAAAATATTGATGTAGCAATATAAATTTAAAAGACACTCTCTCCCCTTCCTCAACCTTCTCCTTTCTGAATGAAAAATTATGAGGGACACTTAATAGTAAAAGGCAGGGTAGGAGAAAATGGTATTTATATCCCTGTGATCCCTTGACTGTTCCCAACTTTATCAGCAATTGACTTTGCTCTCAATCATACAAAATCATCAATCCCACAGCCCCTTCCCCAGCTGGACCTCAAAACCATCTCTAGGTGCTTAGAATTAGAGCTGGCTGAAAAAAGTTCATCTGGGGTCAGTACATTCATGTTGTGGGAGGTGTTTATATTCATGCTGATCATCTGTGACAATCTCATCCATCGTCTTTGTAGCTGAAGGAGCCAAGAGTCTCTCTGCCACTGAGATGAAAATCACCAAATGAGCATCTTGCAAAAGTGGCCCTTCTGGGACCCAGCATGTTGATGGTGATGATAATGAAAAAAAAAGTAACAAAACTTTTACAGAGAAGAATTTCAGAGTTACAAACACCAGAATTACAAACTGACCAGTCAACCATGCACCTCATTTGGAACCAGAAATACATAGTCATGCAGCAGGAGCAATGTGGGGGGGGGGGGGGAGAAGGGGGAAGGAAGCAAATATAACATATTACTATGTTAAATATAAACTACTGAAAAAAATAAAGGGAAAATTTAAAAAAATATGATTTGACAAGGTAAGGAAACATTCTGTATTTGTTTCATTTAAATTAAGATGGCTAGATGCAGCATTTTCCCTCTGTACAGTAAAGTTTCAATGCTGTATTAACTCAAAATTCAGCTGTAAACTTTTGAAACAACAACCATAGTGTGTTGTTCAGAGTTATGAACATTTCAAAGTTATGAACAATCTCCATTCCCAAGGTGTTCATAACTAAGATTCTAATGTATGTAGAAAAAAGCTGTTTCAATTAAACTAAAAATGTTTTACAGAAATGCATCACGTTTGATGAAAATTTCACTGGGAAGGCTTCTTAGGAATCATAGATGACAACTCATTTGTGTGTATATATTTGCATGCTTTATCCTATAAATAACTCATTTCTTTTTTTCCTAATTAATTAATCTTTAGTTAGTTTATTACAGGATTAGCTACAATCATGCTCTTTGGTGAGAGATATAAGGTATAAATTGATAGGGGGTAAGTTTCCAGTCTTTTGGGACTAGCAGTAACTAGAATATTTTGTAATTTCTGGTGTAAATCATTTTCACTGAGTTCAAGTGGCAAGATAGACTGGAGATCCTAAGGGGACTAGTCTGTGACCCCAGGGTAAGAGTATTATAGTGATCCAGGAGTTCATATTTGTTACAGGGTTGGTGAAATCTAACTATAGAACATACCATCAGTTTGAGGTGTCTGCCCTGAGTCAGACACTCTCAATAATGAGCCACCCCAGACAGCGAAACAACATTACCGCATATTAGTTACATACCACAGTTAACTGCTGGAGTTAAACAGCACTTGGACTGTCTCCTTCTGTTTTCTGTGACGAGAGGAGTAGTCAGAAATTGGCTTGACCTGCTAGCTTCTGAAAGTGAATTTCCTTCTCAGAATCAGTAGGGTCCACACCTGTGGAGACCAGCACAGGATATGTGAAGCCTTTAAGGTATGTCTTTGCTACACTGCTCGGTCAGTATTTCAATCATCAGTGCAATAGCTAGTCTGGTAAAAACAAGCTCATTCGATTGCCACGCACTTTCCCGCCAATTCTGGTACTCTACCGGAATAAGAAGCATAAACTATGATGATATAGTGAAGACAGCAAGGATACTCAATGTAAGGTATGTCAACTTCAGATTCATAATGTAACTTAACAAGAAGTCTGGCGGCATAACGTAACTTGCATACCTTACATTGACCTGGCCATGTGGTGAAGACACACCCTTAAAAAGCAGCAAGTATTTGGGACACATATAAGAGATCTTTTCCTTTCTGAGTTGTGTGCGCGGAGTTTCAAAATCATAATGCAGGTGTCATTTTTAAGCATTTCTCCCATTTAATAGGATGCACTTTGTGTTTCTAATTAAAATCAAAGTGTATGATTATTACTGAAGCATTAATAAAAATATTTCAAAGATTTTTTTAAAGATAGCTGAAAACATATTTTTGACTACTGGGAATACTAAGAGAACTAATTAAGGAAATGGCGCAACCTTTAATGTTGTAAGACTGGGTCTCGGAACCAAGTTACAGTTACTATACACATTGCATACCAGTACAAACTTGGTCTCAGTTCTGCAATGAGTTCTGTGCAATAGAAGTGGTCAGAATTTTTTGACAGAATTCCCCTCTTCAGAAAATATTGACTCATTAAAACTGATTTATACATCTTGGGGACAAGGTACCTCCCTCAGTACTGCCAGATTAGAGCTAAAATCTGCCCCACTGTGGACAAGTTTCAGTATATTTTGGGATGGGCCTTTATTTGACTCATGGAATGCTCTTCCATCCCCACAGGAGGTGGAGGGGTGAATCAGTAAGTCTCTATCAGCCAGACCCCAGAGAGTACCCTTCGCTGACTCATGCACAGGAGCTGTAGGGCTAGTGGAGTTGCCCGGGGATCAGGGAAGCATCAAGCTGTCTCCCAAGCTGGTGTCAGGTTTTTCTCCAGGGGAAAAGCACAACCTCATAGTTTTTGGAAAGCATCACTCTCTCCCCACCTTCTCTAGCAGAGGCAGGGTTTTAGTAGACCAGATGTAGCCCTTCATTGGGTGCAGGTGTGTCTAACTGATCTGCAGTGACTTCCCATCTGTCTGCAGGGAAAAGGGACTTCAATGGTCTAGGGCTCATATACCTGGCTTCGTATACCCTTTTGTAGCCATCAGCCTGACTTTACCACAACAATACATATATTACAGGAATATAACAATTAAGGTAAAACACTTGCTAGAAAAGCTTTCTCAGTTCCAAAATGGAATTTCTGGTCAAAATGAGAGCGCATTCTATCCTGTCACATCAAATACTCAGTGATTATGAGACTCAGCTGGGCCGTAGAAAATCTAGCCTGATTCAAAGCAATTTCCACTGGGACATGGGAGATCCAGGTGTGTTTCATAACCAGAAGCCAATAGTACTCTCTCTTTGCCCCAATTAATATTTAACACAAAATAGTGTCTGAGGAAGTGGGATTTTTTCCCATGAAAAGCTCATGCGATAAATACATGTTAGTCTTTAAAAGTGCCACAGAATTCCTTGTTTGTTTTATGAAATAGAATAGCTCCATTAGGAGAAACTGGGTGCCGAGCACAGAGACCGAATCCAACAAGTAGTGCATTTGCAATGTCTGAGTAGGCTACATTTTACTTCATTGTCCTTCTTCAGTACCTAAAAAGCCAAATTCCCATAGAAAAGTACCCGGAAACCCCAAACTTAGTCACTGAGTATTTTCAACAAGGATTACACAGGAACTGCCTCCCCATAATCAAGTACAATAGTATGAAAGGAATGAACTTAAGTCTTTAATACCAACTTTATAAAAACTTTAGATAAACATAATCAATAATAATTTAATTTTTACAACATAACATTGCTATTTTATAAGCCACATATATTATCTTCACTGATATACATAAACATAAATTAAGAGAACAAATTAAATCAAAACAGGATGGTCCCCACAGAAACACAGAGAGAAGAAACTCAGAGTTCCCAAAAGCTTAGGTTGAGTTTAACTGAATTACAGTTAGGGTCTTTGATCGCTAAATCTATACAGTTTGTTGAGTTGAAAACAGTATCTTTCGTCCACTTGCTTATAGAAATTTTGATTTGGAATCCATGCAGACTCTTCCTGCCCTTCTGGATTCCCTCAATTAGTTAGTCAGCTAATTAAACAACCATTCAGTTAAGTATCTAGATTATTTAAAATATTTTAAAAAAAAACAAAAAACCCCTTATTGCAAGAAAAATACAAACTGAGAATAACAAAGTAAGTAACTATTTTCCCCCATCATCACATTTAAATGAGAAAAGTTGGTGAATCATACTGATTGAGAAAAATTAAACAAATCATTTTGACTAAAATCAAATATTCCAAATATAGAATTTTTTTTTAAAAAAAAAAAATGTATTACCCTTACACTCTTCCCTTTCTGAAATAAATACTGCCAGGGCTTCCTTGTTGGAAAGTTTAAGAATATCACTAGCCTGCTGGAAAATGCTTCAGAGTTAGGGAAAACAGCCTGCTTTCTGCTCCTGTGGCTCAGCTTCAAACAATCTACACACTGCATGTAACCTCTTTCAAAGTAGCTGTCCAGCAACAGGGAACCTACTGAACATACCCAAAACTACTACACACAATTCCAGAAATGTTCAAGTGGGGACTTTAACGTGGGTCTCTCAATTCCCAGGTGAGCACCAAAACCACTGAATTATGTGGAAGGCCAGTGTCTGTCTCTCTTCCGCACAAAATCCCCCAAAGATCAATGTATTGTCCTGATGTATCATGGGGGATCTTTTTGAAATCACAAAAATTTGCACATCATGCAAAAACAAATTTCCTGCCCAGCTCTACTGCGCAGGTGGACACCGGTTCAAGCTCACCAGGCTTTAGGGTCTAATCCTGACAGCTCTACTCAGGAATGTATTTTATCCTAAGGGTTTGATTCTGTCCAATTTACCATTGACTTCATTGGGAGTAGGATCAGATCCTAAGAGAACAAGCAACAACAAGGAAGAAATCAGAAGCAAACAGGTGAAATTTTCACTCCCACTTCAGCCCTTATATGCTGCTCCAGGGGCACAGAGGAGCCACATAAGCTGTCAACAGCAGAAAACTTCTCTGGGTCAGGCACCTAGCAGAGCAGAGCAACACAGAACTCTCCCAGTTGCAAGCACAGAATTCAAGCTAGGAGCAGGAGAGGGTATTCCAGACAATGAATGCTACCTCCAATACGGAGGCTAAGTTGGGTTGCTGTTATTGAGAACAGCCTCTCTGGGCTATCTATATTACACTGGGCCATTTAGGTTGCCTGAAGCAACCCAGGACTGGGAAGGCATAAAGGGGACTTAAAACCAGCTTTACCCTCCCAGTCCCATTGCTATGAGTTCACTGCTTCAAGAGGCGCAGACCAGATTCTGACCCAGTGCTTGGGGGGAGGCAGTATTTTAGCGCTTTACTATGCATCAGTATAAGGAGCTTTAATACATACGTCACCTACTAAATCACCTGACTGGACCAAACTGACCTCTGAAGATGGAGCTGGGGTCCATCACAGAACCTCCAAGTTAAACAATGAGGTGACAGAAGCAAACCCCAGGAAGACTGGTGTTCCTGCTGACAATTTGTTTAGTGTCAGCTCATCTATTTAATGTGTCAGTCAGAGAGCTCAGTTCACAATACGAATATGTGTGAAACTACCAGTAGATCAGTATAGGATTAATTCAACCTAACATATCTGTCAGGCTCTTATTTTAAATTGCAATCATCCATCCCTTCAACTTAAGCAAATGTGGGGCATTTTAGGTGATTTTCGTTTGGTTTTGTTGTTATATGTACCTAATGTAATTGTAAAGTAATTTTCCTTACAGTTAGGTGTTAAAATTAATTGGGATTCAGTCATTCACCTGGCTTTATATACGTGCAGAGGATTATGGGTGCATAAGAAAACAGAAGAACCCTTTACTCCTCTATGCTGGCTATACATATCAGAAGGTGAAGTGGCAAAACAAAGGATGTAGGCAATTTTTAGGTATTTTGTAAGCAAGACATATATAGTTAGAAAGGATTTTACTTTTGCTGTGTAATTTGATACACCAAGGACGATGGTATCAAAAACTCACTTTGCTTGTGATTTACTACCATCACAGAATGGTAATGGGAGGGAAATTTTAAACCAATTTCAATGTTGTGGACTTGAAATTCCTGAAGCTGAAACATTCTTTGATGCTGTTTCTTTAAAGCCATCTGGGAAGTGCAGTGTATTTGAAATGTGAGGTCATTCTTTCTCCCATCAGCCAATCAGAAGTACAAGTAAAGTAAAGCAGTAACAGGAAGATGGGGGAGGGGGGGCGCGCAATGGTAACAAATGGCTGCAGTTCTTTATTGTTGTTTTTGTTTTATTTATTATTGGTTTTGTTTTTATTTTTAAACCAGTTCCACATTTACTGAGTAAGAGGAGCATGAACTAGTCTCAGGCATAGTCAGTCTTCAACGGCTGTATTTTCATGTCTTATTTTCATGTGTTCAGCATGACTTATTTTACATCTTATTTTCATGTAGTTACTACATTTAATTCATCTGAAAAATTAGATACTAATTCATAATCTTGGGGAATAACAAATGTTTTTTTTCTTAGAAAATATTTATAAGTCACTACGCACAGAAATCTCTAGGCTCGTAAATTAATTTCCAGGCTAAAAACTCTTCCTTTTCCTATTTACTTACTATCTTGCTGCTGGATATGGCAAATTCAGTGGAAGTGCAGGCAGCCCTATAGTTTGTCTGTCCACAGTTAGCATCACAGTTGCATGAAATCTTTTTTCTGTCTCCTTTCTCCATGGCATGCTAAATGCCACCAGGCCAGAAAAGCCCCTCTCCCTTGCAGCTAGGCATATAGCAGGCTCTAGGAGCTGGCTCAACTCTAGGCAAGGCCTCGTACTATTCAACATTTTCATCAACAGTCTGCTTATAAAATTTGCAGCTGATACAAATATTGACACAGTGGTAAATAATGATGAGGAAAGGGCAGAGAAGAGTCATACTGATCAATTTAATCAGGACCCATTCATAAAAAAATATATTTTAATACAGCCAAATGCAAATACATCTAGGAATAAGGAATGCAGGCCATTCCTAAAATAGGGGACTGTATCCTGGAAAGCAGTGACTCTGAAATGGATGAAGGCATCATAATGGACAAACACATAACATGAGTTCCCAGTTCAATGCTCTGGCAAAAAAAACCCAAAAAACAAACACACAAATAAACAAAAAACAGTGAATGTAATTCTTGCATGTAAAAACAGGGTAGTAGAGAGGAGGAATAGGGGATATATTAACACTGTATACAGCATTGGTAAGACCAACATGGAATAGTGCAGCCAGTTCTGGTTTTCATGTTTTACATAAAAAAAATTGGAGAGGGTTCAGAAAAGACCCACAAATATGATTGAAGGTCTAGAGAAAATGTATTATGCTGACAGATTTAAAGAACTCAATCTGTTCAGCTTACCAAAAATGAATTGAGAGGCGAGTTGATGACAGAGTATAAAGTGCCTCCAAATACCTGGTAGAAAACACCTGGGACAAAAGGGCTCTTTAATCTAGGAGAGAAAGAAATAACAAGAATCAATAGCTAGAAATTGAAGCCAGGCAAGTAAAACTAGAAGTTAGACACACATTTTTAACAGTGAAGGTGATTAACCATTGGACCAAACTACCAGCCAGCTCTTTAAAAAAAAAAAAAAAAAAAAAAAGTCCTTCTGGGTAGACAAGACCGTAAACATTTATAGAGCTTCATGTGCACTTGTTTTTCCTTAGTATTTCTCAAGGACACACAGCTGATGCTCACAACAGTGATCTAATAGTTCTGGATCTTTAGTCTTTCTGAAAATAAGTACCAGAGTTCCATGACACAAACCAAGCATGCAAGGTTCTGGTACAGTGTTTCCATATTTTAGGCATAAAAATACTATACTAACTTTTATGCAATTCTTGTAAAAATATTTATTGAACAGCAAACATGATCGAACATTATACAATCAAACAGTCAATGAGAAAACACAGAATTAAATGTGTGACATTTATGAACTGTAAAAAACCTCTAGTATTTTGGAACTATAGCAATATAAGTTGTGTTTTTCATGCTACACAGTATAATATTAAACCAAATTATTGAAGGCCTTCACCAAGGAAAATTAATTTTGACAGCAAATCTCTGTAGTATAAATTATTCTTCCATTCTTAAAATGGGTTTGGGCGTTGTCCATACTTGCTTATTCCTATAACTCTGTAATCATAAATCTTAACTGCTATAATGAACCTATACTTAAGCACCACTGAACATACCAGTAGCAAAACTATATCAACTAACCTTGAACAAGCTTGTGTTTTTAGGCACAAATACATCTAAACTAAGTTGTAAATATGAACAAGAACAATGTGCTTTTTTCATATATTTCACTCCATAAAAATTCCTTCTTCCTTTGTTGTGGGTAACATATATAAAACACTTTAAAATGTGAGTTACTTACAGGTCTATCACCTTCCCACCCTCTTCCTTCTGGTTGCTCAGTTCTGTTTTTGTACTTGACCCTTTCTCTTCACCCTGACCCCCAAAAAGATATTTTCCTTGTCTCCACATCTATTCTCACTCTGGTTACCCCTCCTTCTAGCTATCAGCTCAATACTATTGTTTCTGCTGTCACTCAATTATCCCTAGCTTCCACTGTTAAACTTGTCCAGTGGATAGAGCATCTGACACTTTTATTTTCCCGAACAACATTTCTACTTGTCCTGGGTTTCTGGGGAATAAGGTTTTTCCAGTTTGGAATTTTAAATTGGGGATATAATTGAATAGGAATTAAACCAATAGGTTTCTATAGAAATTAAAGTATTTTTACAGAATTTGTTCTGCAAACCTATAGAATGCAGTCCAATTATACCCTTTTCAATAGTTTTTTTTAAACATACTGTAGAATTTAATAGAGAACTATTATATAGAATTCTATAGATATGTACACTGTACATTCCATTCTATTCCATAAGGGTTTAGAAGAATTCCTTTTCTAGAATTCCTTTATTTTTTTATAGAATCTAATTGGTTTCATCACTATTCTACAGAACATTTTCATAGTGGATTACAAAGATGAATTCTGTATTTATTTATAAATATGTCAGATTAGAACATTGCCATGTATTTGCCAAACTCAAGGAACACTCCCAGCACAGACACAAGAGATAATTATTCTTCTTATTCATATTTGTCTTTCACCTCTTTCTAATAGTTTCTCCAGCAGAAAAACAAAATAAAAACCTCTCACCTTGTTAGATTCTTACTATCATCACCAGCTTTTATGTTTGCCATCCTCCAGAACAAACTTTTCTACCACAAATGACCTAATGACCTCACTGAAAAGCCACCTATTCTATCAACAGCCACTCCTCTCTCCAGACACACATACTACTCTTTATCTTTCATCAATGACTCTGTTGTTCTTTATCCAAGTTTTTCTCTCCTAGGTCCTGTGCCTTTCAAGAACATACAGATCCTAAAGACTCTGCTGTCCTACAAAGGATGAAATTTCTATTTCAAATGAGTGATTTTACTTAATTTAATCAGATCTCAGATGATTATCAAGCCATGTAGTTCTAAAATATGTAGTAGCCTATTAGCTTTCACTGTCCCATTATCTGTATCCATTTTCATAGGAAGTCAGTACTGAACCTATTATTTAGCATTTTAATAATATTGAGAATTAAACGTGGTGAATTATTCTTATCTTGCTGTTATCTACATAAAAATCCCTTTTAGATGCAAATTCAACAGTGACACCTATATAATTGTATATAGAGACTATGGCCTACAGGCCAGATGAGGAACTCCAACCTTGACTATCTGAGTAAATAAAATAGTAAACATTGGGAATATAAAGAGTCTAGGTTTCTATAGGCAGTCTAGACTTCGAAGTTTATAACATCTGCTCACTTAAAGAGTATCTTTAATTAAACTTTCAGACTGTCAAGCTTTCCTATTAGGTCTCATTATTTCATAGTTCATGGGTTTCCCTATCTCTTTGCCCTTTTCCATTTCATCTTCTTTTATGCATGGTGATAAATACAGTTTCATTGTCACCCCTTGTGCTTAATTATCTCCTCTTGTTCTTAATTCTTTAGTGGTTTTCACAGAAAATGTTTCATCCATTCCTATTACTGCCTCTAACCAATATATATGTGCTTACAATAATACAAGGAATCAAGCTGCAAGAATGAATGGTAGTAGATATGAAAATTTGAAATTTTATGCAGGTAGAGGAGATGATGTTTGGGTGAGATCAAACTAAACCAAACCCAAGTTATTTCCCCAAGAAATTGTAACTCAGAATCTGACTTATTGATTTCAGAATTATATTATTTAATGTTTACTGGCAAGAAGGACTTATATTAGGGTTCCTAATGTTTTTTAAATGTTTTCAGTATAGACAAGGCTTTTGCATAGGGGACAGAAAACTACAGCTGCCTTATCTTTTCCCACAAATGAGGAAGTGGGAGAAAATCTGTTGTGCTTGGATGACCTGGACTTATTTCCTTTTCTCCACCTACCTCTGGGTATACAGTCATTAATGGCAAGCAGGGTATTTTTGATCCAAGATGGTTCCTCCTTGAATCCTACTGTATTCTGTGTGATGATGTATACAGAGACAATGGTCCCGATTCAAAGCCTATTGAAATCAGAGAGTCTTTCCACTGGTTTCAATTGCTTTGCATCAGGTACATTAAGAAGATAAAAATCCTATGGGGGTGTGGGGAAGAAGTCATGGGTACCCACAGCATCCTCCACCAAAGATAAATAAAATGGAATGAAATTCTACAGTGTAATTTATTTTTCAACATTTTTGCTATTTATATTTTGCACCTCACTCATCTGTGAAACTAAACCAGAGAGTTTCAATTTCTGGTTTTCATGAACTCGCATACTAATGATATGTTTGGGTTTCTTTGTAGCACTTTGGAGAAATGCTTACATTTTTAAAGTTAATTATAAAAAAACCATTTCTATTCCTAGGCTAATTTATATTTTCCCCTCACACATACACTAATATAACACCACTGAACAAAATAAGTATTATACCCAATCCTGATTTAATTAATTAATTTGTTCTTTTATAACATGTTACCCACCTGCCAAACTCCTTCTGTTAGAGGTATGTATCATTGAAAATGTTTAGAATACAAGCAAACAAGATGTTAAAAGTAGATAATCAGTTAAGTGATTTATTCTGATATGTATTTTCTCCAGGAGAAAAGAACATTTTGTTTCACATAAAAGTTACATTGAAGAAAAAAAAAAAAAAGAACCTTTGGAAGTTCACTTACAATTTTGGATTGCCTGGAAATAAAACTCTACACAAAGATCAGATCTTAAAACTTGTTTTTAAAACCTTGTCTGGAATGATGATACTTAACTCCTCTGACTAATCAGACTTCCCTGTTTCTAGCTCTCTGTACCTAGAGTTTTGATAGCTGTAATTAAAAAAGCACTTAACACTGTAGTGTTGTAAAATTCCAGCAGCAGCAACTTCAACTGCAAACTGGTATCTTTGTGATAAAAGTGTCTTGAAACATTTCATTAATAATGCAAAGTGTTTTGGTTTTTTTTTACAGAATTTTCCATTTGAATTGACAATGCATTTTGAGCAGGCTTACCTGAAGAGCAGCTTCACATATGCTGCTACTTGACTATAGGAAACCATTTCTATACAATTAATGTATACAGTTTTCTGAACAGCGTAAAAAAAGTCTCACTTGGTGATCTCTTAACTTAACCCTAAATTGATTTGGTCCTATATTATAACCATGATTTAATTCAACACCCACTGAACATTTCTGTGACTGGAGATTTCTGTCTAGAAAAGACCAAGAACTTAAACAGATCAACTCTGAAGTGCTTTATGAAGGAAACTTACAAACTAGTATCTGGATGTGCATCATAACATATGCATTGTGGATTGGAAAGGAGAAAGGTGTGTATATGATGTTGATGGGGAGTTTAATGTGTGCGACAGATCCATGTATACACTTAGAATTTTTTGATGCCTTCATTCTGACTGGCTTTCTGTAAGCCTGATCTGGAGGAAGATCACAGCCTGCTCCATGCCCATGAATGGTATGTCACATTGACTGTCATATTCCCCTTTCTATACCGCCCTTGAAGATTGGATTGCAGTTTTCAAGAGAGAGCCAGTGGAGCAGTTTTACTAGATAATAGTCAATAGCACAATTCTTCATCTCTATTTAAAAATTAGGAATATTACTTAATTGCATCTTTAAAATCTGAAAAATTAACCGAATTCCAGTCATGAAAACAAATGCAGAAAAAGTGACAGTGAACAAAAGGAATATTTATTTCTGTTCTGCAAACTGCAAATAAAAAGAAAACAAAATAAACACAGAAATACACATTGATTAAAACAAGGCCAAATCCTGCAGCGTAGCTCAACTGCACATAACAAAGTCTTGGAGTTCTTACTCAGTAAAAACTCCCATTGAAATCAATTGATAACTTTGTTTTAGTAAGGACTTCAGGGTTAATCTTCTTGTTATTTTAGCTCAGCTACTCCTCCTGTAACTTTGCAGAATATTGATGACAATACAGTATGTGCTATTACGGCTTAAAGCTCATGTTTGTTGTCCCTTATTCTAGAATTATCATGTTCAGGGCCACAACCAAGCCTTTCACAGTTCCATAGGAACTGAAGCTGGTATGACGGTATGCTCACAGCATATACCCAAAGAAGTTAGATTTAAAACAACATACATCTCTTGCTGGAAGGTAGCAATATAGTGCTATTATATTTCTTAGACTTCAGAACATTTACACAGAAGAACCCCCAAAAACACACAGCAAAAATAGGCTGTGCTTTAAGGTAGAGAAGCACAACTCACTCCACCTTGCCTTAACCTGATTTTCTATACTGACTTTGATTGCATACTTTCCTTGAAACCCTCCTATCTTGGAAGCAAAAATAGGCAACACCCCTCACACACAATCCTCAAGTGATACTGAAAATTCACAATTTCAACACAGTGCTCAACACACCACAATAACTGGCACAGATGTGGGCATCAAAGTGGGGTAGAGGTGGCAGTGCATGAGCCTCTGTGTCTGCTTTGTGCCAGAAAAGGATCCCCCATAGATTGATATGGTATCTCTCAGACTGAGTCCTATAGAATGCTGCATTTCCAATATAGAAGGCCTTGTAATTAGAGCTTAAACAGAGAACAGAAATTCTGCTTTGCAGATAATTTAAAGATTTCAAAAAATATTTTAATTCTGGTTTGGAACAAAATCTCAATAGTTTGAAATTCTCGTGAAAAGAAAATTTTTAAAATGAATTTGTTCTGTTTTAGTTTTGACTTATGTTTTATATTATAATATATGATCCAAATAATAAATTATAAATGAAAAGTCATTTTGAAAGAAGAGCATGAAAGGCTTCAGTCCAAAGATGTGAAAACACGAAGTTTCAACGTTTTGTGAAATTTTTCTTCCTGAAGTTAAATTTCAGCAAATTTCACATAATTTCATGAAGCATTTTCATTTTGACAAAACATACAAGGAGCCCTATGACACTTTTAAAGACTAACAAATGTATTTATTGCATGAGCTTTCGTGGGAGAAAATCCCACTTCATCAGACACTTTGAAGATAGAAATGAAATGCACTGTTTGAAGAAAAACTGTTGAAATTCACTGAAATTCTTCCGAACATTTCTACTCATAATTTCTACATTACCTTGCTTTTACAGAACTAATCGTCTAACAGTATGCAACATTAGTGTACTGATTTCTACACTTGGCTGAAGTCAAGAAATAGCCCTGCTCATCTTTCTAATGATACCTTGATGAGCTATTCTTCAAATAAACCCAGTATCTCTAAGTAAACTGCATCTCTGGGATTTCAAACTATCCCTAAAAAAAAGAAATTGGTTCATTTGAAAGTATTATTATTTTGTTTCTAAGGATGCTTTTCACTAACATCACGGGCCAAGTGTAAGAAAGAGTACAACATGTACCAGTGATTACATGCAAAAAGCCTCAAACACATGAGGAATTACTAGCATTTCAGTGTATGGGACTACTAGCAGCTGTAAGTTAAAAGTAAAGAAAGGGCTAAGGTTTTAAGCTGGGCTCAATTGGATTTTTCCATTTGTCTGATCATGCATATATTCACCAGTGGATTTGTTTCGTTTGAAGACCAGAATGGTTTCAGTACATCATATTGTCATTTTTTTTGCATAAAGGGCACTATAAAAAGGCAAACTGATTGATGGGTTCTATACAAAAAACATGCTACCAACACTATTTTTTATTTTATGCCCTAATTTTGGGCAATTGACATTGTCAGAAAGCTGAAGTAGAATTAAAAAAAAAAAAAAAAAAAAACACTGACTGCTCTTGCAATTTTTAAATAATTTATTATCTGGATCCTAGAGGAACACTTTTCATTTTCTTAATGAAGAGAATTTGTTACCTGAAGACAGTAAGTGGAATGAGAGTCCACAGAGCAAAGAAAGATTTAATGCACCACTATGGTAAGCTAACAAGGAGACAGAAGAACTTTGCTACTTTATATGTTTTTTTTTTCTTGGCTGAAAACAAATTGTAGAATTCTTTAATAGATATGAAAAGGTTTACCTTCTTTATATTAATCTGTTCAATATGCAGAGCTTTATATAGCGCAGAGAATACAAAAATTGTTTTAAAAATATATTAATAAAAAATGACATTTCCGAGCAAACCTATTAATGAAAATAAAATAAATAAAATAAAATGTTTTATATCATGTTGGTGATAATTGTGTTTTAATTTGTTTCTCTAAATGGCAAATATCTAGACAAAAAATTTCAAAAGTAGGAACTGAAGGTTAACTCTTAAATCCATATTCAAGCACATAAATAAATAAATAATGTGACTTCCTTGGCTCTGTTGTCATGATGATGATGTTGAGACCCTCCTTTAAGTAGTAAGGTATACTTCACCAATCATTCTTGAATAACATTAGTAAACTGTATTGGTAAGCTTGTTTTCTTCCATTTCTATCCACTTTAAATTACAATGCATATATTTTTCCTTTTATTTTATTCTAATTTTCATTGTTTCATTCTTTTCTCGTTGCTGCTACTGCCCTCTTTGCTAAATAAACCTACACACCATACTAATCTTATGATTTAGTACCATCCTTTCTTAGGAAACTGCTTCAAAGGGTGGGACTGTACTGCTGCTGTGACTGAGCGTCCCGTACCAGTAGACAGGTTCAAGATAGCAGAACTCAAGCTAGTGAGCTAAAAACAGCTTGGAAAGAAACTTGGGCTCTCAAGCCCTTCTGATCTCCTAAACCTGAAAGCCGAAGTGCCACCCTGAGTTGGAACGTTCACTTTTTAAGATGCAACTTGAGCTACACTCATACAAGTATCTTTACCCAGGCTAGGAGGCTCGCTTCCATAAGCACTGTAGACATATCCAAAGTGTCCCCAAATGGACTGAGTAGAATTGTGCTCCCTTTGATTTGGAGGTCAACTAAGCTGAGAAATAAGTGTTTGGGTGACTTGAATGATTGCTGAAGACAATTTTTGAATCTAAAAAAGAAAATGCCACACACTTCAACAAAAAAGAAAGAAGGAAGTGGTGTCAAAGAAGCTTCTAACATTCTCAAACTGGGCCCCAGTACTGAAAGTATTTACTTATGTGAGTTGACTTTTATGGTACCATGCAAATGAGCAAATTAAGCATTTATATCTGCAGATTTGGGTAGTAACCCTTTAAATAGTATGTGAGCCCACTAGTGGCCCTACAGTTTTCTAGGACGTCCGGAGCCTAGAGAAGCACTGTATAAATGAAGCAATGCTTTGCATTTTGTATATAGTTAGTAAACAGTTATTTGGACCCTGCTGTGTGCTTGGGGTTCCCTCGCATTATGCATGTCATGTAAACAGCAGAAGACGAAAATGTATGTAACACTATCTTTAGAAAGCTACTGCTGGCCCCAACCTCTGACTCAGGCTTAGGCTAAGGAGCTGTTTAATTATGGTCTGGATATTTGGGCTCAAGCTGCAGCTTGAGCTCTGGGATTCTCCATTCTTGATGGGTCCTAGAACATGGGCTCCAGCCCAGTCCCAAATATGTACATCACAATTAAAACAGGCTCACAAGCACAAGCCCTGGGAGCTAAAGTTAGCTGACATGGGCCAGCTGGGAATATTTAATTGCTCTTAAAACATACTCATAATCCAAGAGTCTTTGCAACATTGGAACAAGAGATTGTTAGGTTCCATCTTTGCTTTCTCAGAGTACCTTCATAAAATTCTACATCCTCTTGCTCCAAGTCCTCTCTCTCTGCCTTTAGCTAATAATCTAGTCTTTTCTCTAACTCCAGCTTTCAAATTTGTATCTCATTTCCCTGCACCAATAAGAGGAAAAAAACAACTTTTGTGAAATTTGTTAAGCATTCCAGAGTGGTCATATCTTAGTGGCAAATATTATAAGACTAAAATGTAACCCTTCTGCCAGTCCAAGTCAGCAGCTGCAAAAGGCCGGGTTCTAAATCTAGCGGTTCCTAAGAATGTTACAACACCAACTGGCTCCAGCCCCTACCCAGTCTCTTGGGAAATCATGCACTATTCCCTGGGCACCCTAGAGGGCAATGCTTCCCCTCTCGCAAGCACGAGTTTGAGTGTAGTACATAAACTTTTACTAGTAACATAAAGAGGATATATGAAGGCAATATCAAAACCAGCACCAATTTAGGGAGACAGTGCAGGGCAGGATTCACACAAATACCAATAAGCAGAACTCACTCCACCCCAGTGTACATAGAGCATGTCTTTCACGTCTCCATTACCCCAATACTGATGTGGACTCTCGCGACAGACCCTATGCTATCAACACGCCTAGCTATCTGAGACACACTACAGATTTCCTGAGAAAAATCCAATCCATTGGTGAACTTCCAGAAAATACCATCCTGGCCAGTATGGACATAGAGGCTCTTTACACCAACATCCCACACAAAGATGGATTACAAGCCATTAGAAGAACTATCCAAGATGATGCCACAGCTAAACTTGTGGCTGAACTTTGTGACTTTGTACTCACCCTCAACCATTTCAGATTTGAAGATAATTTATACCTTCAAGTCAGTGGCACTGCTAGGGGTACCCGCATGGCCCCACAATATGTCAACATCTTTATGGCTGACTTAGAACAACGCTTCCTCATGTCTCATCCCAAAGCAACTCTACTTTACTTACGCTATATTGATGACATCTTCATCATCTGGACCCACGAGACAGACACCTTCAGGATCTCTATCAAGCATTCTTAAAACTACAATACCCACCCGCAGAAGGGAAGAAACAGATTGACAGAGCCAGACGGGTACCCAGAAGTCAACTACTACAGGGCATGGGGAACATGACAGAGAAAGGGTGACAAGAGAGGGGATGTGTGGGGTGGCAATGGAGTGGCAGGGCAAGGGTGGCCATGTGGGGTGGCAGGGGAGAACATGAGGAGCATAGCAAGGGAGAGGTAACAGGGGAGCAGGGCAAGGGAGGAGTGGGGTGGCTGGGGGTAGCATGTTGGAGCAGGGCAGGGCAGGAGTGGCGAAAAAGCATAGGGAGCAGTGTGGCGGGACTCCCACTATTTCCCTTACCCAGCCCCCCCCCTCACACACACACAGCCCAGATCCCCTTCCTCAGCCCTGGACCTCATTGCCTGCCAATTTGCCTTCTCCTTCCTGGCCCCTCACCTCACCAGTCCAATCACCTTCCTCCTCTCTCAGCCTCCTTCCCCCTTCTTGGCCCCCCATCTCACCTGGTCCACATCACCTTCCTCCCCTCCCAGCCTCCTTTCCCCCCTCTTGGCTAGGCACCTCATTGCCTGCCTATCATCTTCCCCTTCCCAGCCCCCGCCCCCTTCCCGATCATCTTCCCAGCTCCTAGCCCCTTTCATCCCCTGGTTCTGACTATCTTCCCTCTTCCCCACCCCTTGCGAGTCCACATCTCCCCCTTTCCCCTGGCAACCTGCATCTGGGCCAGGTCTGATTGCTTTCCCCTTTCCCAGCCTCTTTCCCTTCCCAGCTCTGCAGCGTAGGGGTCCTGATCCTGCTGGTACTCCCTTGCCCCTGCCTACGACCCCCCTCCTCCCCACCTCTCACCTGCCTGGAGCTCTAAATTGTCAGAATCCATCCATCCAGATCTTCTGCCCTGGGCCATGTGGTCAACAGTGCTACAGCAGGACATTTATCCATAGGCTGGATAAGAGCCCTTGGCAGACCAGAGTCTGGCCCATGGGCCAGAAGTTGGACAACCATGTTCTGGACCTTGCTTACAAAATTAAACAAATAAAAAATAACACTTTACAGAAATTAAAGAAAATGCTTATAGTTTTGGCAATGCCATTCTCGGTTTGGTGTGTGGTTTTTGTGACAGGCACAGCAAACCCCATAGAAAGTGTTTGTCTCTTGTTAAATGCTTATTGGTTAAAAAAAAGTCTCCAATTCCTTTCTGTCACTATTACAACAAACAACTGCAGAAAGAGAAACCTGATTTCTTTATCTATTTCTTTGGCTCCCCTCTGACCATAGTGTATGATTGGTATCTACACGTGGCATTCTTTTTCTGACTGGATGTCAGACTATTAAAAACAAGAGGGAAAACTAAGGCTTTAAGGCAGCCACTTCAACAATTCTGGCATGAACATGTCTGAATAAATATTCTTGAGACTCTCACTTTCCACAAATTTTCTTGTGAAGAAACGTATATATATTTGTGGAAAATCAATTTTAAAATGTTCAAAAATACCACCAAATGAATGGTTTTTATTCATGTGGACTATTCATATGGATTATTTTTGCTGTTTTAAAACAAGTCCTTTTTGTGAGGGATGTGTTGGTATTTCCTATGTAAATAAATTCAGAAAATTACACCCAAACACTCACCCTCCAGTGTGTTAAAACTGTGTGGCAGTTTCATATACAAGTTAAAGACTAGTATGGTAAGTTTACTACTCATTTCTCCCTAAATAGAAAGCATGGTACCAGAAGCTGAAAGATGCACATAAAACAAACGTGAGAGACATAAAAGTATGCAACAAGTTGTATGTTTAAGGGACAATGCCTTAGAGGATCTAGAACTCTGACTGTTTTGCCTTCTGGGCAGCCCAGGGAAGACAAAAGTAAAAAATAAAAATAAAAGTACAACTAAAGAAGTTCAAGAGAAGATACAGTATTTTGAAGGTCAAAATGCATCTCTAAAGCTTACAAATAACTTTAATGTAGACTTATACTCTCCCTATATATGAAGGACATGGTCTTCTGAGTCACTTCAGAATTTTCATTCTTTGATACAGGACTGAGGAGGTCCTTGTAAAAAGGTGGACTTGAAACATACAATAGGTAATTAACATACCTTTTCATTCCTTTTGGAACATTCAGCCAGGAGTGGAAGCAGGGAAAGGCAGAAAGTTGATGTTTCAAGGCCTACTACAGTAAACATATAGCTTCATGTTACAGTAAAGAAGGGAACTTGGGGTCAAACAAAAATACACTTCATAGGCTGGCCTGCTAATTTAGTGGTATTTAAATGATCTATGTCTAATCATCATTTGAAGTCTTTTACTTCCCTGTTTGTAAGACCTAGGAGTATCATGGTAAAAGTCAGCACACTGGAAGACTTGTAAGCCCCACACTAAGCTGATCTTGACTGGGTCTTTCTTGTTATATGCCTATTCCATATCCAATAAAGTGTATTGAGATTTTGAAGATTAAAAATCAAATATATAACAGATGAAATAATGCAAGAATATTGGTTAAAACAATCAGTTTTCTCTAGGATTCAACATTTCTTCCAACTTATTCAGCATAATTCTAGTGCACATGTATGTCTTACGTAAGACACAGAAATATCATTTAAGAAAAAGGTATTGTATTCCCAAGTTATTAATTAATTATTATTTATTATTGTTATTATTTTGCAGAAATGATCACTTTCATTATCATCTATCATTATCTATCATTAACAGTACTTTCAAGTTCAAATTATAAGTCTAATCAGTGATTTAATCTTTGCCAGTACCCTCTAAATAACAGATTGAATGCCTGTACATAAACTGACAGGTATTAGGTCATGATTTTTGTTTTGTTAGTTTTGTAACTCTAAAATCTGGATTTCAGAATTTTTTCTCTTTTTTAGATAAAAATATTCTCCATATTCTTCTTGTTAACAGCTATTCATCAGAGCTTCACTCATAATCCTGTTAGAGAAATAATGGAATTGAGTCTTTGGAATTTATAAAGCAGTAAACTAAGGAGAAAGTGACAGGAGTGGGGGATGACTGTTAAGGAAATGGCAGATGTATCCATTGTTAACAAAACATCACCTTTATTTTATTTAAAATAACTTAATTTCATTGTGGGAGGCAGAGCTCCCTGTTATAACAAGATTAGAAAGCAATGCACTTAACTCAGTTAACCAAACTCCTTTTTAACTATAACAGGGTCATGATCCTGCTCTTCATTAATTATACTGAGAATTGTCCCAATTATCTGAAATTATTCAGTGTCCCCATTACATTCAGCTAATTGAGGTTGTACTTTAGTTTCTGTGTAATCTTCATTAATTAAAGAGGTCAGTTTTGCTCACTACAAAGAGAGAGGCTCCATTTCTTGACTGGATACAATACCATATAAGAGCTGAGGAAAATAAGGAGTTCTTATAGACGCAAACACAAAAATAACTAGCCAAAGCTAAGATTCAGAATGGTCTCAAAAGTCTCTGGAATTGTAGCTGAGGAGGGTATATGTAATTCTGCTTTGAAAATATGCACATTAATTATTATTATTATTATTATTATAAGTTCTCTGTTGCTAAAGAATTGATTCTTGTGTTGTTCTTTCAGCTCAGTATTTAGCTCCACCATAACGAGACAAGTCATCAGAGCCTCTGCAACGTTTTCACACAGTATCACTTTCACAAATGATATGGGTATTCCAATCACACTTGAGAGACAGGAAAACTCAGAAGACAGCCCCAAGCACTGAGTGAAAAAGTAAGCTAATGCTTCAGAGGAATGTGATGCATTTGCTTCTTGAAAAACCCCCAGAGGCCTAAACTTGATTTATGTTATTCTGCTAGAAATTCTCTAGGTGATGCACTATTTCCCTGACATGGCTTCCAGACTGCTACTGCTCACGAGTAACAGTTTCTTCAAGCAAGAATCTAAGATGAAAATGAATGATCCAATGACCCACAGAGATAGATGAAAAACAAGGGATTCTAGAAGAACAGCTGGAGAAGGTCCATTTTAATATCAATTTTGAAGGCCCCCATTACCAAATATCATGTAACTAATACATATCTGTCAGCCTTAGTGCAGATAATAAAAATGTATTTAGCTGAGAGGCTGTAACAAATTACCCTTTTCAGGATGCAGCTACCAGTTTTACAAACTGTGTGCATAGCAATACACAAATCACCACACTTAACTTCTACACCTAAATTAGCTTTGTAATTTTGTCTTTTGAACAATATTACAAGTTAGTGTGGGACTGTTCACATACTGCAGTATATGCTGGTACCTAACTACATGTTTTTATTATACATATTACACTAATAGCCAAAGGCCACAAATGAGATCAAGACCTTATTATGCTAGCTAGGACTATGTATTTATACATATAAACAGTAACAGAATCCCTTCTTCAGAGAGTTTATAGTCAGTATAGCCAAGACAGGTAAAGGGTGGGAGTAAGGAAGTATTATTATCCTCCATTTACAGATGAGGAACTGAGACACAGTGATTTGCCAAAGGTCATAGGGGAATTCAATCAGAGCGGTAGGTGGTATATCCAGATCTCCTAAGTTTCAGTCCAGTATTTTAACCACAAGAGCAG
This sequence comes from Pelusios castaneus, assembly GCA_007922175.1. Classification (NCBI taxonomy): domain Eukaryota; kingdom Metazoa; phylum Chordata; order Testudines; family Pelomedusidae; genus Pelusios; species Pelusios castaneus. Next base: position 8,466,699 of record ML685813.1, read on the forward strand.
CCTCCCTTTCTATACACATTCTGGTTATAACATGGTCTAAGTAGAGCTGGTTGAAAATGGGGGATATTTTCTCAACGTATTTGCCCTCCTTTGTTTTTTCATTGACATTTCAAAATGTTCAACCAACTTTGTGGATAACATTCACAGAAAAACATCCCATTTATTTTATTAAAATACCAACATGCAGTGAATTTCAACCGTCTCTGCGTATGAAAAAAAGTAAAGAATCAAGCCAGTAGTTTAATTCTGAAGCTAGATCCTTAATACAGTGTCTCTCTATCATCGTCTCATCCCAGAGTTATAGGCAAGGGCCATTCTAGATATAGGTCAACTTGGCAGCTGCCTAGTTCTGGACAGTTGCTGAGGGTGGATGATTTGGCCTGGCCACCCTTTTCATGATGGAGGGTTGGCTGTGCAGAATTAGCCACTCTAGACCTTTTGGGTGGGAGGGGAGTGGCAGTACACTAAAGTTTTGGCTGGGAGCAGGCTATCTTGAGTGCCCTCTGGTAATAAAACCTGATCCAAAGCCCACTGAGGTCAATGAACTTGGATCTGTGCAAAACACTGAGGGTGCATCTACACTTACAAGTAAGGTCCACTTAAGGATGCTCAAGTTGATCTAAACTACTCCACGTCCACACTGGGCTTTCCTTAAGCCGACTTAAGGAAAAGTTAAATCAACTTAATAACACCTTGTTTTAGGTTGACTTAACGCTTAAATCGACCTTATTAGGTTGACTTAAGCCAGTGTGGACGGGATTAGCGCCTAAATTGACCTTATTAAGTCAACTTAAAGTGTTAAGTCAACTTAATAAGGTCGACAAGGGGCTATGTCTACACTAGAAAAGTTAAATCAACCTTATTAAGTTGACTTAAAGTCGACCTTATTAAGTCAACTTAATAAAGTCGACTTAACTTTTCTAGTGTAGACATAGCTTGAGAGACAAAAAAGAAACAAAAATTAAAACAATTGAGTCAATGTTAACTTTTCATATAGTGTGATTTTTTTTTTCCCAAAAAGCAAGAAACACTAAAAGTCACTCATGGATAACAATTTTCTAACTTTTTATATAGAAAAATGGAAATTTTAACATGCTAAAACAAAAATTTTCCACAATTCCAATTATGTCAAGTATGGTAAGTAAAAAGCATTGACACTGAACTGCTGGAGTGGACATATACAAAAGGAATGAGTTGTATTCCATTTGGGGGAGTCAGTTTTCTGCAAGCAGTTATCTCTGATGTATGTGTGAATCCTCTGTTTACATTCACAAATGAGCACTTAAAGGATAACTGCCAATTTGCTTGCCAAAATATGGGATATCTACATATTATTTACCAGGGTTTTTTTTTAAATTGCAATGTTTTTGTTGATTAGTTTATGCAACAACTATAATTCATTTACTGTACTTTTTAACAAAGCTCTAACTTGTTGGATATCTGGAACTACTAGCATGTATGACCAACTGCTCCACCTTCCTTTATCTGGCAATTTCCCAGATTTATCATTTCAATATTTCACTTTTGTCATTTTTTTAAAGGTTTGCCAAAAATGATAAATGATTTAACTTAATTTTGTTCTTCTTTTATTCTTGAAGTGCTATAGCTATTTTTCATTTGACTTAACTCCTCTTTTCTATACCTTTTGGGAAATAATAAAGAGCTATCTTCCTATACGTAAGGAAGGACAAAATTTGATTAATGAAGAAGCACAACTTTAGGTTGCATGCAACAAGAACTTTGTATGTAGTCAAAAAATCCAGATTAGTGTAGCTTTTGTTTTGTTTGCTAATGGTCTCCTAAGAAAACACAATATGCAGATTAATATTTCATCTTTGGAATGATTTCGACAACACAGTAATACCATATTGTTTTTTGTTCCAAAACAAACTGCAATATAAGGGACTTTACAAAAGGACAAAAACAAAAAAACAAACCACACCCACATAAGTGACTGACTGGGGGGGGGGGGGGAGAAATAAGAAACATGATTTTAAAACTTTAAAAACTACTAGTTCATATTTTTAACAACGTGGATATAGTGAAAATGAAAGGTATTATTAGAATGTGGAAATAAAGTTTTCCTCAAATCTTAGCAACTTCTTCCCCCCACCTAAAAATGTCATTGAGGACTGTATCATCTCACATTTACTGTACCTCTACATCCATGACAAAATACATTTTCACTCAAAACCACCTGAACAATCACAAGCACAGAACCAATTTCAGCCACAGCAGATGATACCACTGACAGCTAGTCAACTTGATAGCTTTTCTTTAAAACTTATCACTGTGGTAACTGTTTTACCCGAAGAACCTTTATGTATTTTTATTTTCCATTGGCCTCCTTTTCTTGCTCAGGATATTACTTTCTCTTACTCCTCCATTTTTCTCTTTATTTTGATTTTCCCATTCCCTCTATTGCTCCCTATTTGATCTCTGCTCTTACCTCTTTCTCTTCCCCACTTTCTGGTTCTGGTTTCACTAGCCTTTTTAATCATTGCATCCCTACAGCAGAAGAGCGTGAGAAGACAATCTGTACCTTGCCCTCACCCCCACACACTTGCATAGAGACTGAGCTGGCTTGGCAAATGAGTTGTTGCAAATTACACAGGCTGGAAAAAATCACTGGACGATTTTTCCATGATAAAACTGTTATCTAGACTATGAGATTTGTGAAAAGGAGAAAATACTAGGGCTTAGCAGGTGGCAACCTGTTTTCAACTCTGTGTAACAGTCAAAAATGTGTCAAGATTAGGAACATACCATATTTAAAATTTTAACAAATTTGGTGCTTCCCAACCTGTGGGGGAACCTAGCACATCCAACCTCGTTTGACCAACAATATTACTTTGCCTGCATGACGGGGACGGAGGGCAGGGAATCCAAAGGGAGGCTCTCAGCTTCTTTTCTTGCCTCTATTTCTGACTGGCCACCATGGGAGGCAGTGTGACGGCCGGAGAGACCGACACAGGCTAAAAGACAAGAACAATGGAAGTGAGGGTACTACCAAACCTTTGCACCCACTGCAAGATTTGTCTGTAGTGCCCCAAATGGTGTGATTTACCTCAGGCCATCTCAGTGTGAAATCTCATAGAGACAAGGTACTATGGCTATAGCTACATTTACCAAAGTTCATTCAAATTAGTTAATTCGAACTAACTAATTCAAATTAATTTTAGTTAGTTCGAATTAACTTAATTCAAACTAGCAAATTTTAGTTCGAACTAAGCAAGTGTAGCCAAGGCTTAAGTTAGTTCAAATTAAGCTTCCTTAATTCAAACTAACTTGCCAGTATAGACATAGCCAATAGGTTTACTGCAAGCAAATTATGGGAGGTCCACCACAGGCAGGTGATACAGCATTGACTTTATCTAGCAACCTAGCAGTAAAAAACTAGAGGTGCCTTGTTTTCACTAGGATATTACATCAGGGTATCTACATGGGTTACATAAAATATAAAATGCTATAAAATATAACACTACAGGGTTTGCTGGAAAAGCACTGTCTTAGCTAAGAGGCAGAAACCGGGGGGAAAAAAGGCTTCTTTTAAAGCACTTACTTGATTTCTCCTCCTTGCCCAAATTGTCCATTCTTTGTTCTCCCAGAACACACAGGCAGCTGAGCATTGCCAGGGGATCTTGGCTCCTTTGCTTTAAGTTTGGATTTCTCCAATGAGTGGGGAATAACAAGAAAACGGAAATCAAAAGCATATCTCTTTGTTTAAGTGTGGGCTTTGAACCTGTCTCAGGGACCTTGCTATCCCAAACAATGTCCCAGAACTGCATCAATAGCAGTTATTCAGTGGACCCTCTCTCCTATTCCCTGACAGCTACTTCTCTCTGTTTAGCTTGAACAATTCAATGAAGTCCTAAGGATTTAGATATGATTAATTTAAATAATTTCACTACTATATATTTGATATTGTCTCGAGTAACAATTGGGTGGAAGGCTTTGGGTCCTCTGGCCAACAGGAAGACATTGGGAGTCTAGATCCTGACTAAGCCTTCCTACAATAGTTGAAAAAACAATTCAAGAGGTTCATAAAAGAGCTGGACTGGAAGAGTATCACATCCAAATGGCTGAGATCCATTCAAATTTAGTATTTGGAGACACACTGTATTTAGGCAGGTGAAATTCAAATTATGAACACATGCAAAAGACAAATTTACAACATCAGAAGTGACATACTGTAAAGCTTTCACATTAGCAATTGAAAAGAAAGAATTAGATCTTGTATAAAAAGTCTGCAAGAAACAAAATGTTAAGAGATGCAGACAAGTTATTGTTGCAGTCTTTACACATATGTTATCAAAGTGTAAATTACATTCTGCTTGTCCTATCATAATTATACAGCAGAGCAATTTGACTTTTACTGTCATTTTTCGTAATTTATTCTCGTGCCTTCCTGCTGCTCGTAATTCATTTACTAAATTCCCCTTTTCCCTTAAAAAATTACTTTTAAGAATAAAATTACACCATCCCATATATTTTGTTCATTTGATTACTATTATTTTGAAAATTCTGTAGCATGCAGGACTAATCAGAATTCACTTAATATCTATATTTGTTCCTTTCAGCGTTTCTAAACTGATGATGCCTAGAAAGCAAATATTTTTATGTAGTGGGTAGGGATATTTAGGTGACCTTCAAGTGAAAACTCAAAACGGAGATTCGTGGTGGTAATAAGCACTTCAGCATACCAGAGACTCATAATTAAATATTTTATTTATTCAAGCACTCCTGCATGTTTAATGAGCTGACCAGATTTCCAATTTATTAAAGCCAAGATGAGAGAATCCCTGAACAACCCTCAACATGTTATTTGTAAATTTCCAGCTGTTTCTCTCCTCACCCTGGGAATTTTGTTTACCAACATATTCAAATGCATTTTAAATGGGCTATGTTCAAAAATAAGGTCATACTTGTTGATGAGGCATCAAAAAGAACAAAATGAACAGAGAGAGAGAGAGAGAGACGAACACTGCAAATGTTTGTAAAATAAATCATATGACTAAGGCCTCATCTATACTACAATTGTAATTAAATAAAGGAACCTGGTTACACCACCATTCTCCCATGGCACAAACGTGACACAGTTAAAAGTTGAAGCATAAGGGGAACTCACTACAGTGCTGTGACTGGGTGAAACTGCGGGCAGTCTGTTCTGGAATCCTTCAGTGGCGTCTGCTTGTAAATGAAGGCTTTGTACGACTATCAGTACACACCTCACATCCCACTGTATTCAGCACTAGTCCCCCAAATCTGAAATTTCATATGGAAAGTTAAAGCAGCTTTGTGAATCCACAGTGTATACAGTGGCCAAATTGGGAAGAAATAAAACTTTCCCAAGATCCATTCATAAAACAAAACTCCACCCATGGAGGATGCCAAAACAAGACACTAACTCACCAGTAGATCTTAATATAATTGTGCTCCTTCTTGGAATGCTTTGAGCAGCTATGAAATTGGTAACACTGATGACATTTAAATGTTCATCTTTGGATTTCAGAGTTTAGCAATCCTTTTAAAAATGATTCTGGGCAGATAACTCTTCTCATATGATTATTGTTTCAGGCTCTCTCTTAACTGTCTTATATATTGTAATTCAACGCCCATTTTCAGGGCTTTCTGCAGAACCATAAAGAGCAGTTGAAATCAGTAGCTAATTGGAATCTGAATTTGTTTTAAATGTATTTTTAGATTCTGTAACATAAAACAACAGCCTCCAGAAAAGCAACAGGTTTGCCAGACCACCATGAACCAGCCCAGTTCAGCTCCTATTCCTGCAAAGTGGTTTGTATGTTTATGTTTCATTTCCATTAACTTCTTTTTTATTATTAATCTCTGTAATGGATTCTAAGAATGCAAACCTCAACATGGTATCAGCCCTGATGCTGACATCAAAGACATACTTAATTTATGGCCGGTAGTGGAGAAGGCTGTGGCTCTATTTTCACAGATTGCATCCTTTCACGATTTATCTGTTAAAAAAGAAATATGTGACATTCTATGCAATTAAAATGGCCACTTAATCTCATATTGACAGACATCTATATACATAGATACTTATTCCTGTATTTAAGAAGAAAAAAAACCCTAAATAATTCATAAAGTGTTGATCTAGTGCTTAGATTTGCACAGGATGAACTAAGAAACTGCAGAGGCAATATAGTCCAATGGATACAGCACTGGAATGGAATTTTCTTTCTACCCCTAGCTTCATGATCAGGAGAGAGACATCTCTCTCAGATTCATTGTTGGACAGTGGGAGAGGAGACACTTGAAAAATGTATGTTACACCTGAACTGAAAATGAGATTGTCTTTGGAGTTCTGTGCCCCCAATTATTATTGGGGGTCTCTGTCCCTACTTGCCCTTTTGTGTTAGTTAAAATAAGGAAGGAAGGCAGCTCAGCACAGGAACCATATATCGCTGTGTTTATTTAGTGACTAACATAATAGGGTCCAGATCTCAACTGGCATCTAGATGCTACCATAATTCAAATAAATAAACAAACAACAACAATAATAGCAGCAGCATCTGGACAATGACCTTAGACTTAAATCTTTGGGACAAGAACTGGGGTCCTGGTATGTTTTCGTATGACACGTAGCATCACACTGTTATGACCAAGGACTCTAATAAACTAACACCACCACCACCACCACTATAAATATAACAATCAAATGTACTTAATACCAGGAGACTCTTTCCAGTATTATAGAATTGAAAATTGAGACTGGGAGACATGGTACACTGGAAGCCCAATCAGGGCAAACTATAATCTTTGGCTATGTCTATACTTAAAAAGTTAAGTTGACTCTGTTAAGTCGACTTAACAAGTCGACTTAACTTTTCAAGTGTGGACATAGCTGGGGCTCCCTTCCCAGCAGGGAGCCCTAGCTTCCTGCTGAGAAGGGAGCTGAGGTCCCCAGCAGAAAGGACCCACAGGTCCCTTCTTGCCAGGATCCGCAGCTTCCTGTCAGAAGGGAGCTGTGGGTTGGAACCCGGGCAAGAAGGGAGCTGCTGGCACCCAGCTGACAGGGGGTCCCCGGAGGTTCCCCTGTCACCAGAGCACTGGGGAAGACAGCTGCCAGTGCTCCACTGACAGGGGAACCTCCGGAGATCCCGTCAACTGAGCACCAGCAGCTGTCTTTCCCTGCACTCAGCTGACAGGGGAACCTCTGGGGATCCCCTATAAGCTGGGCACCAGCAACTCCCTTCTTGCCCAGACCCGCGTGTGTCCAGGAAGAAGAGAGCGGGGCTCCCTTCTGGCCGGGACCCAGGTCCCAGGGAGAGGGCAGCCAAGGCTGCCTTCTTGTCGGGACCCCGAGGCTTCCCGGGAAGAAGGGAGCACAGCTCCCTTCCATCGGGGAGTGAGGGTCCCAAGGAGCCATGTCTCCCCTGTCCCCAGCCCTAGGTCGACTTAGAGAACTAACTGAACCTAGGGTGTCCACACTGGGTTTAGGTCGACTGTTCACAAAATTCTGGGAGTGTAAAGGGGCCTTAAGGCTGGTAGATGAATAGGAGTAATACCACTTTTGCCTACACCAGTCTATTTAAAGCAATACAATCTCCTTCCCCTTCTTCACTAGCCACATGCCCTGAGTGCAGATTCAGCTAAATCAGTATAAAAGTGTTCAGTATTGGTATAGCTGTTCCCATACAGGCAGGGGAATAAGATATACTAGAATAAAGCACCTTTGTATCATTATGACTGCATTGACACAGGTTGCTTGAACCAATGTAGCAATTTCAGTGAGGAACCGCACACATCACTGACAACTGGCATAGTTATACAAATACAAAAGCTGAGTTTAGGACTGGTCTGAAGCTGTGATTTACACCCCTTTCCACTGACAGAGTAGCATAAAGGGGCCTCACTATAAATGGGATTAAGGTCCTTGATTTCTTTAGTTTCCCATAAAAATCAGTATTGTACATAAAGAAAATAGCCTAGCTTTTCTTTGAATTAAAGGATGCTGACAGTTCTGGGGGGGTTTTGAGAGAGAAAGTAGTTTATATGTTATTGCATCTTTCCGTTTATTTGCATTATTCTCACTGATAAGACTCAAAGATAAACACTTTTACTGACATGTTTGTATAACAATAAAGTATAGCAATACACTGACATTTTCAATATTTATTTTTGTTTTTTACTTACACTATTTTCCTGTACTTCTGTTATTACATCACCAATCACATTATTTCAGCACTTCCCGTCTTTCAAATGGTTACTAAAGCTGTTGCCACTCTTCCTTAAGACGCAAGATCTGTTGCGGCATGCAATGAGTGTTAATATAAGAGCAGCAGAAGAGAAGACATGCAATACAATGATTTGAAGCAAGACGCTAATGTTGTTTTCTGCTTAAAATAAGAAACAAAGAACCAGATTTCAGTAGTATCTTGTGCCGTGAGTGTTCGAACTGGCTTCAGTGGAAGACCAGTTGTGGAGTAAGGTATTATTGAATAAGAGGAAAATCATAAGAATCTGGCCAAATTGGCAATGGTAGGGGGAAATATCTAATTAACTCCTAGAAATCAAGTACAGTCCTGGTGTCAAAAGGGGTCGATTCCATTAACTTCAATAGGTGTGGCACCTGCCTGGGATGGGGTTGAATTTGATCCTGTTTCTTAACTCTGACTCCACACATAGGCTAAGATTGTAACTTTACACTCTGTCCTGAGTAATGGATGATGCAGAATAAATTGTGACTCAACATCGCAGTTCCTCCTGTGTTACAATTTTGCTATCTGGGTGAAGGGTAATTTGTTTAATCTCTTTTTGTGAAATATTCCCTGTGGTGACCTAACCAGTTACTATAAAAGGAGTGGAGTCAGAGCTCCTCCCACTTTCTACCCTTTTGCTTGTAGTGGGGAGTATCAACAGAGGTCTCTACCCTCATGACTGGAATCTTAATCTGCACATGGCCAAGTAGGAGTGTAAGGGCAGGGGAATTTTACTTCCCTGTATAGCAAAGCAAAAGGTGTGTCAAGATAGCCCATAATAGTGAAAGACTCCTGCTAGCCTGGCATATTTTACAAGCTTTCCCTTTCTCAGAACTGAGGCAAAAAACCCCAGTCAAGTTCCCAGAAAGGAAGAATTCTATGATTTCAGAATATCAGGATCTTTAAAGATAAGGGGGTTTTAGTCATGGATTTTTCAGGTTTAGCTGCAGCACCAGATGACGACTTTTTGGGCTGATCTGGCTTTACATCAGGATCATTTGAGAAGATCCCTTGTGCCAGAAACTGATGAACCAATGGCTTTGGGTTGAGAGAAGGGGAGAAAGAGAGAGAAAGGAGAAACAACACACCACTACCCTGTTCCAATTGTAAAGATACTGTATTGCAGTGCTTTGAAATACTTTTTGCTCAGAACTTGCCTATACTAGACACTGTCATTCTTAAGGCTTGTTCCTGTCTCTCCTCATTACAGTCATTAAACTAGTGACTTGACTTAGCCTAGAGCCTTGGCATAAAACAAAGAAAGGGATTTAAACTTTGATTAAAAGACAAGAATACAGATTGCATCCCTACCAAAAAAAAAAAAAAATCAGTCTAAGCAGATATGAAGGAATTTTATTAAGCATGCAAATTCTGTGTGGGGCTTCAAGGACAAGGTGGAGAAAATAACTTGCCTATTTCTTACCTCCTTAGACCAAGCCTGCCTGTGTCCTCAGATGCCCTGTCACATGCCTTTTCTAGAACTGCTGTCTCCCGGGAGGTAAAATGGGACAGTTCCCATACTGCTTTGCTAGCTGTGTCAAAGCTGCTGTTCTCCTTGATCAGTTTGATTTTCTGAGGCACAAGCAGCTGTGAGGGAGATCATAGTGGTGGATCTTCTAAGTTGCTTCACAGACCTCAAACACTGACCTCAGCCTTCAGCATAGCAAGAGAGGACTCAGCTTGTTTTTTTTTTAGTATCTGTGGACTATCGTAAGTGTCCCCTGCACAATAAACATGTCACCCCTTCAATGGAAGGCTTCAGAGGAGAAAGAGAGAGAAGAGCTAGCCCCACTTTCATTAGCATTTCATCAACATATCCTCTATTTTGTCTGATCCAAGGGGCAGAAGAACTGTCTTTCATGGTACCCGAGAGCACTATAACTCAAAAACATTTTGACTCAAGGCCTCAATATTTTTTTTATCTAGTTACCTAATTTAGAAAGGTTTTGGTAAATAAAGTAAGAACAGTAATTGAGATGAATGTGCAAGTGTAACTCTTGTTTTTAAATATCCATACCAGGTAGGACAAACTGACACAGCTCTCTCTTTTCCACAGTTTGAAAGAGAAGGATTCAATTCACCATCATGGTATAATGGATTGTACTGCCATGGGACTTCACATATATAATCCAGTAAAACCGTATATACATACATAGACTGCATGCCTTGTGCCAATCAAACAAAATTGTCAGGAAAATACCCAGCATTCAAACTAAGAATTGAATATCGGTACATATCTTTTATACAGGGACAAAACTGAGATTCCAAAAATCACTAAGAATATCACCAAACTTATTGGAAACTAAGTAACTAAAACAATTGTATTAGTTGTGGAACCATTTAATTTTGAAAAAGAGAGTATCTCATAGCAATGGAGCTTCCTAAAGTCCTTGAACAGAGTTACAGATGTGCATCTGAATATGAGTGCTAGTCTGGTAAAGAAACCTGTCCTCTGTACTGGAGAAACTGGAATCAGGAATAGAATAACTGCAGATGGAATAATGCTATCAAGTTACTGCTCCAATTCTGCCCTCGGGAGATTGGTCTCTATGGTTGAATCTCCTGTGTCTTTCAGGAGTTTCCCATCCCTTCCAAATTGCTCCCCAACTTGATTCTGTCCCTCTGAGGCAGATCTTTTATGCTTCTCTCAATAGCAGTATGCCCTAGATATAGCTCAAGCTGGTTGGGAGTTTTCCAATAAAAAGATTTTAGTCAAAATTAAAACTAATCATGGGAAAGGGTTGGTTAAGAAAAAATCCCATTCAAACTTTTAAATAAGTTTCAAAATTGTCAATATATTTTCAAAATAAAAAAAAAAAGTGTGTGCCAAAACAACTTTTCATGAGGAAATTTTGGTTAATTTATAGTAAAGACTGAAAAATTTTAAAAGTCAAAATGAAACAAAACTTTTTGAAATTATTTAACAGAACTGTTGAATAGAGTCCACTGATTTTTTAAATAGATTATTGATTCACAAAAGTCTGCAAGATTTTGGCTTTTTCCCCTATTATATTAAAAATTTAAATGGGATGGCATATCTATTTCCTGCTCTGCTCTAGAACGCCTAGTTATGTGACTGAATAACCAGTGTTGTCCCACACAGGGAACTCTTATAGAATACTGCCCTTCCATTCTTTTTAGCTGGCAAATGAATTCATCTTCACCATCATTATTTTACTAAGCCTCAGCCATATGCATGCATCATACAGATCTTATCCTCCTCAATACAGTCTCAATGTAACTCAACCTTTAGAGCTGTTCAATAAAGTAAAACAGTTATTTTCAAATAATTATTGGGAATCAGTGTGATAGGTTCACTTTGCTACTATTCAAGAGGTCATGTTATAGATTGTTTGCAAATATTGGGACAACCTTCAGTTTATTCATCAAATGTTCAAACATTCTAAATATGTAATGATATTTTAGGTAGAATGATTATCCACTGAAAATTAGTACTGTCAGTGCATTATTCATTGCTGCTATTGGTTATTCATTCTACTGCTTACAAATTCGCAACCATCTGATCAGAAGCACTACTATATAACTTAGAGGACCATGGAAGGTGAACAGTCAATTTTGAACAATATATAAACCATTTTCAGCCACAAACCAACCGAGTTCCAAAGAGGAATCCTTGTTAGTCTAGGTCAGCAAAACAAACAAGGAGTCTTGTGGAACTTTTAAAGACTAACAAATTTATTTATCACGTGAGCAAGAAATTCTTTCAAATAACAAATATATTATCAGATGTCAGGATTTATCCATAAACAGGAAAAAAAAGCTTGCTAAATAAGATAATGTTTAATTATCTCCACCTATTTATCTACATAATTGATTGGTTCTGTAATAAATTCATTCCTTAATTGATTCACTGCATAACTGTATACATAATTTATTCATTTTACCATTCATCTCCTGCATTATTACCGCCTATTATAATTGATTGCCATATAAAGGTTTCACTCCAAGTTAAATTGATTCTTTGCACAATTGATCAATAGCAAAATAGTCATGGCTAGTCTGTGCTTACCTTCTCACTCCTCACCTCTGCACCACACACAAACTGTTCTCTCCTTCAAATTCCGAAAAGTGCGAAGACCATTCCACATGTGATATTTCAGAAATTTTGTCAAAAATACCAACAGTTAGGAAGGATAGCTGATCCTTATGGGTCATATGACTACATTATCTAATGGAGATCTCTTCTAGGAGTTGTGCCTGTCAACCAATTTCTCTTCTGTGATTGCCTCCTACACAGAAAAGCAAATACACCCCAGGGAAACCCCAAAGCCCAAGGGGATTCAGATTAATTTACTGGGCTACTCTGGGATGGTTCATTAATTACTCAATCCTGAATTATGTTAAAATCTCTTGACTGTCCATTAAACATAGTGGAAATGAGCAATTAATGGTAATATAGCCATAGTACCTGTTATCTCTGGTAGAAGTGGTAGGAATATATCTTTTGCATCTGTGTTAATTTTGCATTCCAGATCATCAGCTAACAGACAATTTAGTCTCCTCCAATGATATGAGCTTTTCTAATTAAATACTCATTTCATAACTAAGCACATGCCTGGGATTGGTGGTGTTATTACTAATGCTTTGTTTCATGACAAGTGGCATGATGCTGAACAAATCATTGTGATGCTGATCTCAGTAATTATTAATTGGATAACTGGGTGATATTTTTCCAAAATGCATTGGTTCTTTGCTAATCTATTTCCCATTAAGTTTTGGTTGGGAACAATTAAACGGTTTGATAACATTCCTATAGTACAAGTCCCTTGCTGTAATAGTTGGTTGTTGTGGTCACCTTTCCCATAACTTATTTGCAAGTTTGGGTACAGGCATGCTAAGGACACAAGAAACACAGGAAAAACCTATGTACCATAACTAAGTAAAAGAGCCCTGTAGGAAAACGTTCCCACTCCATTATTATAGTAGATTAGGTATTGTGTATCATTAGCATTTGGTACATGTAGCAGGTGCTCTCACATTTATAATTACCTACTCTGATTAGGGACTACTGGCTGCAGAACAAATACTGCAATATGAATTATTGTATTTCAAGAAAAGCTGTAGCCTAGGCCTTTAATCCAATTGTCAGTGTTTTGTGCTTTCCTTCTGCATTATTCAGAGTGGGCATCTGCACAGAGTTTTTGCATATGTACAAAAAATCCTTTTCAAATGTAAATCACTTGACTTTTCTGAAGACATATAAACAAGCAAAAAGCTCTGATTCATATATCTATTTAAAAATCAAGGCAGATTCAGCAAAGTCTAAGTAAAATACCTGAATGTCTTTTCATTAAATAAACCATTTGCTGTTTCACTAAATGACAAATTGTACTTGACTGAAAGCACAACAAACTTTTTTGTCCCGTCTATATTTAAATATTGCTTAACTGATTGAAACAAGATTTTTCTTTCAGCCATTTTTTCATGAGTTGACAAATTATATGCCAAGTTTTAGCATAGTGCAAATTAATAAAGCTGAAGCTTAAATTCATGAAACATTTGGTTTATAATGAAAATGACAACTATCCCTTAACTAAAGCAGCCTCCACGCTGTTAGTGTAGTGTTCTAATATATCACCCATTAAATAAGTGTATTGTACAATAACAATTTAACAATTAATGTCCAGAGAAGTTCTGCATAGTAGCATTATTTTAGTATACTTATCTCATTAATTTTATAATTTGAATGTAAATGGTATATGTAGCATAGTCTAAAGGTACCAAAATAGTCTGGTTTCATTTTCAGATTTTTTTAAAAAAGAAAGCTTTTTGAATTTTAAACAGTTCATTGTGTTGTATATATACAATCTCAGGCCATGTCTACACTGCAAAGGGAAGTTGATCTATTTTAAATCAATTTTTCACCTGCCAAATTCTGGAAGTCACCGGAGTGTGATTACTCCACGCTTCTTGGCTATGTCCACACTGGCAAGTTAGTTCGAATTAAGGAAGTTTAATTCAAACTAACTAAAGCCATGGCTACACTAGGCTTTAATTAGTTTGAATTAAGGGCTTCCTTAATTCGAACTAATAACTTTGAATAGGGTATTAGAAGTAAGGGTTAATTCAAACTAACTAGTTCGAATTAACCAATGTGGCCATGTTAATGCGAACTAATTTCTTTGTTCGAACTAACCGGCCCATTGAAATCAATGGAGATCGCTAATTCGAACTAAGCAAATGCCATGAATGGCACTTCCTTAGTTCGAACTACTTTCTTCTAGTTCGAATTAAGCTAATTCGAACTAACTGAAATTAGTTCAAATTAGTTAGTTGGAACTAACTAATTCGAACTAATTTTGGTAAGTGTAGACATAACTTGTGTCTGGCTCTTGCATCACTACTAGTCACTTTGGGGTTGACATTCAAAGCAGTGCACTATAGGTAGCTATCCAACAGTGCAACTAAATGTGGAGGCTTGTGTGAAAATTGTCCTCCCCTGATGGAACTTGCTCTCTTCCCCTCTTATCTTCCTGTCACAAACAAATGGGAAATGGTTTTTCATGCCTTTCTTCCCTGGTGCATGCATGGAGGGGTATGGAGCCCGCTCAGCTCTTCGCCATCATTGTGAGCATTAGCAACACCTTACACCTTATACTCCAGTATTTCAACAGTGAAACAGGAGCTGCAACACAGGAAATTGCAATGTTACTGAGGCTGAACTGTTGCAAGCAAAATAATGCCTGCTTGCTGCAGGCTGTCACATATCATCTTCAGTCGGTTAAGCACTGTTTCTGGGCCCAGGAAACAAGCACAGATTGTGGGACTGCATCATTATGACCAGGTGGAATCATGAGCTGTGGCTACAGAACTTTCCTATGCGGAAGGCCACTGTCCTTGAATTTTGCGTAGAGCTGTCCCTGGCACTGAAGTATGTGAATACTCACTTGAGACCAGCTCTGACAGTGGAGAAGCAAGTGGCCATCACTTTGTGGAAGCTAGCAATGCCAGACAGTTATCAGTCTGGAATTCAGTTTGGAGGAGGAAAATCCACTGTGGGAGCTGCTGTCATGCAGGTGTGCAGGGTTATTAATAGATTTCTGCTGTGAAGGGTAATGGGAAATGTGCAGGACATAGTGGATGGGTTTGCCACACTCAGGTTCCCAAACTGTGTTTGGGCCGGGGAAGGAGGCATAGATGGATTGCATACCTCTATTTTAGCTCCAGACCACCTTGCCACAGAGCACGTAAACTACAAGGGATAATTCTCAATGGTGTTTCAGTCTCTTGTTGATCACAAGAGACATTTCACTGACATCAGTGTGAGGTGTTCTGGAAAGTTGCATGACAGATGCCTCTTTAGGAATTCAGGTCTGTTCAAAAATGTGCAGGCAGGCACTTCCTTCCCTGACTAAAAAGTAAATATTGGGGCTGTAGAAATGTCAATAGTGATCCCGGGGAATCCTGCCTACCTCTTCTTCCCATAGTTAATGAAGTCCTACACTGGTCACCTGGACACTGATAAGGAGCATTTCAATTATGGACTCAGCAAGTGCAGAGTAATGGTGGAATGTGCATTTGGGAATTTTAAAGGGAGGTGGAGGAGTCTATTTTCTAGGCTTGACCTCAGAGGGAAAAAAAACATATCAGCAGTTATCTGTACTTCCTGTGTGCTCCATAAATTGTATGAAACCCATGGTGAAAAGTTTCCCCAGGTTTTGGGTCAGGTTTTGTATCAACAGAGGTTGATACGCTGGCTGAAAATTTTGAGCAGTCAGATGGCTAAGTTATGGTCCAAGTGAATTGATACATGCTTTGTATCAGGGAAGCACTGACTACACAGTTTTGTAATGAGCAACAGTAATGTATGTGCTTCTCAGCACTTTGTACTTGATTCCCATCCTCCATCCACCCATGCACCCACCCATCCAATTACCTATCCACCATCATCTCCCTCCCCTTCTTTCTATGCTGACAAGCATCCAGGCTATGAATGAATAAAGACAGATTTTTCTTTTATAAACCAGTTACCGTAACTTTTATTTGTGGCCTTTTCAGGGGTTGTGGTTGGGGGAGCAGAAAAAGAATGGTGCAATTCTTAAAGGGGCCATTGCCTCTTTCTGCTCTCCTCCACTGGCATGGAGTGTATCACATATTGAACCCTGCTGACCCTCCACCTGGAGCTCTTGGCAGTGGGAATCAGTGTTAGTGCTTGTTGTGCCTTCTGAAGGATCTGCAGAGGAACTCTGTCCAGCCACTTGTGTTCCTAGAGTTCTACCTGGTGCCTCGGCATGTTAGACTGATCCCTTATAAAACATAATATCCCCTGTTACGTTTCACACTCCTGTTCCTGCACGGCCCTTCTGCCTTCATGTCCATGTTCAGTTTCTTGGACAAAGACATCCCCAAGGCTCATCTGTTTATATCAGCCACTGGGGAGGTGGTCATCTACTTGCTGATAATGTCATCCCTGGATTTTTTTTTCCCTCCTCCTAATCAGGGAGAGACACTCCACAGGAGTTGGGTGGCCCAAGGTCAAAGAATTGACTGTAAGGCAAGCAAAGCACACAGTTAGATGAGCCCATGTAGTCTAAAATATGACGCATTGTTACAAGAACTCCCTTGATTATACAGAATCACATTCCAATCTGCACATACTGCAGGGGTCGCACAACAGTTCCAGATATGGTAAGCAAGGCACCCTTGCATCCATTTTTCCAGCACAGATTTCCAGCGATTTCCAGCACAGCTCCCTAATAAACAATTAACCAAGATGGGGGACTCTTGGGTTCCCCTTTTATATCCTCAAGCGTACTCTGGGAGGAGGTGGCCAAAAAGAATTACAGGAGTAGGTTACGGGCAAATTAAGGCTGCAGAAAATATGGGGCAACCACTATTAGGACCTGTAAAGTCCATGCAAGCAGTGCCATGATGTCTTATTTTAAAAGGGCAGCATCCAGGGCAGGGGAAGACGATGGCATTGGTCAGTTACTGTAAAAAAGTGGAAGCCTGATTGTGGATTCTAACCACAGCTATAAGATTAGATAAACACACACACTAGATGTGTCTTCCTTAGGATTTTAGTTATTGATAACATCCTGTAACTGGCTGGACTGCTCCTGGCTCTTTTGGGAGAATGAATACCCCACTCTCCTGCCCCCTGTTCTCCTCATTCTCCTTGTCCACAGAGTCATCATCATTCATTCTGGACTGTGATTCCCCAGAAGTATCAATGTTGTGTAGTGGCAGAGTTACTACCGAGAATTGCATATAGCTTCTCATAAAAGTGGCATGCCTTTGGTAGGAGATGGAACAATTGTTCTCTCTCTCTCTCTCTCTCACACACACACACACACACACACACACACACACACACACACACACAC